>CM028357.1:9945146-10054289 GCA_016618105.1 Dendrobium huoshanense | reverse complement strand
CTTGGAGATAATACCACAAGAAAGGTAATTGGGTCAAGTATAATTGAGGAACTTGAATAACTTTTTTATAGAAAATATTTTGTTAGTAGAAGGCTTAAAGCATAATCTTCTGAGTATCAGTCAGTTATGTGATAAATGTTATTGTGTAAAATTTTTTCATATTAGCTACATATTAAGCCTGAATGGTTTTGATATTTTAAATGATATTAGGGTAAACAATGTGTATATACTAGACTTGAACTGTATCAAAACTCATACTACTTTTTATTTAAAAATTATTTCTGATGAGTCATGGTTTTGGCATAGGAGACTTTGTCACTCTAGTATGAAAAACCTTATAAGGATTACCCAAAAGAACCTAGTGAGAGGTATACCAAAACTAGACTTTACTAAGGACCACCTTTGTGATGCTTATCAACTAGGAAAATAGGTGAAGTCATTTTTCATTCCAATAAGAATCTTAAAACTAGTAAACTATTAGAGATTTTATATATGGATCTTTTTAGACCTGTTGGAACTGTAAGTCTACGAGGGAAGCTATACAGATTTATAATTGTGGATGATTTCACGAGATTCACATAGGTTAGATTTCTATATCATAAGAGTAAATCATTTGAAGAATTTAAAATTTTTTTGACTTGGATTCAAAGAAAACTAGGATGCGAGATTTTGATAATTCAAAGTGATCATTGAGGAGAATTTGAAAATGAAAATTTAAAAATTTTGTAAGGAAAAAGTGATTGATCACAATTTTTCTGCACTTAGAACCCCACATCAGAATGAGGTAGTCGAAAGAAAAAATAGAACATTAATTGAAGCCGCTCGAGTCATGTTGGCAGAATATTCACTTCCTAAATATTTTAGGGCTGAGGCGGTTAGCACATCATATTATGTTCTGAATAGGGTGAATGTAAGATCAAACTTGAATAAAATATCATATGAGTTACTTAGGGAAGAACACCTAATTTGTCATATTTGTATGTTTTTGGATGTAAGATGTTCATTCATAACAAAAGAAAATATGCCTTAAGAAATTTTGATCCAAAATCAGATGAAGGAATTTTTATAGGATACTCAAGTGTTGAAAAATCTTATAAAGTATTCAATAAAAGAACATTGATAATTATGGAGACTACACATGTTGTATTTGATGAATCTAAAATTTTGGAAGAGTCGAGTGTTGAAGAGGATGAGATAGAGTTTGACTCCCAAAGATTGAGAAAATAAATTAGGATGAAAATTTGGAGATAGAAAATCTGATGCCTAGAGATTTAAGATTTTCTAAAAACCATCCAAAGGAATTGATTATAGGTGAACCTAGTGAGGGTGTTAGGACTAGGCGTGGACTTAACAAAAAAGTCATCATTCAACCTTTATTTCAATGTTAGAATCCACAAATATTGATCAAACACTTTCAGATGAATTTTGGATATTGACTATGCAAGAAGAGTTAAATTAATTTGTAAGAAATAAAGTTTGAGAATTAACTGTAAGGCCAAAGGATCAAAGTGTACTTGGAACTAAGTGGGTATTCAAGAATAAAATTAATGACTCAGAAGTAGTCATTAGAAATAAGGCTAGATTGGTGGCTAAGAGATATAATCAGATTGAAGGGATTGATTTTGTGGAGACTTGTATCCCTATAGCTAGACTTAAAGCAATTAGGATTTTATTAGCCTTTGCCTATTTTAGAGGATTTAAATTATATCAAATGGATGTTAAAAGTGCCTTTTTAAATGGGGTGATTCAAGAGGATGTTTATGTGGAACAACCTCTAGGATTTAAAAATTTTAAACACCAAATCATGTTTTTAAATTGAAAAAAGTATTATACAGATTAAAATAGGCACCTAGGGCTTGGTTTGTGAGGTTAAGCACCTTCCTATTTTAGAGATCTTTTGAAAAAAGAAGTGTGGACACAACTCTCTTTTTGAAGAAATTGGGAGAGGATATACTCATTGTACAAATTTAGGTTGATGATATTATCTTTGAATCTTCAAATAAAATCTTTGTAATGAATTTTTCAAAATAATGAGTAGTGAATTTGAGATGAGTCTAATTGGAGATTTGAGTTACATTTTAGGCTTTAACATTAAGCAAATTAAGGAGGATACATTTCTTAGTCAGTCAAAGTATATTAAGGACATCCTCAAAAAGTATAAAATAGACAATACTAAACATGTTAATACACCTATGAGTTTCTCTGTTCAGTTGGATAAGGACCCTAAGGAATAATCTGTTGATTGAACAAAATTTAGAAGAATTATTGGATCTTTGCTTTACTTGACAGCTAGCCGACCCGATATCATGTTTAGTGTCTATTTATGTGCTAGATTTCAATCAGATCCAAAAGAATCACATTTGATAGCAGTAAAAAGGATTTTGAGATATCTCTTAGGAACTCAAAACTTAGGGATTTGATATCCTATGTTTAGCTCTTCATTTAAAATAATTGGATATTTAGATTTTGATTTTATAAGTTGTATGGTTGATAAAAAGAATACTTCTGGAATATGTCACTTTATTAGAAATTTTTTAGTTTCTCGATCCAGTAGAAAATAGAATTTCATAGCCTTATGTACTACTAAAGTTGAATACTTTGCCTTAAAAAGTTGTGTGGCATAAGTACTCTGATTGAAATAACAGTTGATTGATTTATGATTAATAATAGACACTATTCCTATTTATTGTGATAACACTAGTGCCATTTGTATTTCTAAAAATCCTATTCAACATTCAAGAACCAAACATATAGACATCAGACATCATTTCATAAGGGATGATGTATCCAAAAGAGAAATTGAACTCAATCATATTTCAACTGAAAATTAACTTGCAGACATTTTTACTAAACCATTAGCCTTTGATACTTTCAGTGCATTAAGAACAAGGCTTAGTGTGATTGATTGGAATGCTTAAATAAAAGTTTCTGCAAAATTGATATGTGTTTTATTTGTGTGTTTTATGATTTTGTGATTTTATGTATGTGTTTTTCTTTTCAATTTTCATTTGGGTTTGTTTTTGTAATTTCATGCATGTTTGTTTTATGTACTCTCACATCAAAATTCATATTTTTGAGCATTGGTATGAAAATTTCTAAATGTGACATTCATTTGTATGAAAATATTTTCGTACGGGATGAATCCTGTAGCGTATTAATTATTGTGTTGAATGGTTTGCATGTAGTTTTTGAGTTTTCAATACAGTTCATCTGTACGATTATCAAGATCATCTGGACGATGTGTATTCAATCATATGTACGCATCTAGATGGTTATACAGATAAGAATAAGTTTTAATTTCTGATCATACGTACAAACTTGAAGTTCGTACATACGAACCACTTGTCACTCTAAGTGGGGGACAATTAAAATCGTTATAAAAATGATCTTAAATAATCGATCATCCCGGATGAACACTTGTTCGTCTGTACGATTGTCTTGTCAAAAAGTCTATACGAAAGGATGCCTTATAACTCGTATGATTACAAAAAATCATTTCATTTATAACGTATACACTCGTACATATGAAATTTCCAATTGTATGTACGAACAAAATATCATACGGGACGAACCAATTTTCATTCTGTATGAAAGGTCTTTTTTTCTTTAAATTGGAATGGTTTAGAACTCAAATTTCATTCACTTCAAAAGCCTTTTCAATCTTCTATTCCCTTTGATCTTCTCTATGGCTAGTTCAAGCAAGAGGGTTAGGCACGCTAAGGAACTCACCAGGGGACTTAGGAATGCCAATGAAAAATTTATTTCCAAGTAAAAAGAAGAATCTTTCCCTAGGTTTGTATCTGCAAAATTAACTCCGTCCAGAGTTTTGATTCAGGAGAATATAGTTTATTAGATATTACCACTCTTTGCTTCCACTCAGTTTGAGGTTATCCTTACTCTAATTTACTCTTTCAATATTTCTACATTTCATTATTTCCTAGCGAACATGACCTTGAACTCTGATCATGATAGGATTAGATCCTTTGTTCTAGGAAAGAATGTAGAAATAACCAACTAGGATCTAGGAGATTTCTTAAACCTAAGGACTGAAGGGATACAAGCCCACACTTTGACTTCTTCCACAACTTTTGATTGGAGTGAGATTAACTGAGTCCTTAGAGGAATTAGACAAGAATGCCATTTTCCCAAAGTGAACACTTTACATTAAGATGCTAGAATCATTTAACATGTGCTTAGAACTTCTATCATATCAAAAATTTGTGATAGGATCAATATCACTCCTCTTCTTTCCATTATCACTTATTTGATTCTTACTGGTCAACCCATTGATGAAGCACAACTCATTATTGTCTACCTTTATGGGCTTTATGAAATAAGCCATGTATCCCATAAGAGAAATAAGAACATTGCTCTAGGACACCTTGTGGCTTATATTCATGATAAGAAGTATGAATTAGTTGATCCTGATGCATCTCATCTTGAAGAGCCTCTATTCTACAATGATGGTTCATTCCTAGCTATCTTTGCAAAACATGATGAAGGTGCTGACACTGAGGGGGAGGAGAGAGCACCTGAACCTACGCCTGCTCATGAACCAAACTTTCAATATATGGTTCATAGGTTTAATAATTTTGAGACCTATTTTGATCACCGCTTTAATCAAATTGAGGCTCATCTACTGCAGCAGGATGCACAGTACCAGCAGGACATGGGTTGGATGCGAGGCCAACTGGATGCTATAAGCTCGAATATGGCTATGATGAGTAGCTATTTTAACTTCTTCAACTAAGGACCTCCTCCAGATTAGGGCCCCTCTGAGTGATGATTGTACTTCTTTTATAATTTTCTCTAGGAGTGGTGATGTGTTGTTAGTTATTATGTTTTTTATGTCTTCATGTTCTATGTTTTTTATGTCTTATGTTCTATTGCATCTATGTGTATTTATATCCTATGTGCTCAAATGTTTTATAATTCACCATGATATCAATAAAAGTTATTTTGTCATGTCTCTCAAAATGTTTATTAGTTTATATGATTATCATTAAATATTGATCTACCAAGTGCTATATTTTGAAATGCAATAAAAAATTGAATTCATTAGAAAATCTAATTTTCAAAAATTTAAGTTGTGTTATAACTTGATCTAGTTAAGAATATCAATCTCATGTCTCTTATTAGACTAATATTATTTTAAATATTATTATTACAAATTTGTTGTTTTCTTATTTTTTTATTTCTCTTTTCAATATAAATATTGTTGTACTTAGAGAAATTTGAGATTTTAAATTATTGATTTTGGAAAGATTAAATAAATACTTAATAATTTACAAATATACAAAAATAAAAAAAATGTGTAATGGTTCACAATTTGAAAAAGAGATACAAAATTAGCCCACAAATAAAAAAAATACACAAATTGTGCCACAAATATTGAAGAGATGCGCAAAGCGCTACGAGTATATGTTCTTTCCTGAATCTTTTAATCTTCAAAATTCAAATTATTCTTTTGTCCAATTTTATTGTGTGTTAAAATTTAAAATTTACAAATTTTTCATTCATCTACTTTATAATAATTTTGCTTATCTCATTATCTAAACTGATTCATACTCTTGATATCTTTTTTTCTTATCTGTGTTTTATCTATACTTAAATTATATGAATTCTTCTATTTCTCTAATGACATTTTATTTTAGTTGCATAAATAACTCAATCTCTTTCAAGATTAACTATTATTGGCTTCTCGTATGACTCCCTATATTTTTGGATTGCTTTGGTTTCTTTCTTCTTCTCTTTTTGCTATTGCCAAAAAGGGGGAGAAATATTGTTTGAAGTATTTTTTGGTTTGAAGTGTTTTGATGTGTTGTTAGTGTTTTTGTGTTTGTATTTTATTTGTTTTGATGTTTCAGTGTGATTATTTTTGTGTGTCTGAAAAACTTTAAAATTTAAAAATTAAAAAAAAGTGTGATTAATTCAACAAAAATGCCCCTTATTCTCACATGCTTATTTATACAGGGGGAGTTTAAGAGAAATTTAGGAATTTCAAATTTATACAAACAATAATTATTTTGCCATCATAAAAAAGGGGGAGTTTGTTGAGAGAGTTGTTACTTAGCTTTGCATGATTTACATTCTTGCAACTTGTATATTTTGATGATTCCAAATATTATTATTTTGATTATTATCTTCTCCTAATACATTTTGGAAGAATTGTTTTTCCTCTTGTGTGTACTAACTTTTCAAAAAAATCATACTCCAGATTGTTAAATACTTCAAATCAAGATCTGCCTAGAATGCGTTGTAATATTAAAGTATGTATTTTTCTCTTTATTTAAATTTGAGAGAGTGTGTGATTGTAATTAAGTAACTTAACACACACACACCGGGGGAGAGTTAAAATTCATAATTTTTAAAACTAATCGTACAATACGAACCATGTTAGTATGGGACGATCGGGTCAGTTAAACTCTCGAATGAGCGAAAGAACAAACAGAACGGGCCAAAATTTTTCTAAGTACTATTCATCTAGACGACATTTTTCGTTAGTCCCAGGATGATGGGCTCTGGACTCATTCATTCAAACGATAATTATCATCTGTTCTAGGATGATGCTCTCTAGATGAGTTCGTCAAGTTGAAAATTATGGTTCGTCATAGGTTGAAGGGCAGTTTATTCACCAAAATATACTATTTGTCCAGACGATGTTATTTGTTTGTCCTAGGATGGTAGGCACTGGATGCATTCATTTGAATGATATTTATGTCACAGGACGGTATTGTCTGGATGGGTTCGTGCAAATGATAAATATAGTTCATCCCAGGACGATGGGCTCTGGATTGGCCAAAATGAACTATTCATCCATACGATTTTTATGGTTCGTCCCAGGATGATCTTCTCTATTCTGGAGACTTAAAATTCATCATGCATTTTTGTACCAACAAACTTTGGGAAGAGAAGTTCGTACTAGACGAACTTAGTTCATACGGGATAATTATCGGGTACGAATGTAGCTCGTACTGATTCATATATTATTTGTACGTAATAGTTTTTACACTATTCATACGTACGAAATTGGATCGTACAAGATGATCGTAGACAGTCAAAAATTGGAAATTGTAATTTTGGATGATTTTTCATTTCTTTTCTATAAAATGTCCAGTTTTGATTGTCTTAAAACCTTTTTGTCTTTTGTTCTTTGTAAATACTCAAGGGAGATTGAAGGAGAGAGTAAGAGAGAGTGTTTAAAAGAGAATTCTTACTATTGGAGCTTGAAGGGTTCACTTGGTTACTCAAAGGAAAGAATCTCGATTTGTAATTTGTGATTACTTCACTCTTTTTCTTTTGTCCTTCTAGATTTATTGTGAGAAGATCTTTCAAGGAGATCCGGTTCTCTACCGACACTCAAGGAGTGTGAACAGCCGAATGGTTCTCTACCTACACTTGGAGAGTGTGTAAGGAAGAAGGTTCTCTGCCGATATTTAGAGGGTGTAAAAGGATGACAGTTCTCTTGCACACCGGGTAGTGGTGGAAGAGAGTTTCTATGAAGGCTTCTCCACCTTACTGTGGGGGAAAAATGATAGACACTTGTGGTAATAGTGCAATACCTGAAGTGGGAGACTTCAGGGAGTGGATGTAGGTCGTGTTTGACCGAACCACTATAAATCTTGTATCTTTTTATTTTATGCTATTTTTTACTTTACTGCTTTTGTGTTGATCTTTGGTTGAAAAATCATTTTAAAATTTCACTAAAACTTTAATCAATTTAAAGAGGAAGAATTCTTAAATTACCAATTCACCCCCCTCTTGGTTAGCCTTTTGGGTCATAAGGTTAGGTCTAACAACTTAATTCATATTTAACAAGTTTCAACATTTGTTTGGTCGACAAAACATAGTCGGCAGGCATAGGTTGAAAAGATAATTGTTTTGTGATGGAGGTCAAAAGGACCATAGTAGGTGGTCAACAAAGGTCAGAAGAACCGTAGTCAGCAGGCGTTAGAGGTCGGAAAGATCATTTTCTAGTGATGGAGGTTGGAAGGATCTTTGACGAGCAAAAGTCCTGGGTCGGGTAGAAATTTAGTGATGGGCAGAAGTCCGGCATCGATTAGAAGTACGACAACAGTTTGATGACAGGTGAAAGTTTGAAGTTGGCCAGAAGTCCGGCAATGGGCGGAAGTCTGACATCTGGTAGAAATTCGGCGATGGGCGGAAGTTTGATGTAGGGTAGAAGTGTGAAGAAAGTTTAAAAATTGGAAAAAGTTCAGAGACTGGTGGTTGTTTGACGTCGGGTAAAAGTTTGGTAATGGACAGAAGTCCGACGATGGGAAGAAGTTCAGCGTCGAGCAGAAGTCCGGCGATGGGAAGAAGTCTGGTGTCGGGTAGAAATTCGGTGACGAGCGGAAGTAAGGTGTCATATAGAAATCCGGCGACAGGTGAAAGTTTTCCATTGGTCGGTAGACAGGAGATGGTCGAGGAGGAGCTTAGTTGCAAGAGAACTCTTCCTTCTCTTCCTCTCCTCCTCGATTTGGCCTCCTTCCTCTCTCCTCTCCCATGACAAATAGGTGTTCTATTTATAATTTTCTGAGAGTGTCATGCCCTGTAAATAGGAGGAAGATCAAGGGTAAATTGAGAGTGATTTGAATGGACGGCCGATGCTGGATCCCTTGATCATGGATTGTTTACTAGACATTTAAATGTCTTCATTATATTAGAATTTGATGATCTTGGGCTCATTGGATTCATCTCGCTGGGCCACTCGATTTAACTATAAGAATATCATGTTCGGAAACCGTTTGTTAATCCAAATTATGATTTGAACCATCTAAATGCACTTCGAGTCTTTATTTTTAACTCATTTGAGCTCGGATTGAGTCGAATTTGGTGTTGTTGGGCTCATATTTTTGAGACATTTAGTTTGACTATAAGTTTAATGAAATCCAAGTTTAGATGGACTCCAATTTAATTTTGAAGTTTATAACTTGATTTTCCCTTGAGATTCATGTCCGATCAAGATAAATTTTTTATGATATATCAATTATGAATCAGAATAAAATTAAAACTATTTAAAATTGTACATTGAAGTTGTTTATTGGAACAGATTAAAATTTATAAAAACATTATGAACTTAATTAATTTTTGCAGGTTTGTATTAAATTTTTTTAATAAAGATAAATGCATATTCAACGAAGTAATTTAAAAATGTTTTATTCTTATGTACTTATACTTATGCCTAGAAAGGGCTGGCAGCTAAACTCACTTAATCATTTTAAAAATCCTACAATCATGATTTTTATGCAATACAATATGTGTTAGGCTTATTATATATTAGGAATTGGGACTTATAACTTAGCCACCAAGCTTAACAAATAGGTATGATGTAAGTGCAATGATTCTAACTACTGCAAAGCTCTATTCATATTATTTTGTTTTATCCTTACATAAACTCTCGATTTTTATTTGTTTTGATTCATAAATATTATTTATAATTATTTTTATTCTATATTTTATTTCATGGAAATAATTTGGGTTCTATAAAATCTAATAGTCAAAAGACAACAAAACTTTTCCAAATCAAGCATACAAGTTTGAGTAGCAAACCAGCTTTGATTTTTGTTTTTATTTTTTTTGTAAACTTCAAGATGTCAATATGTGTATAAATTAAGGGTTTATTAAATGTTAGTCATGTTATGATTTTGGTTAGACTATTCCCTAGCTAAAATTTTAAGTTAGAGTTCTAATCAAAATCTTATAATCAAGGTAATTTTTTCTTTTATTTTTTGTTTATGTTTCCAATTAGTGATTTGAAACTTGTAAGGTAATGCAAAAATAAAATATAAAATATTAAAAAAATAAAATTAAGAAAAAAAAAACACTCTAGCTTACTAAGTATAATACTAATGTTTTATCTAGCATTTTGTGAGTGCTAGGTCATACGATTCTTACTTAATTATTAGTTTATTTATTTTATTTTTAATTTTAAATCTATTTAATTTATATACATGAATGGTTTCAATTCAAGTTTTAGTATTTAACATCTTTTTTTTTTAAAATTTGTCTATTTTATTATACTTTTTATTGTTATATCACTTTTAGGCATTTATAAGGGAAAAAAATTATTTTGATTTGATACTAGAGGTAGGAGCATCTCTCATGCACCCAGAACTGTTTAGAATTAAGATAAAAGTAAAAATAGGGTTTTCCAAGTTAGAATTCCTAATCAGCAGCCCAAGAAACACCAAGTTACCAGTCTTCCAAGCTACCCTCTTCTGCCTTTACACCAAACATTCCCTCATCCTCCATACCTCCCACTCCAACCCATTAATAACCTAAAGAAGAGCAAATTTCAACACCAAAGTAGTAACTCACAAATATTGATATCGTCACTAATTTAACTCTCTTACGGAAGAAACTATTCAGAGCACTATAACACCCTACATGTCCTAAAAACTACCAACTGCTATTATATCCTCGAATAAGTTTGATGCTCGTACTAACATTCAAAATGATGCTAGCTCCTCCAACAACGACCCCTCTTTAGAAACCCACCCTCTCAAATAAAATCCTAAAAGCACAACCCAACCACCTCCTTCTTCCTCCCACTTTAAAAACCCTTGAGGCACACATTCTAGAAAGCTTCAAGCCTCCTCCTCCAAATTCCAATGACCCTCCCCTCCACAGCTTCCTTAAACATTAGGAGTTTTAACAACCATAGCAAGGTTACTACCTATAAGTGTTTCATCAAGACTCACAAGCTAAATATGTTATGAAATTTGGTTTATAGGATTCATATGAATTCTATATGTAACCCATGGTTCAATACCACTCATTCTATTTTTGATGTTGAAGATAGTTGTAACAATTTTGAGTTGTCGACTTTTGGTATAATTTGGATATAATGTGCTGCTGATAAGATCCAATTCTCCCCAACTTTTGTATCTAGCTAAACGATCAGTGGTTTGATCACCTTTGGCTCTTAAAGGACCTTTCTTCTAAATATTATCTATGGTTCCAATTTAGCTAAGGAATGCTCTATTCTTTGGCATCAAATTTGTGCTAATGCACCTTCACTTGATTTGCCTTGGATAATAATGGGGATTTTAACTGGTGTATATTTCAGAATGAAAAGGGGTGTGGCTCTTTCTTACATTTTAGTCACATGGAAAACTTTAACTCGTTCATTTTTGATAATAATCTCATTGATCTTTCATCTATTGGCCACTTCTACACACAGTTTAACCAACAAACAGATAACCCAATACACATCAAGATGGATAGGGTTTTAGTCAATGAAGCTTGGATTGCTAATTTCCCTCTTCCGATTAATTAGTGGGTGATCCCATGTGCTCTGATCATTACCAGCTTATGCTTAAGGATGGATTCACTCATATCAAAGTTAGTCGCTTTCAATACAAGAATTACTAAAATACTAAGGATGACTACTAGGGCACCTTACTGAATATCTTTATGGAACCTTATGTTCGTAACCCAATGGTGTATTTTTCTAATAATATTAGGAAATTCAAAGCATCCTTCAAAACTAAAGAATGAGCCTCTACTAATGCCATTGAGTCATCTCTTAAAACTCTTCAAGATAAGACAAATTATATTCTCAACTAACAAGATTCTGTCCCTAGCAATCTCCATTTTAATTCTACTCTCAAAGCCATCAATGGGGCGATTATTGATTTGACTACTTGTTGGACCTATTGTTCTTTGTAAAGGGCCAAATCCAAATGACTTAAAGATGGGGAGGATGACTTTAAGTTTCTCTACACTAAGATTTGGGTGAGGAAAAACTTAAATAGTTTGACTCTTTATACTACTATGGCTAGTAATATTGGTAATGCTGATAATTCTAAGGAGGTGATATATACTCATTTTCACAATCTTTTCAACCCTTCAAACCCCCTACCCATGATATTACCTGCTTCCCAACGGGCAATGTAGTTCCTCATCATATGCAATATGTCCATACTGACCCTATTTCTCAAGATAAGATCAGAGTGGTTATTTTCTCTGGGGCCTCTTTTTCTTCACCTAGTTCAGATGGCTTTAATTTCCATTTTCCTAAATTTGGATTGCGCATTCTTAGCCCCTCTCTTTGTAAATCTATTATGGCCTTCTTTGATAAAGGGCATCTCGCTAAAAATGTTAAATCCATATCCATTTTTTTATCCCTAAAACTTCCCATGTTAATGTTATATCTAATTTCATGCCTATTTCTTTATGCAATACCCTGTACAAGATTATCACCAAATTTCTAGCCTTTAGACTCAAGCTTATCATGCCATCGATTATAAATCTGGCTCAGGCTGGCTTAATCAACAAACACATTTTAACTGATAATGTTATTTTGTCTCTAAAATATTTCATTTTTTTTTCAAGAAATGCACTAATGCCTCTTACATGTGCGCCAAGCTTGTCAGTGGGTGAAGGCTTGTATAACCAACGTGCACTTTTCTATTTGTTTGGATGGTGGTTTAGAGGGCTTTATGCCTTCCTCGGCTGGCTTGTGACAGGGTTGTCCTCTAAGCCATTATATGTTTTGTTTTTTCATGGATGCTTATCTTTTTTATTTGATAATCGTGAGGGGGTAATACTTTTCAGGTTGTGGATATCAATGGTTTTCATCTTTCTCATCTCCTATATGCTGATGAAGTTCTTATTTTTGGCAAAGCACCTCTGACTAACTTCAATTTGCTGAAAGACATCCTTCACACTTTGCCAACTCCTCTAGTCTGAAACTCAATCCTGATAAAAGCTCCATTATTATTCAAGCCAACACCCCTCATGATAATGAGATTTGTGACTCTCTTTAAATCCAAAATTGCTGAAAGATTCATATACTTGGGCATTCCCATATCAATTAATATAACTCTCATATCTAACTTCTTCCATCTTCTTGATATTATATCTAACAAGCTCTCCAATTGGAAATCATAGTCTCTCTCTCTCTCTCTCTCTCTCTCTCTCTCTCTCTCTCTCTCTCTCTCTCTCTCTCTCTCTCTCTCTCTCTCTCTCTCTCTCTCTCTCTCTCTCTCTCTCTTTCTCTCTCTGTCTCTTGTTGGAAGGATCCAATTTCTTTGCTTCACTATATGGGACACTATTGCTTATTGAATTTGAGGTGCGATCATACCTAAATCATGCTATAAACAGATTACCAAACTATCTATGAAGTTTCTTTACTTTGGTGATATTAAGGCTAGAAAGCTTCACTTAGTCTCCTTGGATAACACTTTTAAACCTAGAAATAAGGGTGGTTTGGGTTTACATGCTATCCAGGCTCTTCGCTAAGCCTTCGACTACTCTGTAATTTCAAGGATTTATAATTGGCTATCTCTTCTCTCGACTTGGCTCTTTTCCAAATATTTCTCTCCTTGGAAGAACCCTCCTCCAATGTCTTTCGCAATGTGGAAAAGCATTTATGATATGACCTTTATAGCTAAATCCAATTTTATTTTCAAATTCTTAGATAACTCCTCCATTGATTTAAGGTGGGATCATTAGTGCAATGGTCTATATATTCAAGAATTTCAACACCATCAATCCCTCCTCATATCTTTTCCTAAAAATGCCCTTGCTTTATTTCTCTAATGGATTGACCCTTCTTGGTAACTATTTTGAGGAAATGCAAAATGTGAATTTTCTAATTCCTATCATTAGAGATGGCAATGGAAAATGTTTATCATGGGAATTTGGTAATGTGGCTAACTCTGACACATTTATTCAGTATTTCTATAAAAATGATAGGGAGGTTTTTGTTTTAATTATGTATGGCATAAACACTATGCTTTAAGATATTCGATTTTTGGCTTCCTTTGCTTTGTTGGGGGCTTAAAAACATCTGATGCTCTTCTAAAAAGAAATAGTTTTGTTAATTCTACTTGTAGTTTCTACCATTCTAGGCTTGAAAGTGTTTCACATCTCTTATTTGAGTGTGAGTTCAAATTCGGTATCATCTCAAAACTACTTTCTTCTCTCAAAATTTTTTTCATATGGCCTAATCTCAGTTAATTGTGGAATTTTTTTCTGGTGGGACAATTCAATTTTTGGCAGGTTGGCTTTTTAGATGCTAGTGTTATGGGATACTATCAACACTATCTAGCGGGAGAGAAATGAAAGAAAATTTACAATCTTTTTTTAAAATCCTTATCACTATCTATGTTTTGATCCAGAAGGTTGTAGCTATTACGTTTTCCATGTGGAAGAATGGAAAGAATTTTAGAGCATTATTGTAGTCTCCTTTCTCTCGGCATTTTGGTCTTTGCCTGGCAATCTTTGGGCCTTATTCTTGTTGCTTCGATTGTTTGCTTTGCTCTGCTTTACTACCCGTTAGATGAAGGATGCTATTGTTATCTAATTGTGTGCTTTTTTTTGTGGGGGGGGGGGGGGGGGGGGGGGGGGGGGAGATGATGAATGGATTGCATTTTCTCCCCCTGGATGGCGATTCAATGCAACTAATTCTTTATTAGACAACAATTTTGGCAACCAGGGGATCTTTTGCACTGAGAGTGCAATTCATATTATTCTGAGCCTACTCCTTTTTGATGGTTTTTCTTTTTAACTTCTTGTTCATAGTTTTTTGCTTCACCTTTTGTCTTTTTTGGCATGTGTATTTTTGCACCATTTGGTGAGCTCTCCTTCTTACTAGTTTCTCTCCACAATTTTGACTTTTTTTTTTTGTTTTTTCAATCTTACACATGTAACTAGTTGCTTTAATGATTAATGGAAATTTGGTTATGCCTTTAATTTTCCCAAATAAAAAAATAACCTTAAATTTGATGAAACTTACCATCGAAGCCAAGAGTGCCTTGTGAGGGTCCCAAAAAATTCAAAACCAATTTGAACTATTTCTAATTTATTTTGATTTATTTAGTTTTGTTGGAGTAGTTTATCAAGAAAATTATTAAAAATATTACTTGTGTTTAATTTCTAGAAAATTTGCATCTTATTATTTATAGTGATCATCAAAAGTCCAAGAATATTTATTTTGGATTTTCTATATTTTTTGTGAAGTTTTATTAAATATTCAAATTGTTTGGTTACTTGAATAACACTAAAAATTAGGGTTTAGATTTAGAGTGGGCAAATAGACTCAAATCCTAGGAAACCGCCCATTTGAGTCAAAAATAATTGAAAGGAAGTTCACCAAAAATTTTAAATCATTTGGGATTTTTTGTGATCTTTAATTGTTTATTGATTTTAAGTTTTACTTAGGTTTCAATTCAATTTATTTGAATTATGAAATTTATAATTTTATTTTATTTTTATTTTTTTTAATATTTTTATTAATTTAATATTTCTTTAATTCTTTAATTTCTCATGAGTTCAATGAGCCTTAATTTGTATTTTCTAACCTTTGTGGAATTAATTAAGTAATTTCTAAATTTTGTGTTTTTAGGTAAAATTATTATTTTTATTTAGGATACCCACCTACGGGCTTACACATTAATATAACAAAAATAGTAAAAGGTTCTTAAGGGGAATTCCAACTCTCAACTACTCAAATTTCTTGAAGATTTTGGGATTCATTGTTGGAGATGGGGAAGGTGGCCGGTCATCCAAGGATGACTAGAACACCAAAAATCAGCTTTCTACCGTGAGTCCAATCATGTTGGATTCAAAAGGTAGATTCTCCTTCAAACAAAATTCATCCTTTCAGTTTTTGGAATCTCCTTTAGTCATAAAAGAAGGAGGTTTAAATGCTATGAAGAAGCCATTGCCGATTTAAGGCAAAGGTAAGGAAATCGTTTCCTTTTTGAACGATAAGCCAAAGACTTGGTCGGCTATCATTGCTGGAGCAAATGATAAGGAAGCATCTTCATCTGGAGGAAGTTTTGCTAAAATTTTGAAGAAGGATCCTATTACTTCTTCAAAATTGGATACCCTAAATGCGTGGATTAAAAAACCTCACATTAAAATAAATCCTTGTGAAATAAAAGATGATATTGGAGATGAAAATGTTGTCTTTCTTGACAAGGATAAAGAAAAGTCTAATGTTCAAATTTTGAACAATTCCTTGGTTGTTAAAATTCTTAGGAAAGATTACCCTTTTTCTAAGTGTTCTTTTGAAATAAGAAAGCAATGGTCAAAATTTGGAGGTTTTCATATTACATTGCTTGGTCTAGATTGGCTTCTTTGTTCATTTAAAACTCTTGAAGCCATGGAAGAAGCCCTTAATGGGGGGCCTTGGCTTGTAGGGGGATTTGTGGTTGGCTTAAACATTTGGTCTCCAACCTTCTCTCCTTATTCTTTGAATGGAATTTCTTCTCCAATTTGGGGTTGTCTTCCTCATTTGCCCTTACATTGTTGGGATGAATCCAATATCACTAGAATTGTTTCAAAAATTGGAACTCCTCTTTTATTAGATGGTAATATGTTTAGATGGGGAAGAAGAGAGTTTGCTAGAGCCTGCATCCGAGTTAATTTGAATTCTAAACTCCATGCTGGAATTTGGGTGGAAGGGATTCATGGTAGATTTTTTCAAAAGTTTGAATATGAAAATCTATCTTCTTTTTGCTTCAAATATGGGAAAATTGGGCATATTGATTTTGTTTGTCACAATTCAACACATAATCAAAATCATATTGTCAAAGATATTCCTTTAAATCCATTACAATATGATAATACTTTGGGACCTTGGATGCATGTGAAGTTCAAAAATAAGAGAAGAATTATTCCTTAGAAAAATTATTTAAAAAAAGTTTCAACCATGGAGAAACCAATAGATGGTTGTGTTGGCATGATAGATGTTGAAGGAGATGGGAAAAAAGATTCTGTTGGTTCTGAATTTCAGTTTGCTCAAAACAAGGTAGAAGATGGAAAGGAAGTTAGAGGTGAACTTCCAACCGACCTTCATGCTAATTCTGATACAAAAAAATTCAAATCCCTCAAAGGGAGGAGAATTTTCATGAAGAATTAAATCAGGAAATTCAAATTTTAAAACCTGAATTTAATTTGGCTCACGGGGACGGAGGTAACTTGAAGACCATCTGCAATTTGAATTCAAAATCTGAATTCAAAAATTCGGGTATGGTGGAGGAAAGACGGGTAGAAAGAGCTGAAGGTGTTTATTCAACACATAATGCTGAAAATCAGGATGACTTGGCTGAACCCGTGAAAGAAAACTACTCCATTTCAGGAATTCAAAATTCTAATTTTGAAATAACACAAAGTATGGAGGCAGATAAGGTTGTTGAGGAGTTAAATCCAGATTTTTCTACATCAAATACAGCTGGACTAAATGCTGTTGGTCCATCGTATATGGATAAGATAGCTGAGGATTTGATCATTCAAAATCCTCAAATAATGGAGGCAATTTTGGAGAAGTTTGAGAAGGAGCAAATTTCAGTTTTGACTCCTTCTAAGGTTGCAATTACTTCTGATCAGGTTGCTGGATTTCAGGAATCTAACAAACCAGAATTCATTTTCAACAATTCAGATTCTCAAAAGGAAATAATGGCGGCTGCTTCCAGCAATTATACTAAATTTATTTCAGCTTCTAAACCTGAAATAAAAAATGGTATAGACTTATTAAGAAATTCTTCTCCATTGTCTGCAATTAATTTGAATTTTAAGAAATCTTCTCTTAAAAAGTTGTCAAGGAGAGTAAGTCCCCGGGATCTAAGCACATTTTGTTCAAAGAACTACAAGCATTAGGACCGGTGAAAGAGCTACCTAGAAGGAAGATGTCTGAACTCAAAGTGAAGAACGGTATCAGGGGTTCTTCTTCTCTTTTATCTAATGAAATATGATTGATAGTTATCCAGTTGACAACATCAAAGTGAAGAGATACTTGAAGATGGAGCAAATTATCAAAAGGTTTGGAGTTATGCTTTCATTAATTCCTGACATTGGATATTGGGAAAAGCTTATGAAATATCTTTCTATGATATTCTTAAGTGATTTTTGGATTTCTTTGACAAAATGTAATTTCCTTTTTAGATTTTGTTGCTTCTTTTTTCTTCAAATTTGTTTTTTTAGACTTCTTAGAATTGATTATGGGATCATTACTAAGTCTTATTCTCCAACTGGATGGGAACTCTGGGATACTAATCAACCCTCGGGTTGTTTAATTCTTTGGTATCCCCTACATCTCAACAGTTTCAAAATGGGAAATTGTGGGTTTCAAATCATTTATAATAAGTTTAGATTAACAAATTTATTTTCAATAAGGTTCCTTTTTATATTAAAAAAGGAACCATTAGCTTCTTCTACCTAGTTTGTATTATGTTGTACTTTCTTTTTTTATAAATGCAAAATTGCATTTTCTCAAAAAAAAAAAAAAAAAAACTCTCAACTACTCAAAAGAGCTACAAAACAAGTACAAAAGAGAAAACCTCTTAGCCAGAGTTCCCCATATGAACAAGTATAAAACACTCTAATAACATTCTAGATTGGCCAGTAGATAAAACCCAAAAAGAAAGGCTCCAAAACAAATCATTCAGCTCCATCCTTTGAGCTGAAAATAAGTCATGAAATGAGAAAGAAGAATCTGCAAAAGAAAACAATGCAAGGCAATAAAATCAGCTAGTAGAACCTTAAGAGGCAATGCCAAAGTTGGCTACAAAGGCTCATGAAACCCGCCAAATCAACCAAAACACATTGTATAAAGAAAAGAAGTAAGTAGTAACATTAGCAGTTCTTAAATATAAAAATCTCCAGTCCACATAACAGGGCCAACAATGAGTCAAAATATAAATAATAAAAGTATTCAGATCTTAAAGGGTCCACATGCAATAGAGAAACTAGCTCATGTGTGTAAATTGTCATGAATGCCAATATTGACCTGCTGCTCTAATCCAATCCAACACACACCCAACAAATGATGTGAGAAATTAAAATAAAAAATGATTCTAGTTAATAAGACAAAATAACACCAACTGTAAATTGAGTAGTCAGCCAAAATACACAAGCCTAAACATCAAATAAACAATTAGGTGTAAAGTAGATAAGATGCTGCTGCTACCGATTCAACTCAGGTTGCTGAAATTCAGGGAGCTAACAAACCAATATTTAAATTTATAATTTCATATTTTCAGGAGGAAATTACAACTCCCTAACAGAAATGGCTGTTGTTTCTAGCAATAGTGCTGATCCAAATATTAATTCAGCTATTGTTCCTGAATTTAAAAATAGTTTTGGCTTATTAAGAGATACTTCTCCTCTATCATACATTACTATGAATTTTAAAAAATTGCTTTTAAAAAAGACAATAGTCCTTTTAATAAGAACAAGTCCCCCGAATCTGAGCACACATTGTTCAAAGAACTTCAAGCATTAGGACCGGTGAAAGATCTTCCTAGAAGGAAGATGGCTGAAATAAAAGTGAAGAGCGGCATTAGAGGTTCTTCTTCTCTTTTATCTCAATAAAAGCAAGATGGTTCTCCCATTGACAACAACATAGTGGATAGATACTTGAAGATGGAGCAAATTATCAAAAAGTTTGAATTAATGCTATCATTGAATGCTGACTTTGGAGATTAGAAAAAGCTAATGGAATATCTATCAATGATATTCTTAAGTGATTTTTGGAAATTATTGTTAAAATGTACTTTCCTTTTTAGCTTTTCTTGCTTCATTTTTCATCTAGTTTGTTATTTTAAACTTTTTCTAATTGATTATGGAATCATGGCTACTAAGTCTTATTGTTTGACTGGATGGGAACTCTGGGATACTAATCAACCCTTGAGTTGTTTATTATTTTGGTATCCCCTGAATCTCAACAGTTTCAAAATAGGAAATAGTGGGTTTCATATCATTTATAATAAGTTTAAATTAACAAATTTATGTCCAATATGGTCCCTTTTTCTTGTTGAAAAACGAACCATTACCTTCTTTTCCTAGATTGTATTAGGTTGTCTTTTCTTTTATAATTAATGCAATTATGCATTTCTTCAAAAAAAAAAAAAAAAAAACAACACAGACTATAACACACCTGAATTATAGCCCTCAACCCATTAACACAACCACTTGTCCAACTCCTAAATAAGACCAAAGAAGGATTTAGCAATCATAACATTGGAAAAATATTAGGAAAGTGAGGGATTATGATATGAGTGTTCGCAATTATATATCAACTCAAATGTAGGCTTAAGGAAATACAATGGGACTTTCAACTTTAACTCCACGATTGATTTAAGAATGTTTAACGCTTATGTACATATACTCATACCTAGAAAGGGCTAGCAGCTAAACCCACTTAATCACTTTAAAAACCCTACAATCAAGATCTATATGCAGTACATTAGGTCAGGATGATGTTATATTAGGAATTGGGACTTATAACTTAGCCAACAAGCTTAACTAATATGTATGATGTATATGCAATGATTATAGCAAATGCAAAGTGTTATTCAAATTGTTTTGTTTTATCCTTATGGGGACTCTCTATTTTTTATTTTTTTATTCATAAATTTTATTTCTAATTTTTTATTTGATATTTTATTTCATTGAAATAATTTAGGTTCTATAAAATCTAATCATCAAAAGAGAACAAAACTTTTATAAATCAAGCATACAAGTTTGTGTAGCACAACAGCTTTGGATTTCTTTTTTTTGTAAAATTCAAGAATATGTGTATAAATTAGGGTTTTATTAAATGATAGTCATGTCATGATTTTGGTTAGTTATTCCTTAACTAAAATTTTAAGTTAGAGTTCTAGTCAAAATCTTATAATTAGGGTAACTTTCACTTTTATTTTTTGTTTATTTTTCCAATTATTGATTTGAAATTTGTAAGGTAATGCAAAAATTTAAAATAATATTAAAAAAATTTAAAAAAAAGAAAAAAAAAAAAAAAAAAAACTAAAGCTTACTAAATCTAAGGCTAATGTTCTATCTAGCAATTTGTGAATGCTAAGTCATTGGATGTTACTCTATTATTAGTTTATTTATTTTATTCAAAATTCAAAATTTATTTAATTTGTATTCATAATTGGTTTTAATTCAAGTTTTTGTATTTAACATATTTTATTTTAAATTTGTCTATTTAATAATATTTGTTTTATTAATATATCTTTTTTTAGGCATTTGTAAAGAAAAAAATAATATTTTGATTTGATACTAATTTAAATAATTAATTGTATTATTATTTATATTTTTATGAGTTTATAGATTTTTTTTTTATTTTTAATGAATTTTTCAAATTTTGAGCTATTCATCTATTATTTTTATTAAAAAAATAATTTATAATTTTAGGTATAAATGACTTTACAATTTTATGAAATAATTTAGTTTTCAAGGATGACACAAAGAATATTACATAAAATTTTGATAGTATTTTAAATTCTTTTATAATTTTTAAATATTTAATTAATTAAACTGTTATTAAAATTTAAATTAGCTATAGAAATTATAGAAATATTCTTAAAGGTTTGGAATAAGATCAAACACTTCCTTTAGAAAATTAACCCATATAGATTTTTCTATTTCTTTTACTTTTACTTTGTTAAATGACTCTATTTTAATTTAATCATTAACTTAGCCTTAAAATAATGAAACTTATCATATTAGCCAAGAGTGAACTCATGATGGTCCCATAAAATTAAAGCCAATTTGAACTATTTCTAATTTATTATGATTTATTTTGTTTTGTTGGAGAAGATTATTACAAAAATTATTGAAAATATTACTTGGGTTTCATTTCTTAAAACATTGCATCTTATTATTTCTAGAGATGATCAAAGTCAAATTAATTTTATTTTGGATTTTTTGTATTTTATTTTTGATGTTTTCATAAATTTTCAAATTCTTTTGGCTATTTGAATAACATTAAAAACTAGGGGTTATATTATCAGTAGCCAAATAGACTTAAATTCATAGGAATCATCCATGTGAATCAAGAATGGATAAAAAGGAAGTTCACTAAAAAATTTAGATCAATTGATATTTTATGTGAATTTTAATAGTTTATTGATTTTAAATCTTACTTAAGTTTAGATTCAATTTTTTTGAATTGTGTGACTTAAAATTTTATGAAATTTATATTTCTTTAGTTCTTTAATTTCTTATGAGTCCATTGAGCCCTAATTTGTATCGTCTAACATTTGTGGGATCAATTAATGATTTTCCAATGTTTTTAGATAACAATATGTTTTTAGGTAAATTTGTTTTTTGTTTTTAATGTTCTTAGGTAAAATTAGTTATCCTGAAGAATTCAAATTAGGGTTTAGAATTTGATCAACCAAATGATCTTCAATTTTCTTGAAATTTAGAACTCAAATCATAACTTAAATGAGAACTATTTATTAAAAATTTAAGCATATTGAGAGGTGGTTTAGAATTTTAATGGATTTTTGACTTATTAATTAATTTTTCACTTAGAAATTAGGAAACACTAATTTTTAAACATAAAATAGTTTTATCATTTTTTTTAATATTTTATTAAGATTTTTTCTTATTGCAATTATATTTTTATTTTTATGATATTTATATATTTATTGGTGTATTATGAAAAAATCTTATGTCCAAACGTGTTCTAAGGTTGCCTAAAACTAGGAATTACAACATTTTCAAGAAAAATGACTTGGATTTTCATGGAATTCAATCTAGAAGTTATGAACAATTTGTAGATCTTTCTTTGAAAATTTGAGCCCATTCGGACAAGAAATCAAATTTTCATGATTTTTATAAGTTCATTCTTACTAGGTGTCTAATGGTTTATTATCAAATATTGGAATAATTTCCATCGTTGCAAAATTTTCTTCTAATCTGAAGGATCAGGACCTCCTAAACTTGATGTCCAAGGAAATATAGAATTATGAAAATTCAATTTAGGCTTATGTAGACCTCAAATTAATTTGGGAAAATCATGGGTGTGTATGCTAAATTTATGGTCAATATGAGATGATAAAAAGAGTTAATGACATGATTAACCCTAGACATTATTTAAATAAAATATTTTATAAGATTTATGAAAATCCTCTATATTTATATATATATTTTTCTAGATCCTTCCCTTAATCCATAAAGGATTTATGTTCAACTTTTGGATTAGAAATGAACTTGTTTGAATTTTTTTAAGTTCTATGTGTTTTTTGGATTTTATTAAATCTTTTAAATGTTCTAAATTAAGTCTGATTGAGTTAACATAAGGATTTACATATTTTGTTCTTTGATTAGGTTTAATCTGTTCAAAATCATCTACTCTATTTTATTAGAATAGATGATTGTGACTTCATTTCCATCCTCCCATAATGTAGTATAAATAATTAAAGGTTTCTCACAAGATCTAAGAAGATCCATTGATGGATCTTTATCAAATTGATTAAGGAGGATTAGAAGAGTATGTATTTACAATCCAATGGTTAGATCCTATTAGCTTACATGCTAATTTTATAATGTGTGAAACCTTATTATGTTCATAATTGGAAACATCGTATACATGGATTTAGAGGTTGTCTGATGGGGATGATGCTTATAATGAGTTTATTTGACTTTGGTGAACAACATCACTAAAGTTTATAGGAGCTAAAAACCACTAGATCATAACTTCATTATTAATTGTGAAATAGATTGCCAAATTTACTTGAATTCACTTATAAATTGGAGCTGATGCTGGGTAAAGCTAGATCACTCACACTCATACTAGGGATGAAGATTCACGCAATTTCACACATTAATTTTTTCCCCAATATTTAGTGGAATTTAAAAATGTAACTCGATGAATATTAAGTTATCACCATCAATTTGATTTAGCATTAGTGGTAGTCAAGGTTTAATAGGATGAATACATATGCCATGGGTCATTCCTAGAGCTCGGGGATAGCTGAAAAAATCATTTCAAGGATTTGGATCACTTGGAGGATTCAAACTTGTTAAATTGGTAACCAAGCTATTCCATGTGGCTAGCTCAGTTATCAAAGATTTTAGGACATGTTCAAGATCCAAAAGAGGCTTAAGGATGGGCTAAGTTGGATTGGGTTTAGCTAGAATGGGTTTTGAAGCTTTGGGTCAATACATGTTAGCCCTTTCGATCCACTTGAGCTAGCTCAAGTTTTTTGTGCTATACTAGTAATCCCTGCAAAGGTATTTGAGAGCAAACCATAGAGTTTGGAGAATTATTTTGGTTTCCTAAGGTTTAAACCTAAGAAAAAACTAATGTAGGTCACTTAGGGACATATTTGTCATTTTAACCCTTGCAAGGGTTAAAATGAGATTAACAAAATCTAGGAATGACATTAAATTATCTTTGGATACATTTTAATCATTCAAACTCAAAAGTGAGTTTCAAATAGCTTAGTTTTACCAAATAAATTCATAGGTGAGAGCCTTAGAGGTAATTTGGTAATTTGGCTTAACCGAGGCCAATATGGATTGGGTATAGGATATGGATGAGCCTTGGTGAACCTAAGATGGGTTTCAGTCCCTCATTAAATTTCTAATTAAAATGCATGAGTTTGACTTAAGAATTCCATAGGTAAGAGGTTAAGGGCATTTTGTTTATTTTGGATTTTTATGGTCATATGTTAAGATCAAATGAACAAATTTGGGTCATTAGATTTGGTTTATGATTTCATTTGGATTTTTGTCAAACATTTTGCAATATAGGAGCCCAACTTTGTATTTTGATGATTACAAATGTTATTAAATATTTATTTAGTTTTTCCTTCTTTATATACTATATATTTTTAATGTGCATCACTAGCATTTCATGTTCAGTATACATAAAGCATCATAAAAAATCAAAGATAAAAAAAAATTTTGTTACATAGTATAGACTTATTTTGAAAGACTTTGTAATTTTACTTTTTCTTTTGTTGATATATTTAATAAGGTGTTTGTTAGCTTAGCAACCATGCACACACGTAAGGGGGGATGAAAAATAAATATTTTATTTTTTTATTAATTATATTGTATGATCCATATCATATTATATGATGAGTTGAAATAAAAATTAATTAAAATATATAAATTTAATAAGAGAGATGCATTTGAGTTATAACTAATCATACTATATGAGCACATATCATATAATATGATCAGCTATTTTTAGAAACCTCACCATTGAATCCAACTTACTTAAAATAGGTAATATTGAAATTTAAAAATTGAATTGTTCATATAGTATGAATCTATTCATATTGCACATTAATTAATGTTGCCTAATTTAGGTCTAGGGATTATGGAATCAAGTTGGATATGTATTAATTATAGATCATTATGTACAATTATGTATCAAATAGTATAAACCACCTGAGAACTCTTTGGATAAACTTTGGTTCATTATACAATTTGATGTTTGTTTTGAACTAATCATATTAAACAATTTGTAGTAATATAGGATAATCTATGATTAAATTAAATTGATCATATTGTATGATTCAAAAATTATACTATACAATCTAAGTTGGTAGAACTAAAAGTTTGGGTTCTTTAAAACTCTTTATATATATACTTTTATTATATACATAGTAAGAGTCTTTGGCAGTCAGATGTTTGTTTCTTCTATGAAAGTGTTTGAAGAGAGAGCATTGAGTATATAAGATAATGGGTGAGGTTGTTTGAGAGGGAGAATAGTGTTGTGGGATTCAAGGGAGTGTGAGAGGGGTTTTCACAGGGTTACTCCAGCTAACTTACACCTAAGTTCCTCTAAGTGTATAAGTGTTTTTCTTAAGGAAAGCTCCATGAAAAATGCTTTGGTGTCAAAGGCCATCGTCTACTTTGCTGCATTGAGCAGGTGAATAGATTTCAATGACTTTCCAGATCAAGTTGGTGAAAGGAGAGATTCTTTGAGAGGGAAGAGTTTTTACAGGCATCTTTACCTAGCTATGGGCTAAAGGAGAGTTTCTATTGATTAGTGTAAAACTCAATAGGGAGGGCCTTTAGGGTGTAAATGTATGTCAATTTGAGTAAACCATTATAAAAATTGGTTTACATTTTTTTTTTGCATTTACTTTATGCAGTTTTACTTTCCTACATATTTATTTTTCTAATATCTAGGTTTAGTTTGATTATCATTGTGATATAAAAATTATTATGGTTCATTAGGATTGATATTTGTTTTAAAAAGAAACAAAAAAATCAGAATGATAAAAAGAATAAAAAGTTGTTATCTACTTTTCTACAAAATAAAATGCACAAAAAGATTAGTATTTATTTTAGGTTGTTATTGTGAGATATGATTTTGTTTATTAAAATTCTTCCACATTAAAATCTAATTTTGGTTTATAATTAAAAAAAAATTAAAAATTTTCAATCTCCAATCCACTCCCCCTACCCCTCTTTGTGTGCTATTTAATTGTTTAATTTCCTTTTCATCCAACTATTGAACTTTTAAAACATAGGTTGACCATAGTTTGAGGGAATTAAATATGGGTCAGCCTTATGTCACACCATTTCTAATATATGTTAGGAGTGTTTGAATTTAATTTTCAACTAAAATAACCACTTTAAATTTTAAGGTAGTTTAAGGTTTTTACTTTGGTCAACCCACCTTTAACATAGATTCAAACGAATTAACGAGTACTCCTTAACCCATTGGATGTGTCTAGGAATATGTACATGTCTTATAGAATATGTCCTAATGTCAGTTGTCACCTTGTATAAAACCTAGAGTTTGTGGGTATTTTTATAATTTTGGGAAAATGTAAAATTTGACCTAAGGTTGAACTAAGATTTGAATTATTGGGTTCATTACCTACATTTTTTTAAAATAAGCATTTAGTTGCATTAAAAAGTTAACAAAAATAATATAAAATTATCCAGAAGTAGCATCTGATTCCTCCTTTATCCTTCTAACAAAAGGAGGACCTTATTCAAACTAATGTCTTCCCAAATAAAAGAGCTAAAGATAGCAAATTTAGCACATAAATTCGCTAACTTATTACACTCCTTATCTATACCATTAAAGATGACATTATTGAAATTCTTGATAAAAGAAATATCTTCCAACTCATGGTCGTCTCTTTTTGCAGCATCATGAAGAAACATGATGATGCTATAGTTGTCACCTGTTTGAATAGTTGCTATTTGAATGATTTATATTTGTGCAACTTATATAGTTTTGATGATTCCAAACATTATTGTTCAGATGTATAGTTATCTCCTAACAATTTTAGAAGATTTGCACTTGCTCTTGTGTGTACTAACATTTCAGGAAAATCAGACTCCAGACTACGAAAACTTCAAATCAAATTCAACATATGATATTTTGTTTATTTGAAGTTTGTCTTTTCTTTGAATTAATTTTGAAAGGGAGTGATTGTAATTGAGTGAATAAAATCTCACACACACAAATTAGGAGATCATGAAATTCAATACTGATCGTACAGGACGATATTTATCGTACTGGACGATCTGTCAGTTATCTCCTATAGAGCACTTGGAACGAATAGGAACTTGCTTTGAAAAATTTTTCTAAGTCCTATTCGTCCAGGACGAATTTTAATATCGTCCCGGACGATGGGTTCTCTGTAAAATTTTCGTCCAGACGAATTTTACCATTGTACGAGGCGACCAGTCCTCTGGAAAATTTTCGTCCAGATGAAAATAATTATCGTACCGGACGATCCGCTCTCTGGAAAATTTTCGTCCAGACGAAACCAAATTATCGTCCCCGGCGATTGGCTCTCTGGAAAATTTTCGTCCAGACGAAATAAATAATCGTCCAGGACGATCGGATCTCTGGAAAATTTTCGTCCAGACGAACATATTTTCGTCCAAACGATAAACCGACTTAGGACAGTTTTCAGCAGTTTCTAGAACCGACCTTGTAATAACCGTTCGTACTGGACGAACCTAGTTCGTACAGGACGATCAGCTGTACGAAGTCATTTCGTACACATATACAAATTGGGTCGTTTCAGATCGTTTAAGTAAAATCGTCCAGGACGATCCAGGATCGTACAGGACGATCCACTGCGTACAGAATTGAAAACTTACAGTTTTTGGGCGGTTTTTCTTGTCTTTTGTATAAATAGTCCAAATTAGACTGCCACCCAATCTTTTTGTCATTTGATCTTCGTGCCTATTGAGAGAATAGCCAAGGAGAGAGTGGAAGAGAGCTTTCAAAGGAGGATTCCTACCATTGGAGCGAGAAGGCTTCACTTGGATTGCAAAGGTAAGAATCTCTACTTGTGAAATTGAATTTCTTCACTCTTTTCTTTCTTTCTTCTAGATTCTTGTGAGAAGATCATTCAAGAAGGTCCGGTTCTCTGCCGACACTTGGAGAGTGTTAAAAGGACGAGGGTTCTCTGCCTACACTAGGAGAGTGTAAAAGGAAGAAGGTTCTCTGCCTACACTTGGAGAGTGTGAACAGCCGTAGGGTTCTCTGCCCACACTAGGAGAGTGTAAAAGGACGATGGTTCTCTGCCCACACTAGGAGAGTGTAAAAGGAAGAAGGTTCTCTGCCTACACTTGGAGAGTGTGAACAGCCGTAGGGTTCTCTGCCCACACTAGGAGAGTGTGAAAGGACGACGGTTCTCTACCCACACTAGGAGAGTGTAAAAGGACGACGGTTCTCTGCCAGCACTGTGGATTGTGTAAAAGGACGACGGTTCTCTGCCGCACCGGGTAGTGGTGAAAAGAGGGTTTTGTACAGGCTTCTCCGCCTTGCTGTGGGTGCTAAAGGAGAGTCACTTTGTGGTATTAGTGCAATACTCAGAGGGTGCCTCTGAGGAGTGGATGTAGGTCTGGTTATAGACCGAACCACTATAAATCTGGTGTCATTTACTTTATTGCTTTTACGTTTCCGCATTTTAAATTTCAGTTTTAACAACTCTGTGGTTGAAAAATATTTTTCTACAAACTTTAAAAGAAAATTTTATTTCGGTTCAACTTTAATTTTAAGAGGGTTTAAAATTTTTAAAACTACCAATTCACCCCCCTCTTGGTAGCCGTGAGACATTTACTTAGGCTTAACAACCTAATTACTAGACTCAACAAGTGGTATCAGAGCATTGTTTCAAAATCATAAGTTTGAACTACTTTTTGATTAACGTAGATGGCTACATTTGGAAACCGAAACACACCTGAGGGTTACTCTATCACTAGACCTCCACTGTTTGACAATATTCCTTTTGATTTTTGGAAAACACGCATGTCTACTTTCTTACAGTCACTTGATTATCGCATGTGGATGTTAGTCCAGGAAGGTTACACAAAACCAACTAGATTAGTTGATGGAATTAGGGTAGATACACCCTATGCAGATTGGACTATAGAAGAACGTGACTTAGCACAATTAAATGCGAAATGTTTAAATAGTTTCTTTTGTGCTTTAAAATCTGAAGACTACATGCGAGTTTCCACTTGTAAAAGCGGAAAAGACATATGGGATAGACTTTGTATTACTTATGAAGGGACAAATGAGGTTAAGCAATCAAGACTCAATATCTTGTTACATGACTACGAATTATTTTGCATGAAACCTAATGAATCTATATCTGACATGTACACAAGATTCACTCAAATTGTCACCTCTTTGCATGCACTTGGTAGGGAATTAACTAATGCTGAAATGGTTAATAAGATTCTTCGTTGTTTACCTACTGCATACGATGCTAAAATTACTGCAATTACAGAGTCCAAAGATCTGAACATTTATTCTATTGACAATCTTCTTGGTTCACTCATTGCTTACGAGCAAGGAGTAAGTCAAAGAAAGATTGATGCAGGTGAACCAAGAAAGGACAAGAATATTGCACTAAATGTGGAAGAGTCAGAAAGTGAACACTCACAACCTGAGGATGAAGATGATATAGCACTGATGACTAGACAATTCAAAAGCTTTTTAAAGAGGAAGCAGAAGAGACGCCAGCAATGGAATAGAGGTAAGTATAACAGAAATGGCAAGGTTTCTAATGAAGTGATTTGTTATGAATGCAGGAAACCAGGTCATATAAAGACTGATTGTCCAAAACTCAAAGCCTCTCCTAGCAAGGAGAAGGTAGAGGAGAAACCAATGGTAAAGAAGGGCAAGAAGAAGTTTCAAAAGGCTTTTTGGGCGGACTCAGCTTCAGACTCATCTGAGACTGAAAAAGAAGAAGAAGTCACCAACCTTTGCTTGATGGCAGATAAAGCTGAACAATCAGATCAAGAAGAGGTATGTGATTTAACTTATAATGAATTGTTTGAAGTTTCTGAACACATGCATGATGCATATAGGAAAACGAAAAAGATGCATGCTAGTTTAGTTTTAGAATTGGAAGAGCTTAATAAGGAACACGAAATCCTTAGAAAGATCATGCTTTAATTGATAGCAACCACATGAAACTACTTGATGAATATGATGACTTGAATAAAAATTTTGAGAATTTAAAATCATCCTATGCTGAACTTGAAAAAGAATTTGAGAAATTTAAGGATGAATCTGAGCACAAGACATATAGAGTCAATTATACAAATCGAATCTTGGAGGAAATGAATTCATTTTACAAACTTACTATAAGAGCTCTCGAGGATAATAGGAACCCCCCTAAACTTGAAGATTTTACAAATCCTAAGTATTATCCTAAATTCATGAAATCCCTTAGAAGACAATCATATGAGAGAAAACATAGGAATATTTTTCCTAATGTTAAATGTAACAATTGTGGATTTTTGGGACATATATCTCACACCTGCACTTTAAAGATGAAACCTAATTTGGTGTGGAGAACTAAGATGCATAAACCTAGACATATCACACATGCATCTGATTATAAATTTCATAAAGGTGAACCCAAACTAGTTTGGGTTCCCAGGTCTAACATTTGAGAATTTTGCAGGTATACTCTCACACAAGACCTCGTGAGAGTATATGGTACCTGGACAGCGGATGTTCTAAGCACATGACTGGAGATACTGCTCAATTCATAACGCTGGAAGCCAGGAGTGGAGGCAAGGTTACACTTGGAGATAATACCACAAAGAAAGTGGTTGGATCAGGTATGATTGGAAATTTGAAAAACTTTTTCATAGATAATGTTTTATTAGTTGAAGGCTTGAAACATAATTTGCTTAGCATAAGTCAGCTATGTGATAAGGGCTATAATGTAAAATTTTTACCTACTAGCTGCATAATTAGCCTAAATGGGAAAATTGTTTTAAATGGAAAAAGGGTGAACAATGTCTACATGCTAGATTTAAATTGTATTCAATCTCCTACTGCTTTTTGTTTGAAAACTGTTTCTGATGAATCATGGCTTTGGCATAGGAGACTTTGTCATTCTAGTATGAAAAATCTTAGAAAAATTACCCAAAAGAATTTGGTGAGAGGAATACCTAAACTAGACTTTACTAAGGACCATCTGTGTGATGCATGTCAATTAGGAAAACAAGTGAAGTCCTCTTTTAAGTCCATTAAAGATCTTAGGACCAGTAAACCTTTAGAAATTCTACACATGGATCTTTTTGGACCAGTAAGCACTGTTAGTCTAGGAGGAAAGGTATATGGATTTGTTATAGTAGATGATTTTTCAAGATTCACCTGGGTTAAATTTCTTTTTCATAAGAGTGAATCATTTGAGGAATTCAGAAATTTTTCAACTTGGATACAAAGAAAACTAGGATGTGAAATAATTTCTATACAAAGTGATCATGGAGGAGAATTTGAAAATGAAAGATTTGAAGATTTCTGTAAAGAAAAGGGGATTGATCACAATTTTTCTGCACCTAGAACTCCTCAACAAAATGGAGTAGTTGAAAGAAAGAACAGAACATTAATAGAAGCCGCCCGAGCAATGTTAGCAGAATACTCTCTTCCTAGATATTTTTGGGCTGAGGCGGTTAGCACTGCATGCTATGTTCTGAATAGGGTGAATGTGAGATCAAATTTGAATAAAACACCCTATGAGTTGCTAAAAGGAAGAACACCAAATTTGTCTCATTTGCATGTATTTGGTTGCAAGGTGTTCATACATAATAATGGAAAATCTGCCTTAGGAAAATTTGATCCAAAATCAGATGAAGGAATTTTTGTTGGATATTCAAGTGTTGGAAAATCTTATAGAGTATTCAACAAAAGAACTTTAGTCATTGAAGAAACCACACATGTTGTTTTTGATGAAAATGGAAACATGGAAGAGCCAAAAGTTGTTGAAGAAGAAATTGAAGAAAACTCCCAAAAGATTGATAGATTAAATTTGGAAGAAAATGTGGAAGAAAATTTAGAAAGAGAAGACCCTTTGCCTAGAGATTTGAGATTTTCTAAAAACCACCCAAAGGAATTAATCATAGGTGAACCAAGTGAGGGTGTTAGAACTAGGCGTGGATTAAACAAGGAAGTCAATCATTCAGCCTTTATTTCAACTGTTGAACCCACTAACATTGATCAAGCACTTTCAGATGAATTTTGGATATTGGCCATGCAAGAAGAGTTGAATCAATTTGTAAGAAATAAAGTTTGGGAACTAACTACAAGGCCAAAAGATCAAAGTGTTGTTGGAACCAAGTGGGTGTTCAAAAATAAAATGAATGACTCAGGAGTAGTCATTAGAAATAAGGCTAGATTAGTAGCTAAGGGGTATAATCAAATTGAAGGAATTGATTTTGAGGAAACTTTCGCCCCTGTAGCTAGACTTGAAGCAATTAGGGTTTTACTAGCCTTTGCCTGTTTTAAAGGTTTTAAATTGTTTCAAATGGATGTCAAAAGTGCCTTTTTAAATGGAGTAATTGAAGAAGATGTTTTTGTAGAACAACCTCCAGGTTTTGAAAATTCTAAATTTCCAAATCATGTTTTCAAATTAAAAAAGGCATTATATGGATTGAAACAGGCACCTAGGGCTTGGTATGAGAGGTTAAGCACCTTCCTACTTGAAAGATCTTTTGAAAAAGGAAGTGTGGATACAACTCTCTTTTTAAGGAAAATTGGAAAGGATATACTTATTGTTCAAATTTATGTGGATGACATCATCTTTGGATCTTCAAATAAACATCTTTGTGATGATTTTTCTAAAACAATGAGTAGTGAATTTGAAATGAGTCTAATGGGAGATTTAAATTACTTTCTAGGATTTAGCATTAAGCAACTTGAGGAAGGTACTTTTCTTAGTCAAACCAAATATATTAAGGACATCCTCAAAAAATATGAAATGGACAATGCTAAACCTGTTAGTACACCAATGAGTTCTTCAGTTCAGTTGGATAAAGACCTTAAGGGAAAATCTGTTGATCAAAAGAAATTTAGAGGGATAATTGGATCTTTACTTTACTTGACTGCTAGCCGACCAGATATTATGTTTAGTGTTTGCTATGTGCTAGATTTCAATCAGATCCAAAAGAATCACATTTGACAGCAGTGAAAAGGATTTTAAGATATCTACTAGGAACTCAAAACTTAGGAATTTGGTATCCTAAGTTTAGCTCTTCATTTGAAATTATTGGTTACTCAGATTCTGACTTTGCAGGCTGTAGAGTGGATAGGAAAAGCACTTCTGGAACATGTCAATTCATTGGAAATTCATTAGTTTCATGGTCTAGTAGAAAACAAAATTCAGTGGCACTATCTACTGCAGAAGCAGAATACATTGCATTAGGAAGTTGTGTGGCACAAGTACTTTGGTTAAAACAACAGTTGATTGACTTAGGATTAACTATAGGCACTATTCCAATTTATTGTGACAATACTAGTGCAATTTGCATTTCCAAAAATCCTATTCAACATTCTAGAACCAAACACATTGATATAAGACATCATTTCATAAGGGATCATGTATCCAAAGGAGAAATTGAACTCATACATGTTTCAACTGAAAATCAACTTGCAGACATTTTTACAAAACCTTTAGCCTTTGATACCTTCAGTACTTTAAGAACAAGGCTTGGTGTTATTGATTTGAATGCTTAACCAAAATGTCTTTGCAACATTGATACTTGTTGTGTTTTGTTTTTGTGATTTTGTGAATTTTGTGTGTTTTTGTATGAATTGTTTTTGGATTTATGATTTTTGTCTTATGTTTTCTGTGTTGTTGATTGTTTTTGTTGATTTTGTTAAATTAAAAAATTTAAAATCAAAATTTTTTTTTAGGAAATCGTCCAGGACGAAATATTTTTGTACGGGACGATGTGTTAAGAAACAGTTTGCGTGAATTTAAACCGTTTTGAGAGCAGTTTTTTATTGGATCGTCTGTACGATCTGTGATCGTCCAGTACGAATTTTTTCTTTTTCTCAAACGTCGGGACGATTGAATGCAGCGGTTGAGTGGATAAGACAGTTTTTAATACGAACTTCGTCTGTACGAAATTTTTTTTCGTATGTACGAACATGTGTCGATTCATTGTAGGGGACGATTTTCAAGAGTCATTAAAACGAAACGCTTTTCGATCGTCTGTACGAAATTTTTTCGTATGTACGATCGGTCAAGTCAAAAAGCCTGTACGAAGGGACGCATCGTAAGTTGTGTTGAATACGAAAAGCCGTTACATTTTGGACGAATTGAATCGTCTGTACGAAATTATTTCGTCCAGACGAACGATTATTTTTCGTCCAGGACGAATATTTTCGTCCAGGACGAACGTATCGTTTTTCTTTAAATATGAGGGCTTTCAAACTTGACAATCACACTTTCAAACATCTTTTTCAATCCCTTTCTACATCAAATCAACTATGGCCTCCTCTAGCAAAAGACAAAAAGTTTTGGTGAAGAAACCTAACAGGAATGCCCCAGACAACTTCCTTTCCAAAGCAAATGAGGAATCTTTTCCTCGTTTTGCATCTGCAAAAATCACTCCGTCTCGCATTCTTATCCAAACGGAGTTGAAATTTCGGGTATTACACCTCTTCGCCTCAACCCAATTTCATTTCAGTCTTTCTCTTGTCCACCTCTACAATAAGCAAACCTACCATTACTTCCTAGCCAACATGAGTTTCAATTCTGACCACTCTATCATTAGTTCTTTTGTTTTTAAGAAAAAAGTTGAGATCACCAAGCACGACCTTGGTGCATTTTTTAACTTAAGGACTGAAGGATATAGAGCCCACACCCTAATGTCAGAAACCTCCTTCAAATGGTTTCAAATCAATACGGTAATTAGAGAAAATGCGATTGACAATCATGTTGCTAGAGTGGCCGGTATGACCCAAGATGCCCGAATCATCCAGCATATCCTTAGATCCTCAATTATTCCTAAAGCTGGTGATAGGATTAACATTACTCCTCTCCTTTCTTGTATAAGCTTTTTAATCATGAAAAGACATCCTATTGATGAAGCCCAACTCATCCTAGATCATATCTATGGGCTTTCAGAAATAGGACATCCTGATCAGAAGAGGAAGAAGAATATTTCTTTAGGGCACTTGATTACTTATATTTTGGAGAAAAAGTACAATATAGTGCATCCTGATGAGGAATATGAAGAGCCAGTTTACTACAACGATGCATCATTCAGACTACTCTTCAAGGAGGAAAAAGAAAAAGGAAAAGCACATGGCAGTGCTTCAGAAGAAGAAGAAGAAGAAGGAGTGCAAGCTTCTGCTTCTCAATCAGATTACCAGAATCTGATTGAGAGATTTGATAGACTAGAGACTCACATTGATCAAAGGTTTGATCATTTTGATGCTCATCTTACGCAGCAGCAACATGACATTGGTAATATTAGAGATGAAGTTCATGAAATAAATACAATTGTAATGTTGATGGCCTCCTACTTCAACCTCTTTGGCGGCATTCCTCCTCCTCCTCCTCCAGAACAGTAGAAGTTTTTTTTTATGTGTGTCTGTTGTATTTTTTTTTTGTTTTTTTTGTGTTGTTATGTTTTTGTTTAAGTTTAAATGTTTTTATGTAATTTTTTTTAATCAATGAAAGTTTGTTTGTTTTAGATTTGTTTTGAAATGTGGCTAATCTTTATGAATTTCATTAATATTATTTTTAATCTACATTGTGCTTAAATTTGATTGTAATATGAGATTATCTATATTAGAAAATCTAGACTTTCTAAATTTATAATTTGTTTATAACTTGTTGTATTTAGAATTTTTAAATTCATGTCTATTCATTTAGACTACATAAAAGTTAATATTGTTATTACAATTTTGATGTTTTCTTATTTTGTATTTCTATGCTCAAATGATATTTATGCACCTAGAAATATTTGAAATCTTAGATTATAGATTTTGGAAAGAATTGGTCAAATTACTCTTGAACATTGTACAAATGTACAAAAATCAAAAGGGATTCGCAAAAATTTGCAAAGTGAAAAAGAGGCACAAAATAAGCCCAACCAAAGAAAAATGCACAAAAATGTGCTCCAAAACTTTGAAAAGATGTGCAAAGCACCACATGAGGTAATTCTCTTCTTTCCAAATTCGTTTAATCTCTTAATTCAAGTTGATCTACTGTTCATTTATATTCTATTGAACTTTGAAATATAGAATTTTTTTTACATCTCACTTGTAATGATTTTCAATAATCAAAATGTCTAAATTGAATCATGTCTTTGATAAATTCTTCTTACTTACAATGTTATATCATTTCATAAATTTTATGAATTTCTATGATTGACCTAATATCTTTAGTTTAAAATTGCATACCCTATGTCAAATCACAATTTAGATTAAATTTTAACAATGAATTTCATATTATTATTTACATTTCTTGTCTTTTTCTTCTTCACTTTTTGTTGCTGTCAAAAAGGGGGAGAAATTTATGTTTGTGTTTGTGTTATGTTTGTGTTTGTGTTGTGGTTTGTGTTTGTGTTATGTTTGTGTTTGTGTTTGTGTTGTGGTTTGTGTTTTCTGTTAAAATTTTTGAAAAACAAAAATATTGTTCTTTAAATGCCTCCTTATTTTAATGTACTCATAAATTCAGGGGGAGTTTAGGAGATAAGAGATTTGTTTTAACTTGAAACCATACTAATAATAATTGTTTTGCCATCATCAAAAAGGGGGAGATTGTTTGAATAGTTGCTATTTGAATGATTTATATTTGTGCAACTTATATAGTTTTGATGATTCCAAACATTATTGTTCAGATGTATAGTTATCTCCTAACAATTTTAGAAGATTTGCACTTGCTCTTGTGTGTACTAACATTTCAGGAAAATCAGACTCCAGACTACGAAAACTTCAAATCAAATTCAACATATGATATTTTGTTTATTTGAAGTTTGTCTTTTCTTTGAATTAATTTTGAAAGGGAGTGATTGTAATTGAGTGAATAAAATCTCACACACACAAATTAGGAGATCATGAAATTCAATACTGATCGTACAGGACGATATTTATCGTACTGGACGATCTGTCAGTTATCTCCTATAGAGCACTTGTAACGAATAGGAACTTGCTTTGAAAAATTTTTCTAAGTCCTATTCGTCCAGGACGAATTTTAATTTCGTCCCGGACGATGGGTTCTCTGTAAAATTTTCGTCCAGATGAATTTTACCATCGTACGAGGCGACCATCCTCTGGAAAATTTTCGTCCAGACGAAAATAATTATCGTACCGGACGATCAGCTCTCTGGAAAATTTTCGTCCAGACGAAACCAAATTATCGTCCCCGGCGATTGGCTCTCTGGAAAATTTTTGTCCAGACGAAATAAATAATCATCCAGGACGATCGGATCTCTGGAAAATTTTCATCCAGACGAACATATTTTCGTCCAAACGATAAACCGACTTAGGACAGTTTTCAGCAGTTTCTAGAACCGACCTTGTAATAACCGTTCGTACTGGACGAACCTAGTTCGTACAGGACGATCAGCTGTACGAAGTCATTTCGTACACATATACAAATTGGGTCGTTTCAGATCGTTTAAGTAAAATCGTCCAGGACGATCCAGGATCGTACGGGACGATCCACTGCGTACAGAATTGAAAACTTGCAGTTTTTGGGCGGTTTTTCTTATCTTTTGTATAAATAGTCCAAATTAGACTGCCACCCAATCTTTTTGTCATTTGATCTTCGTGCCTATTGAGAGAATAGCCAAGGAGAGAGTGGAAGAGAGCTTTCAAAGGAGGATTCCTACCATTGGAGCGAGAAGGCTTCACTTGGATTGCAAAGGTAAGAATCTCTACTTGTGAAATTGAATTTCTTCACTCTTTTCTTTATTCCTTCTAGATTCTTGTGAGAAGATCATTCAAGAAGGTCCGGTTCTCTGCCGACACTTGGAGAGTGTTAAAAGGACGAGGGTTCTCTGCCTACACTAGGAGAGTGTAAAAGGAAGAAGGTTCTCTGCCTATACTTGGAGAGTGTGAACAGCCGTAGGGTTCTCTGCCCACACTAGGAGAGTGTAAAAGGACGACGGTTCTCTGCCCACACTAGGAGAGTGTAAAAGGAAGAAGGTTCTCTGCCTACACTTGGAGAGTGTGAACAGCCGTAGGGTTCTCTGCCCACACTAGGAGAGTGTGAAAGGACGACGGTTCTCTGCCCACACTAGGAGAGTGTAAAAGGACGACGGTTCTCTGCCAGCACTGTGGATTGTGTAAAAGGACGACGGTTCTCTGCCGCACCGGGTAGTGGTGAAAAGAGGGTTTTGTACAGGCTTTTCCGCCTTGCTGTGGGTGCTAAAGGAGAGTCACTTTGTGGTATTAGTGCAATACTCAGAGGGTGCCTCTGAGGAGTGGATGTAGGTCTGGTTATAGACCGAACCACTATAAATCTGGTGTCATTTACTTTATTGCTTTTATGTTTCCGCATTTTAAATTTCAGTTTTAACAACTCTGTGGTTGAAAAACATTTTTCTACAAACTTTAAAAGAAAATTTTATTTCGGTTCAACTTTAATTTTAAGAGGGTTTAAAATTTTTAAAACTACCAATTCACCCCCCTCTTGGTAGCCGTGGGACATTTACTTAGGCTTAACAACCTAATTACTAGACTCAACATCACCTACAATAATAATACCTTTGTAACAAAACATCCAATCTCTTATAACCTCCTTAATAGATTGAATAGCTAAGAGCTCTAAATGTGAGACATACCAATAGACACAATCTTGTCCAAATGCCATAAAAAAGGTACCCTTGTGATCTTGGAAAACACCATCGATTCTTGCTCTATAAGAAGGTAATAAAGATGCAGCTGACTTTGATCAAATCAGGTGGAGGAGGATGCCAACGATTATCAAACAGCCTATGCTGATTAGTACCCTAGATACCCAAGTTACAGAAATAAGAACTTGCTGAATTTGCAGCATAGCTGACAGAATTGGCTGCAATTACCAATGGATTTCCCTCAATGACTTCATGAACCATTTCATTCCTCACCTTCCATGAGAAGAAGGCAGTATTACATAACAAATTAACTATCCAAGAGTTTTGTGAACTCAACCACATGCAACATTCACTAAACGAAGTAAAATACAGTATTTGAAATCCCCATCTATTTAAATTCTTTACTACTTCCTTCAATTTCCTGCATTTGGTTACCACATGATCAACATCTTCTACTTCATCATAATTCCTAGGACCAATGTTGTTACCTTGAAATCTTCTATATGACAAGAATTGATTGGTAGGAATATCATTATGGAAGATCCTCCACCAAAAATTCTCTACCCGAGGGATAGTTATACATTTTTTAATCCATTCCCAGTATTTAAAGGCAGATCTTGCTCCACGGATACATCAGCAGCCATAACAACTATAGTCTTCCCAGATAAATTATGAATGAGCTCTGTCCTATCTTATAGTTGATCCGATGAAATCTGGATCTTACAAACGATATCCAAAAGAACTTTTCTGAATACTTTATTCAATTCATTTAAATCCCATCTTCCATCAGAGATGAAACTATCCACCTTTAAAAAACTGTTACCTTGAGGGATCACAAATGTAGTCCATCTATTTATACATTTATCCATGATCCACGTATCACATATAGTACCTACATAGGGTCACTAGGAAGTGTCCTAAAAGGGTCATGAGCTTTCTAGGCTTCAGTCAATATTGTATCTTAAATATTCCCCTAAAAAGGATACTATGAATAATTTATACACTAAGGTAGAAATTCTAAGTACTATGAATGTCTTAAGAGAGAGAACTAACTTCATTCCTAAAGTGAGATTAACAAAAAAAACATCTAACAGGTGTAGTGGACTCATAAAAATAAACCACATGTCTTGTTGACCAATGTAATTAACAAGAAAACAAATGAGATATATATATATATATATATATATATATATATATATATATATATATTTTAAAGAATTAATTTTGTTTTAAGTTTTTATTTTTGATTTGATTTGATTTTATTTTGATAGATTTGATTAACTTTTGGAAATTTTAATTTTTGATGTGATAGAAATCTAGTAAAATCCATAGTGACCTAAATTCTACAAAAATTGGAATAATATGATAGATTTAAACATAATTAAAGATAGGAAAAACTATTTTTTAACATGATATAAGCTAGGAGATACTGTAAGCCTTCTACATAAAGTAGAAGTCTGATGTTGGTCAATTGAATAAACTATGTTATTAAAAAAACTATTAAAGCAAGTAAAAAATGAATCAAAAGGAAAAAAAGATGGTACTTTTTACTAAATAAATAAAATAGTAAAAAGCATTCAAAATCAAAAGAGATTATTTTTCAAAAGTTTTTTAATGGCTATAATAGGATAGGTGCCTAGAAGGCTTGATCTTAACCTATAAAGTCTAGTCTCAAGGATGGTGCGATTAGACTTACTCCCACCTTAGAGACTAAGAATGGGCCTATGGATATCTAGAAATGTTAGAAAAAATATAGGCTGACGTGCATGTGTGCATGCATGTGTGTGTGTGAAAGGGGATTGTACTTGAGATCTAGGTCAATTCTAACCTTTTTTTCTATCTTTCATATTTTATTGTATAAGTTGTATTATGTTTACTAGAAGTTGAAAATGTTTGTGATGTGTAATTTTTCTCCATGTATAGCTAATCAATTAATTCTTAATATATGAATATATAAAGCCATAAATTGTATCGAGTAGGTTACATCTTTATAAATCAGTTAAGCTATTTTCAATTCTTCCAAGGTTTATTTATCTTAGGTATAGGTAGTGCATACATTCAAAACCTACTATGATAGAGCCACGATAAATGAGTATAAGAATATTTAGAAGTTTTAAAATATAATCTTTCCATAACAAAGACATATTGTGGTTCAGGTTATGGGATCCTAAAGAGATAGTAGAACTGTAGTTAGGAGAAATCCTTATTAAAACCCTAAGAGATAAAAACAACTTTTATGCATTCATGTGTTTTTTAAATATCATAGGCTTATAGATTTTATAACTAATATATCTATCATCTATAATTATATATTTTTATTTTAATTTGCACAACCTATTTTGAAGAATTTGATTAGATAAATAAAATAATTTCATTAAGCGGCACTAGAATGAATTTAATCAATATTATAACCCACCATCGAAATAATACTTTTCTTATCACTAGGGCTACTAAAAAATAAAAGCTATACTAGTTACTATATTTTGATGCATCCCCAACTTCCTATTAAATCAAACTATATATATGAGGCTGAGCGAGAGCGACAATACCTATACCATTAGACTTTCATTATACTCCTCCAGATTGTCTCCCACTAAATCTACCACCACCTTTACTTGATTACTGCTCACTCACAACTCTCAACAAAATGACCTATTATTTTCTCTAGTCTTCTCTACTCTTAGAACTCTTATGTACCCTCAGTGGATATTGAGCCACCCTCTGAATTGACTGGTCATACCTAAAGCAATGCACATTAAATATATAATAATGACCTAGATGTATCCTTCTACACAAACCATATATTATAACACTCCTCATGAACACTGATCCTCTAGTGCAACCAAAAATTTTAGGACCTAGAATCACATGAACTAGATGATAGAATCACAAGCAGTAAACTTGCTCTTCTTCCCACTGACAAAACTCCTTAAGGGTCCTCCACCAAATATCTTCCTGCTGAAATCCCACCACTTTTGGGTTAAAATCAAATCATTTTGAATAAATCTATTCTCTTAATCAACATAGTTAGATCTCCATTACATAAAGGGACCAATAGGTGCATCAACCTATTTTAGAACACTTGCAAAAAATAATGTCCCTTCTCTTTAAAAATGTTGATCAATTGTAGAGCATACTTTAAAAGAGTTGTATACTTCACCTCATACAACATCACTATATTGCTCCCCAAAATCATCCTAAAAAAGGCATCTTGTATCTATTATCTAGAAAATGGTGGTACAAACTTATCTTTAAATGTCTTCAAGAACTCCTCCTAATTTTTTTTCATTCATCCTACTTTAAAACTTTTCCCTCAGCTAGCTCAGGCACCAGCGCTCAACTTCCCTATCCAATAGTGACATTACTAATGATACCTTGCATGTTTTAGGGATCTATATGCTATCAAAGGTTTTCACCAACCTCATCAATAAATGTCAAATGCTTGAGGTTCTACTTCTCCCAAAAAAATTAGGAGGTTTCAACTGCAAGAACATCTGTAGATGACTATCCACCTAATCTCCCTTTAATGTAGATATTTGACTCTATACTTCACCCTTCAACTAGGCTACTACACTAACAAATGGCTTCATAGATTTAAAGTAAATCATACCTACTATACCATACATTCTCTAACTAACTAGAATTTTATCCATTATCTTCATTTTACTCCTAAGGGTTTATAACTTTTCAATAATTTTGCCTAAAAAGTATATAAGTTTCAACTAAATGCACATAATATAACTTAACCTTGTTCACACTTGCTCATCAATAAAATGTTTCTTATAGCTCTGGTTATAATTCAATTCATTCAAATGATTTCTCTAATAACACTCCTATGATGCCCAACACCTAATTGAAAGAATTAAACCTATTTCATATTTTATCACATTTATTATACACAACCATTGCCAAAAAAATATGAATAGTAAATATTAGTATTTTAAATCCAAATTTTTTATATAAAATATCAAGTACAAGTTCAAAACACACACACACACACACACACACACACACACACACACACATATATATATATATATATATATAAGGAGATCCAAGTATTAGGAGGGGAAGGGGAAGAAGACATGAAAGAAGAAGATGAATATAAAAAAGAGGAAGAAAATATAAAAGAAGATATGGAAGAAAATATGAAAGAAAACTTAGAAGAAGAAATGGAAGAAATAAATAACACCATGGATATGGAAGAGGTCTACATGTATGACACACCAATACCTATGATGAGGCCTACTATGATAGCAGTAAAGGTAATAACCATTGGCAAGCTCCACCTAGACAAGCACACCTACATCGCCATGAAGCTGGGTCTACTTTTAGTGGAGGTGGTCATTCCCAAGAAGAGAATGAAGTGGAGGAAGTATAAGGGAAACCGCTCAATGATGAAAACACCACACTCGAAAAAATGAGAAGGTAGATGCGTCATTAAATGAGAGCCAAGGATAAAGAAATTTCTCAATTAAATGAAAAAATGACTGAGGTGATGACTCAAATGGTGATGATGATGTAAAGAAATAGTACTATTAGTCTCATGCCCTACCCTCCTCCTGACCCTCCAATTTTCCAAATACCATAAGTATCGGGAGTAAGGGGAGCTCCTAAAAGTGGTTATGAAGCACATTACAACGTCCGCCAACCTACCCCACAAAATGTTGCAACTACTTCCAAACCTGTGACTGTGGCACAATTGGAATGAATCATCATCGAGAAGATCAAAACTATCATTGCCATTGATCAGGAGGAGAAGTTGGTGGGCAAGGGTCACTAGTATCCCACTGAGTATGATCGGTGTCATATCTAAAAGGATACTCTGTACCCAAATTTAACACTTTTGATGACAACAAATATCCCCAAAAGCACCTGGCTCAATTCAAAGCTACTTGCAGGAACATAGGGGGTAACGACGACCTACTCTTTTGATAGTTTGTCAGTAGTTTAACAACATCTACTTTCAAATGGTATGCTAAAATGCCAAATGGTTTTATGAAGACCTTCATAGAATTGGAAACTATGTTCATGAAGAGATCCGCCAGTGTGATTCAAAAGATAATGATTACTAACCTTGCTTTGGATAAAATAAAAAGGTAAGAATCAGTGATAAAATACATCAATTGTTGGTGTAATTTAAGTATGAAATATGAGCAACAACTTGAAGAACATACCATGCAATTACTGATGGGAAACATTAATGATAAGATGCAACCATTCCTATACATGGCTACCATTACCACATTTAAAGACCTGATGGATAGAGTGGCCATGTTTGAGAAACTAAACTTATCCAAATCAGAGAGCTATTATGATAAACTTAAGAAGGCTAAGGTCCTAAGTGCAAGAAGGGTTGAGGCCAACTCTATATTATTTTATAGAACCAATAAAAAAAAAGGTGGTTTATAATATAGATAAGGGCAACTAGCCAATGTAGTATAAACAAAGCCCAAGTAGGCCTACAACCCTAACCTCCAATCAAAGCTGATACTTAGGGGAAATAATAAGCCATAAACCTTCTAAGGTTGAAGAGAATGCCCGAGGCAAGCAATGGAACTCATGATAGAATGTTCCCATCTCTCAAAGATAAGATGAATAAATAATATTTATTTAAAAGAGAGATTGTCGCCAAGTTTTTTTGGCAGGTAGTGAAAGAAGGCGTAGATATGCCAAAATATAAGAGGCCCAAAGATTCGAAACATACAAGCTACCCATTTTACTGTCCATACCATCGGGTACTCGATCATCCTATTAAAGATTGTTTTTTTTTTGAGAAACTGCATATAGAAATATTATTAATAAACCAAAGAAGAAGAAAAAACTAAGTGAATTTGGATAATTCACATTCCTTCTTCAGTATATTAAAGAAATTAGGAGGAATGTGATTAGTATCCAAACTATCCCAAATAAAGTCATTATTCTTAGCATAGTTAGCACAACAATTGGCTAACTTATTACAACCTCTATTAACAAATTGAATAATAACTTGATTAAACTTTCTAAGAAAAAAGAAGTCTTCAGAGCAAGTGTTATTTCCTCCTTGCACTCCTTACTTGATTGATTTTTGAATGAATTTTAAGACATTATAATTGCCTCCTTCTATAATGATTCCTATAGCATCAAACATCCACTCTTAAAGAACTTTATTGAAGGATAAAACTGCTTCTAGTTCTAGAGAAGAACTATCCCAATGAATACCTTTGAACCCGAAGGCAAATAGGAATCTACCTTTGCTATCACTTAGAATTCCTCCAATTCCTGTAGAATAGTTATTGCCGAGAGAAGCATCCACATTTAATTTGATCCAATCGGTTGGAGGGGGATTCCAAATAGGAGAAAATAGCCTAAGCTGATTAGAATCCCAGTTGACCGTGATAAGATCATAATTGATTGATGAGAATGTGAAAGATAGTGCATTTGCTGCTACAATATTGAAGCTATCCTCTTTATCACCATGGACTAGCTTATTTATGCTTTTCCAGGAATGAAAGATGACCGAGCAATATAGATTTCCCAGAAAAATATTAGAATTTGAAAATTTCTTTAATTTAGTAATGCACCAATTTAGATTATTGAAAATCGGGATATTAAAACCCCAGCTTTTCAAAACCTTCATAACCTCAATAATAAAATTGCATTTCACTGCTATATGATTAGCATCTTCAATTTGATTGCATCCTCTGGGACAACCATTGTGGTTAATGAGTCTTCTATACATTAAAAACTCATTACTTGATAAAGCTTTGTTTAACAATCTCCACCAAAAGAGCTCTATCCTTGGTCTTAGTTTCAACTTCTTCAGCCATCTCCAGTTGGTATTCTCCTCTTCATTGCTATATTTTTGTTCCGAAATTAAATATGATAATGATTTCCCAGAATGTTTGACAGCAATATCTATTTCATCTTTTGAAATTCTGTTCTGGATCAGAATAGAACAAAATAGTTCTACCAATTCCGGACCAAAGGCTTGCTTTAGATTTGTAACGTCCCATTTACCATCCTGTATAAAATAATGTAAGCTTTCTTATTCTTCTTGCAGATTTGCTGTGAAACTAGGCCACCTCTCAATGCATTTATCAAGGATCCACACATCCTTCAAAGTATTGATGAAATTTTCGTCCTTCACCTTCCATCTCAGAATTTTTTGTAGAGATATAGCTCCTTTGGTAATAATCTTCCAAGAAGAAGGTTCTCCATATTTATGTTCATATTCCAAAATATCTGAACCATATTTAGCAATAAGAACTCTGTTCAAAAGGGATGTAGGATTTGATATGAGCTTCCAAGCAAATTTAGCCCTCCAATTGTCAATTTTATCAACAGCGAAATTTATACCTTGGCCACCATATTTTTTGCTTTTACAAAGAATTTCCAAATCAACATAGTGCAAGCCCTTGCTCTTATCTTGTTTTATCTATAAGAAATCTCTACTCAATTTATCTAAATCATTGAGTACTCCCAAAGGTATCAACAAATGAGTAGAAATAAATGTTGGCAAAGACAAGAAAGCAGATTTGATGAGTTGTATTTTACCAGATAGACTAAGGAACCGATTTCCCCATAGATTGAGCTTGTCATAGGATTTCTCCAGTAATTCAATATAATATGATCCATTAAGTCTTCTCAATGCCATTTTAACGCCAAGATAGTGCAGCTCTTTAACAATTCTGATGCCCATAATTTTTGACAACTTTTTCCCATTGCTCCTCCCTACAGACTTACCAAGGAGTAAAGAAGATTTGGACACATTAATTCTTTGCCCAGTCCATCTGCAATAACTCTTCATAATTTTATTGATTTTCTTATAATTACTACAAGAAGCTATAGAAAAAACAATCATGTCATTGGCATATTAAAGGTGAGAAACTTTTTCTGCATTTGGAGAAACTTTAACTCCAATTTTTGGTCCCCTTTGTATGAATTCTTCTGTTAACAATTGTGAGCACAAGATAAACAGAAAAGGAGATAATGGGCACCCTTTCCTGAAGCCCATTTAGCCCATATTCATTAAGTATTCAACCCATTTATATCAATGGTGTATTTAGTATCAACTACACATTGAAGGAGAAGCTTTGAAAAGTTTCTGGGAACCCATAGATGTGTAGTACTTGCTCCAAAGTTTGCCAACCCATGCTATCATAGGCTTGCTCCATATCCACTTTGATGTCCATTAAGCCTTTTTTAGATTTAGAAAATCTAAATTTGTTGATGATTTCTTGAGTTAAAAGGATATTATCCGATATGGATCTACCTTTGATGAAAGCAACTTGATTTTCAGAAATGATATTAGGAATGCAGCCAACTAATCTATTCAACAAGATTATGGCTGAAATTTTATAGATGGAATTACAAAGTCTAATCGGTCTGTAATTAGAAGGATTAACAGGGTTTTTAAGCTTTGGAATAAGAATAACAACAGTTTCCTTCCAAAGATCACACATAAGTCCAGATTGCAAGAATTGATAAACTACCTTCCATATGTCATCTTTAATGATTTTCCAATAAAATTTGATAAAAGAATGAGTAATTCCATCAAGACCAGAAGAAATATTACCTTCAAGTTGTTGGACCATGGCTTCCAGTTATGTAATAGAAAATTCAGCCATTAACAAATTAATTTCAGCTTCTTCTAGGATTTTGCTTGGTTCAGGCCATCCAGTTAATTTGCAATTCCTCAATCTCCATTTCTTCTTGAAGTACTTCAAAAAAGTGTCTTCAATGCATTTTGGTTCCTTAATCATCCTCCCTTATGAGTTTCTGATTTGTTTGATATAATTCAAGTTCTGTCTAGCTGAAGCCACAAAATGAAAATATTCTGTATTAGAATCACCATCCTTGATCCATTTGACCTTTTCTCTCTATTTCCACCAAGAAGACAGTCTTCCTAAGGTTGAATTAAGCTCCTTTACCTTAAATTTCAACAAACAGATTTTATCTTCAGATAATCCTCCTGAATTAGCTTCTTCTTGTTGTAGCTCAATGATATCCTTCTTTAGTTTTTCTTTAAGAGAGCTGAGGTTAGAATGCTTTATTCTACTCTAGTGAAAAAGAGCCTTAAGAACTCTTCTAAATTTTGTATTCAAACCTTGAACGTCATCACTTATGACAGATTTTCCCCAGGTTTTCGATACAATGGCTTTGGAAGCTGGCAATGAGGTCCAAATATCCTCAAACTGCAGTTTTTTTGTTTTCTAAAACCAGAATTTAAAATGTTGAGAACTAAAGGGAAATGATCTGAAGCAATTCTCCCAAGGTGATGAACAACCGCTGGTTGAATGATATTCAAAGCTGGTGAGTTGAGAAGGCAACGATCTAACCTTTCTAAAGTACAAGCTCCTCCTTGCTTATTGTTACACCTATTGAATTTGGGTCCAATAATACCCACGTCATGATAATCATAGTTATTCATGAATGCATTCATGTCTTGCGGTCCTATGGAGAATGAAAACCTCTTGCCTCTCCTTTTTTCCTCTTGAGACAATAAATAATTAAACTCACCTCCTAAGATAAAAGGAAGGTGATTATTTGAATGAGCTTCTAGACTTTCCCAAAGTTTTCTTCTCTCATAATTTTCTCTGCTGCCGTATACAGTTGCTTTCATCCAATTCCCTTTATTTGGAATTTTAATAACTCCAATCACTGCTCGTGAAGAAGAATGCATAATAGTAAAAGAATAAAAATTTCTCTTCCAGCTGATTAGAATACCACCTGAAAGGCCTTCGGCTGGGACATAAAAAAATCCCAAATATCTCCAATTAGTTTATTGACTTCAAGTCTATCAAAAGAAAACCTTTGTTTCAACAAGTCCCACAAAAAAGGAATTATAGTCTTTAATAAACTCCTTTAAATACCGGGAGGCTTCTGACTTTCTAGCCCCCCTACAATTCCAGAAAGCTAGGGACGTCATTTGGTTTTAAAAGTGGAATAAACTCCACTTTTAATATTCTTAGTGCTATCACCTTTTCTTTTTTGAGAAAGAATGTTATCTTTACTCAGAGAATTGAGTTCTTTGATTAATTTTCCTTTATCTTTTGAGGAGTCTGTCAACTCCAATGGTTCAGCTGCAACACATCTTTCCAGTCTTTGATTAGGAATTTCTCCTTCTTCCAATGTTCCTTTCTTTGTGTCATAGCATTTATCTTCTTCTCTGGCTAAGTTGAGACAAATTATATCTTTTGAATTTTCTTCTAACATGGATTCTTCAATAGCTTTAGATAATTCAGCATCTTCTATCTGTAAAGTACATCCATCTTTTCCTTCTTTAACAGATTCTTTTGGAATTGGAACACTTACCAGATCTGCTATAGTGGGGATTTTTTGAACATATATTTGTTTAACATTCTTCGAGTTAGCTTCTTTATTGATCTCTTTGCCAATGTTAGAAACAATTCTCCTCCTTCTCTTTGCATTTTTAACAAGCATCCAAGGACCATAATCCTTGTCAGATACTGATTATTCAGGTGGAATTTGAGATTCCTTGTGAGGTATTATTTTAGAGTTTGACCTTCTAGACAAGCTGGCTTCCCATCAATACATTTGTCAATCAAATGTCCTACCTTTCCACATTTAAAGCAAAATGTGGAAACCTTCTCATATTCAACTTTTTGAAAGAAACGACCATAAGAACTTTCAACCCAAACACCAGTACGGAATTATTGATCCAGAGCCATTCTGATACAAACTCTTGCATGCTCCCTTTTGCTCCATTGGAACATATTTCCATCTATCCATAGAGGATGTCCAATCATAGAAGCAATTCTGGCTACATTGTCTTCATCCCAATAGATCAAAGGCAAGTGAGGAAGCCTTACCCAAATTGGTGAAGAGATACCTTTTAAGGATAAAGGTGTGAATAAAGGAGACCATCTGTCCATCCCCAAGATGTGGCCATTGACGTACCAAGGTCCTCCTTCTAGAACTTTTTCAACAGCACCCTCTTCAAAAAAAGAACAAAGAATCCAACTGAGTCCCAGGGAAGTAATATGAAATTTACCAAATAAATTCCATTGATGGCGCAGTTCTTTTGCTATTACAAAAACAGGAGCATTATCTCTGAAAACTTTGACTACAATAGAGGATTGTAGTTTTTCAGCATTGATCTTCATACTAGATTCATTTAATTTAATATACTTTCCATCCTCAGCTATTAAGGAGTCATCTCTTGAAAAATTAACTTTGATATTTGGTTTCCTCACCGAATTATTGGATGCTTTGCTAATATTGTTGTTAGCAGAAACTGGATTGCAATCTTTTATGACATTATCACAAACGTCTTGAGTGTTTCCCACTAGTTTCTGAGCAAATGAAATCCCCTCTTCCATAAACAGAGGTTTAGAGTTATTACTGCTAAACCTGTTAACAAATATTTTCATACTTGAAGAAGATGACGTTTCTGTTTCTTTGATTTGATTCTTTGGAGAATGATGAAGTTTGGAATCATCAACTGGAATTAATTTTGTTTTTCCTTTGCTAGGAACTTAAGGCGATTTCATCAAAAGGTCAAATGAAAGCTCATAAAATCTGATCGGTCCTGGTTTCAAATAATTGAACGATACTTGAGGATGGCCAGGAGTGCTGGGAGGATCATCGGGAGGAATTCGATGATCAGCGGCAAAGGCTACCGCCTCTTCTGACATCAGCGGTTTGTTAGGAAAGTTGCTATTTGCATGTTTTACATTCTTGCAACTTGTATAGTTTTGATGATTCCAAATATTATTATTTTATGTGTTGTTATATCCTAACATTTTTTGGAAGATTTGTTTTTGCTCTTGTGTGTACTAATATTTCAAGAAAATCGCCCCAGACTACGAAGACTTCAAATCAGATTCAGCATGAGATACTTTGTGAATTTGAAGCTTGTACTTTTTTTTGAATTAAATTTGAGAGGAGTGATTGTAATTGAGTGAATAAATTTACACACACTTAAAAGAGATCTTGAAAAAGTTTTTGTACTTATCGTACGGGACGAACATTGTTCGTACGGGACGATCAGATCAGTTATCTCCTTGTAAGAGCAATGGAACGAACAGGAACTGAACTGGAAAATTTTTCTAAGGAATGATCGTTCAGACGAAATCATTTTTCATCCCAGGACGAATTTCTCACTGTAAAAATTTTGTCCAGACGAAGTCCAGTTCGTCCAGGACGATGGGAACCTACTATGGCTTTTTCTGGCAACGTTCTGCAGTTTTCAGAACCAACTTTTGATATAACTATTTGTACCAGACGAAATGTTTTTTTACGGGACGAACCTATTTTGTCCAGGATGAAATTGGTTAATACAAATGCACAAATGGTTCATACGGGATGATCCAGTGCGCAGAAAAATATGTTTTTAGCAGTTTTTTGGACGGTTTTTCATGTCTTTTCTATATAAGGAGTCCTAGAAACTATTACAAGTGCCTTTGGAGTTGTTTTCTCTTGAGAGGGATCATTGAGAGTGAGAGTTTGAGAGAGATCAAGTGAGGGGTTTGTGAGGGATTCACAAGGTTACTTGAAGAAGAAGATCTCTTTGTTTCTTCCCATCTCCTTTGAAGGCTCACAAGTGAAGTTCAACAATATTGGTCCGGTTCTCTGCCGACACTTGGAGAGTGTAAAAGGACGACAAAGTGTATCTTTGACAGTCATTGTATCTTCATTCTTTTGGAGAAAACTAGAAGAGAGAACTTGAAAGGGAGAGAAGAAAGGGTGAAGTTTGAGTGAGAGAAGATCCTTAGAGGGGATTTCAAAGGAGTGTGGAGGGGATATTCACATAGTTTCTCCGGCGAACTTGCACTTCAGTACCCTCAAATTCAAGGGTCATCTTGAGGGAAGTTTTGGCGAGAAGAAGATCTCTTTGGTGTCAAAGAATCCAGCTACTTTGCCGCACCGGGGAAGGTGAAAGTGATTTTGTAAAGGCTTCTCCGCCTTTCTGTGGAGGCAAAAGAAGAGTCACTTTGTGGTATTAGTGCAATACTTGGAGGGTGCCTCTGGGGAGTGGACGTAGGTCAAGAATTGACCGAACCACTATAAATCTGGTGTGTTCTTTCTTATTTTTCTTCTGTATGTAATTTCATTGCAAGTTGTTTACTCTGATTGAAAAGTTTATTTTTTAAACTTTAAATTTAACTTGCATTAATAATTAAAAAGGTTTTATAAAAATTCAAGAGTAGAAGTATAATTTTTAAGTTACCAATTCACCCCCCCTCTTGGTTAGCCTTGGGACATTTAGTTAGGCTTAACATCCTAATTCATATTGAACGAGTTCCAACAAGTGGTATCAGAGCAAGGTTTCAAAATCATAAGTTTTGACTACTTTTTGAAAAAATGAGTATGGCTAATTTTAGAAACCGTGAAACATTAGAAGGATATTCAATTATTAGACCACCTTTATTTGAAAATATTTCTTTTAATTGTTTGAAAATTTGAATGTCTACTTTCTTGCAATCAATATATTATCGAATGTGGTATATGATTCAAAATGGTTATTCTGTACCATCACGTATTATAGATGGAATCAAAACTGATACCCCTTTTTCTGAATGGAGTAGAGTAGAATAATTTTATGCTGAATTAAATGCTAAATGTATGAATTGTTTATTCTGTGCTTTAAATTCAGAAGATTATATAAGAATCTCTACATGTACTACTGGCAAGGAAATTTGGGACAGTTTATGCATTACATATGAAGGTACTAGTGAAGTCAAGCAATCTAAGTTGAATTTTTTGATGCATGACTATGAACTCTTTAGCATGAAACCTTATGAGACGATCTTAGACATGTATACTAGGTTTATTCAAATTATAACATCATTGCATGCTTTAGGTAAAGAATTTTCAAACTTTAAAATAGTCAATAAAATTCTACGTTGTTTACTTGACAAGTTTGATGCCAAAGTTGTTGCTATTTGCGAATCAAAAAATTTGAATGAATATTCTATTGATAATTTGATTGGCTCACTCATTGCCTACGAGCAATATTTGGGTTAAAGAATTTTGGATGCAGGTGAAACAATAATGCTAAAAGCGGAAGACATGGAGAAAGGTTGCTTAGTTGGTGAGGAAAGCGATGACTTAAAAAGCAAATTGAAAAGTCCATTAAAGCACAAGCATAAGCATCAACAAAAAAGGAATAAAGGTAAAAATGGTAAGAATGTTTAGATTTCTTCAAGTATTATTTGCTTTGGATGTAGGAAATCTGGACATCTGAAAAGTCAGTGCCCTAATTTGAGAACTCTTCCTGCTAAAGAAAAGGGCAAAGCTAAGCAAATTATAAAATGGGAAAATAATGAAAAGCAAAAAATCTCTTGGGCAGATCTCGCTTCTGAATCATCAGACCAGGAGCAAAATGATGTTTAAACCCTTTGTTTATGTGTTTTTTTGTGTATGTTTTTTTATTTGTTGTGTTTTTATTTTTGTTTGTTTTATGTGTTTTTCTATTTTTAATTTTCGTGTGTTTTGTATGATTTTGAGATATTTTCATATCGGATTCCATGTTTCTTGTTGTGAGACATTTGGAATGTGATATGAAGATTTTTATAGTTTGTGTACTTGTATTTTGTTTAGTGTTTTTCTATTCTTTTATTGCTTTAGATTTTTTTTGGATGTTTAAGTGTTTTTGTTCTGTGTTTGAAATGTTCGTTAGCCTATATGAAAAACCCTTAAATTTTTAATCTTACAAGTGCTATACTTTGAACTGCAACATAAAATTGAATTCATTAGAAAATCTAATTTTTCTAAATTTAAGTTGTGTTTATAACTTGATATTATTTAGATTGTCAATTTCATGTCTCTTATTTAGACTATATTAATTTTAATATTATTTTTGCAAATTGTGATGTTTTCTTATTTTATATTTCACTTATCAATTAATATTTATGCACTTAGAAAGATTTGAAGTTTTAGATTATTGATTTTGGAAAGAATACAATTACTCTTGAAAATTGTATAAATGTACAAAAATCAAAAGAAATGCGCAAAGATTTGCAATGTGAAAAACACGCACAAAATAAGCCCAACAAGTGAAAAGATGCACAAAAATGTGCCACAAAATTGAAAAAGATGCGCAAAGCGCCACATGTGATAGTTATTTCTTTCCTTAATTTTTTAATCTCTTAATTCAAATTGATCTTATGTACATTTATATTACATATTGAAATATGAAATATAAAATTTTTATATCATCATTTTTACAATGATTTTCTCTATCTTAAATGTCTAAATATACTCATGTGTTGATTAATTCTTTTTAGTTTCTATGTTATATCTCTTCTTAAATTCTATGAATTTTATGTTTTGGCTAATATTTTAATTTTATTTGCATACCTTATGTCAATCACTTTAAAGGTTAAATTTTTAAATGATTTTCATATGTCTGCTTATATTTCTAGTATCACTTTTTGATGTTGTCAAAAAGGGGGAGAAATTATTTGTTGTGTCTTGTGTATTCGTATCGTTGTGTGTTTGTTTTGTTTAGTGTATGTGTGTTTGTTTTGTATTGTTTTGTATTTCTAAAAATTTTGAAAACAAAAATAATTTTAATGCCTCCTTATTTTATTTGTTAAATAATTCAGGAGGAGTTTAGGAGATTCTTAAAATTTGAAGTTATACAAACAATAATTATTTTGCCATCATTAAAAAGGGGGAGATTGTTAGGAAAGTTACTATTTGCATGTTTTATATTTTTGCAACTTGTATAATTTTGATGATTCCAAATATTATTGTTTTATGTGTTGTTATCTCCTAACATTTTTTGGAAGATTTGTTTTTGCTCTTGTGTGTACTAATATTTCAGGAAAATCGCCCCAGACTACGAAGACTTCAAATCAGATTCAGCATGAGATACTTTGTGAATTTGAAGCTTGTACTTTTTATTTGAATTAAATTTGAGAGGGTGTGATTGTAATTGAGTGAATAAATTTACACACACTTAAAGGAGATCTTGAAAAAGTTTTTGTACTGATCATAGGGGACGAACATTGTTCGTACGGGACGATCAGATCAGTTATCTCCTTGTAAGAGCAATGTAACGGACAGGAACTGAACTGGAAAACTTTTCTAAGGAATGATCGTTCAGAGGAAATCATTTTTGGTCCCAGGATGAGTTTCTCACTGTAAAAATTTTGTCCAGATGAAGTCCAGTTCGTCCAGGACGATGGGAACCGACTATGGCAGTTTCTGGCAACGTTTTGCAGTTTTCGGAACTAACTTTTGATATAACTATTCGTACCGGACAAAATGTTTTCATACGGGACGAACCTATTTCATCCAGGTCAAAATTGGTTTGTACAGATGCACAAATGGTTTGTACGGGACGATCCAGTGCGCAGAAAAACATGTTTTTAGCAGTTTTTGGACGGTTTTTCATGTCCTTTCTATATAAGGAGTCCTAGAAACTATTACAAGTGCCTTTGGAGTTGTTTTCTCTTGAGAGGGATCATTGAGAGTGAGAGTTTGAGAGAGATTATAAGAGTGAAGAGTGAGAGATCAAGTGAGGGGTTTGTGAGGGATTCACAAGGTTACTTGAAGAAGATCTCTTTGTTTCTTCCCATCTCCTTTGAAGGCTCTCAAGTGAAGTTCAACAACATTGGTCCTGTTCTCTGCCGACACTTGGAGAGTGTAAAAGGACGACAAAGTGTATCTTTGACAGTCATTGTGTCTTCATTCTTTTGGAGAAAACTAGAAGAGAGAACTTGAAAGGGAGAGAGGAAAGGGTGAAGTTTGAGTGAGAGAAGATCCTTTGAGGGGATTTCAAGGGAGTATGGAGGGGATATTCACACGGTTGCTCCAACGAACTTGCAATTCAGTACCATCAGATTTAAGGGTCATATTGAGGGAAGTTTTGGCGAGAAGAAGATCTCTTTAGTGTCAAAGAACTCGGCTACTCCGCCGCACCGGGGAAGGTGAAAGTGATTTTGTACAGGCTTCTCCGCCTTGCTATGGGGGAAAAAGGAGAGTCACTTTGTGGTATTAGTGCAGTACTTGGAGGGTGCCTCCGGGGAGTGGACGTAGGTCAAGATTTGACCGAACCACTATAAATCTGGTGTGTTCTTTCTTATTTTTCTTCTGCATTTAATTTCATTGCAAGTTGTTTACTCTGGTTGAAAAGTTTATTTTTTAAACTTTAAATTTAACTTGCATTAATAATTAAAAAGGTTTTCTAAAAATCCAAGAGTAGAAGTATAATTTTTAAGTTACCAATTCACCCCTCCTCTTGGTTAGCCTTGGGACATTTAGTTAGGCTTAACATCCTAATTCATATTGAACGAGTTCCAACACGATTTACCCGTCAGGAAATCAAAAATGAAGAATTTGAAAAAGAAGCGAAACTTTCTCTCTCTAAAATTATGGCAGCATTGTTCTTCTAGTGAATGAAAATAGAATAAAGGAGAACTCACATTATCAGATAATGTGTTAACTCACCCAAGGAAATAATCAACTCAGGTGGTTACGTTCTCTTCCATACCTTAATTGATGAAAGAAAAAAAAATGAAAAGAAGCCAAAATAAAAAGACAAGTGGGAGATTGCGGTCCTTAAGAAAAATGTGAAAATGATAATGCAGTTTGAAGGAGTTCCATGTGTGAAATGTAAGTCTCCTATAGAACCGATATTAGATCCCATGACATTGCTTGCTGTGTGAAGAAATGATGAGGATTTTCTTCTTATAGAAGTATGCTAGGTAATCTCAGTGGAACCGAATACACTGACAAAAGAAGGATATGTTGATGAAGTTGATTCTGAATTCTATCTGATGGTGTCATGGATGCACTATAGCTTGGAAGAAGACTTATATTTTTTAAAGGAAAATAAATCAAACCCTAGCCTAGCATCACAGATGGGGCATGCAAACCTGGGTGGTGAATCTGAATTAATAGATGAATCCTTAGACACAATAATGAACAACTCTAAAGAAAATGCATCATCGAATGAGTCAGAGCTAGAGGAGATCTCTCAAGTACAATTGAGAAGTAGCAAGATACTACTATTTCCACCAAATACTGGGATCTCCAATAAAGACAAGGAGAAAGAGATAGTCATTAATGATGGTATTATCCCTAAAGATCCTAAGAAAAATAACACTTCAGCTAAAGGGAAAGTTTATAACATCTTATCCCTTCTAAGAAAAATACATGCATAACTCAGCATATACGATGCCTTAGTAATGTCTAAAGACCTTTAGGAGACATTGATTTAAGCTCTTAAAGATCCTGAAAGATACAAGGCAAACTTTACTGAACGTAATCATACCAAAGTATTACAACTTCATAATGAGCCTTTCATCACCTTCACCGAAGAGGATATGATGATTGAGGCTGCAGACCATAATTGTCCTCTCTATGTTACTGTAGAGAGAGAATAAATGATAATTAATCAGATCCTGATCGATCCTAGATCCTCCATAAACTCATGAGCCTTAAAGCACTGAGATCACTATGCCTCGATGTAGAACAACTTAGGCCAGATAAGCTAATGGTTTCAGTAAGAACAGGTGTAAAAGCCTTATATCATTAATGCTCTCTCTTATATTTGGAGAACTTTTTACAGAAGTTAAGTTCCATATAATTTATATAGACACTTTATTCAAGGCTCTACTATGTTTCCCTTGGTTGTATGAATATGGCGTTATCCCGTTGACACTATACTAATGTATGAAGTATCTTAGGGATGGAGAAAAATTTAGAATCTCTAGTAACATCCAGCCCTTTGTAGTTCTTAAAGTAATGATATATGAAGATGCTAGATACTTCATGCTAAAGAAGTTGAAGCAGTTGAGATCTCTTGAGGCTAAGGCATCAAATTCAAAGGCTCTAAATAAACATGGACATGAAGGTGATAAGAAGCATGTGGGAAGAAAGAAGGCAACCCTGACTTTTCCCAAAGCACCGACCATTCTCTAAGAAAAGAAATAGGTACCTCATCTAACGAGTTACATGGATGAAGATGATGTCACTCCTACCAAATCTCAAAGAGTATGCCAGTCTATGGTTGAATGGAGTAGGGAGGTTGAATATTCAAATGATGATTATGATTATGACTCTATCTATATAAACATAGTGTATGATGTATTCTCAAAAAGAATAGATACCCTATTAATCTCAGATAGCGTACTTGTAGTCATGCTTATCCCCTTACAACACTTTAAGGAAATTATTCAACGCAAGGTGCATAAGATTGAAAAACACACCACCCGTTTTGTACCTTCCCTTGAAAAGGGGACTGATCTAGAGAATATACTATATTCTACAGGAATACACAAAGAAGAGAATAATGTCTGGTGTTGTGTGCTCCTCGATTCTGAAGGGTTACTACCTACAAGGTTACCTAGGTTTAATACAAAAGGTATTCAAAGAATGCTATGAAAGTAAATCAATATTCTAACCACCAAATAACAACTTCATACAAGCTTGGGCCTCTGGTATGAAAGGAATCCACATCAATTACGACATAAGGATATAGTTGTATATAAGGGTATCAAATTCATCAAGAAAAAATGCCTCTAGAAAGAGACTTGCTGAGCCATCACATACATGGAAATTGAATATGATGACGTTGACACTAAGGAGACATACGACGTTGATGATTATGATGATAAATATATAGAGGCTAAGCCTGCACCAGAAGAGCTTGAAGATGGTGGATAAGCAACCATTATAGATGAGCTAAAAGAAGTCAACTTGGGAATAGAGAAGGACCCTCACCCAACCTTCATTAGTTTTCTCATACTCGAGGAACAAATAGAAGAAATTAAAGAGATTCTAAGTGAATTTAGGGAATACTTTTCCTTGACATGTACTGAAATGCTTAGCTTATCCTTTGATATAGCGGTTAATAGATTGGCCATCAAACCAGATGCATCACCAATTAAGCAAGCTATAAAGAGAATGAGATTGAAGATTGAAGAATAGGTGATTATAGAAATGAAGAAACATATAGAGGCATCCATCATCTAAGAAGAAAAATATGCCAATTGCATCACTAATATTATCCATGTGAAGAAGAAGAATGGTCAAATTCGAATATATATCAATTTTTGGAACCTCAATAAGACGTGCCCAAAAGATGACTTTCTGCTCCCCATATATGAACACATGGTGGAAAATACATCAAACTATAGCATGTTCTAATTTATGGTTGTATCATTATGATACAATCAAATCAAGATGATATCTAAGAATGAAAAGCATACATCATTCAAAACACCCATGAATATTTTTTGTTATAAGATCATGCCTTTTAGCCCGAAGAATGCTGGTACCACCTAATAGGAGGTAATGATGCATATTTTTTATAAGTTAATATATCAGAAGGTTAAGTACTATATAGATGACCTCATCATCAAGAGCATGGATCAAAAGGACCACTTAAATGATCTAAGAAATTATTTAAGAAGATTAGGAAATATAATTTGAAGATGAACCCCCCTAAACTCTGCATTTGGGTATCCTCAGGAAAATTTATGGGGTATGTCATTTGCCATCATAGAATCGAGATCAACTCTAACAAAATTAAAGCAATCATAGAGATGCCACCACCAAAGAATATCTGAAAACTTCATTCTTTGTATGGATAACTATCTTTCATTCGGTAATTCATATCGATTCTGTCAGGTAGGTGCCGAACTTTCTCTAAATTAATAAAGAAAGATGTTAATTTTAAGTGGGAAGAAGAGTTTCATGAATCATTTGAAAGTATCAAAAGATACTTGTTAAATCCACACATTCTTGCAGGTCCAATTCTAGGGAAACCTCTTATACTGTACAGTTTAGCACTAGAAGAGTCCCTCGTAGTGTTATTGGCCCTTTATAATGAAGAAGGCTAGGAGAATGCACACTACTACATCAGTTAAAGGATGATCAGAGTAGAAATCCACTATTCTCCAATTGAGAAGCATTCCCTAGTATTGATTTTTGCAGTTAAAAAACTTTGTCATTTCATGCTCTATCATAAGGTTATGTTGATATGAAAGATTGATCCACTGAAATTCTTGATAATAACACCAGTGTTAACAGGTTACTTAGCTAGGTGGGTAGTACTATTACTATAGTTTGATATCTTATACATACCATAAATAATGGTGAAAGGGCAAGCCTTGGTAGATTTTCTCTCCATGCATCCAATCCTAGTACACTTCTCACTTAACTATGATTTGCCTGATAAGAAAATCATACAAGTTGAGGAAGGTGAAAAACTACCTTTTTAGGAAATGCACTTTGATTGGTAACTCTGATTAAATCTGCTTGACCTCCAAATCTTGTAAGATCTTGAGTGGCATCGATCTCTTTTTCATAGCACCTAAGGGAGGCATAATGAGATTTTCATTCCGTTTGACTGAATCTTAGACCAATAATTAAGCCAAATATGAAGCTCTAATAATAGGACTGGAAATTTTGATCGATGTTAGAATCCAAGATCTCCAAATCTTTGGCAATTCTCAACTTATGATAAATCAGGTCCTCCTCATTTACAGGCATGAAAAACTTGAAATAGCCCATTACCATCGGCGAGCTATCGAGCTTCTGAAATTAGTGCCAAATATTAGAATAGTCTGAGTTCCTTGAGGTTAGAATAATAAGGCAGATTGCATAGCTAAACTAGCCAAGGATGTGGCAAACACCGATGAGGAGATGCTTATACTAATTATGGTTCACGACCATCGGGTCTTAGAGCCAGCAATCTTGCAATTCCCATAGGCACAGGTTATACTATATTCAAGCCAACAAAATATAATCCCAGTTGAATCTTAACCTCACCAATAAATCCCTATTAAAAATTAACTAGAAGAATGCCATGTAGTCAAAAGACGTTAGACCAGTAGATGCTCAGAGTCGTGGTTATATTTTCTCAATATTGAAGAGGGAGATGATTAGAGGTTTCATTGACTATTTTAAAGAAAGAAAACTCCCAATAGATAAATCTCTAGCCACACAAATTAAAAAAAGAGTATTATGATATGCATTTATCAATGACACATTGTATCATCAGAATTTCGATCAAATGTGGCTAAAATGCCTAGGGACCAAGGAAGCTGATAAGGTGGTGATAGAAGTCCATAAAAGACTTTGTGGAGCACATCAGTTAGGTCCCAAAATAAATACTAAAATAAAGAGAATGGATTACTATTGGCCGACAATGGTGAGAGATTGTTTTGAACACATTAAGAAGTGCCACGAATGTCAAATCCACGATGATGTTATTCATCAACTGCCAAATCCACTTCACCCAATGGTAGCATCCTTGCCTTTTAAATATTAGGGTACATATATAATTGGGATATGATATCCACCATCATCACCAGGATACCACTTTATTCTGGTAGTAATAGACTACTTTTATAAATGGGCAGAAGCAGCTCACTTCAAAGAAGTTACGTCTAAGTATGTGATCAACTTCTTTACCCATAATAATTTGGTGTACCATGCCACATAATTTCAGAAAATTGAACTGCATTCAAGAGCTCTAAAATCTATAACTATATTGAGCAACACAAAAATAATTGGCGATACTCGTCAATATACAAACCAAGGGCAAATGGCTTGGCATAGGACTTTAATAAGACGCTGATAAAACTACTGAAGAAGAATATCACAAAGAATAAAATTGAGTGGCATACAAAGGTGACAAAAGCATTATGGGCATATTATACAACTTATAAAATGCCAACCAAAAGCCACTCCTTACTCACTAGTGTTTGGAGTTTAAGTAGTATTTCCACTAGAAGTTGAACTTCCATCTCTTCAAGCTGCTATCCAGAATGAGCTTACTCAAGAACAAAATGCTCGATTGAGAACTAAGGAGCTTGATTCACTCATTGAAGTCAAGTTATAATCTCAATAAAACTTGGAGATTTATCGGGTAATGATGATAAGATCTTTTGATCGAATGGTGCATCTTCGGGCATTTCAAGAAGGAGAATTTGTCCTAGTACCAATAAGAGCAATCATCCCACATAGAAAATTTGGTGGCAAATTTGTATCCAATTTGGAAGGATTTTATGTCATTGAAAAGGTGTACTAGGGAAGAGCTTATCAACTTATCAATCTAAGTGGTCAAAGGTCCATGCTATCGATCAATGGTAGATACCTGAAGAAATATTACTTATGAAATTGCCCGAGAGAATGTTATGCTCAATGTGTTATGTTTTTGTATAGGTTTAATTAAGATATATATTTCATATTTTGAAATTATTTTGTGTTACGAGAATGCATTTCAAGATATCCCATCAGACTGGGTGAATTTTAAATATTTATTTAGGTCGACATCACGCTGTATGCTAAAATTCCTAAATAAATATTTAAAATCTCAAAATACAAAGCCCATTCAAAATCTGTCAATAAGAGAGGGGACATTTTAACTTTTTTTTGGGTCAACATCGTACGATGCGCCAAGATCTCAAAATAAATATTTAAAATCTCAAAATTCTAAATTTATTCCATTTTATAATGTCTCTATGAGATAGGGGGTATTTTAAATATTTATTCAGGTCAATATCATGCTGCATGCCGAAATCCCCAAATAAATATTCAAAATTATTAATGCAAATATTATTTCATGCTGAAGATTACGATGAGATCTTTTTCCAAAGTATATGCATGTAATCTTCCTAAAGTTTTGGACACCACATTCTCCAATGTACCAATATTTAAAAGAAAAGAAAGAGACTTTCGTGACAACACACTCCTACTAATTTAGCTGGAACAGCTTAAAGTCTTTTAAGTATAGAGCTTAATGCTCTAATGGGTGTAAATGGTTGAATCCAATATGCCCAAATATAGCTGGGAAGGCCATCTACTTAACACCCCATAAGGAAGTCCATAGTAGAGGAACCCCCACTTCATCAACCCGTTGGTAGAGACTGTAAGAAGTATAAAGGTTATTTTGACTCAATAAGTTCAAGTGATCCTTGTCTACAAATTCTCCTAATTGATTGGAGAATCAAAGTTATGATGGAAATAAGGAGTCATGAATAACTACCGATTTAATTAAAAAAAAGTAGTTAGAATTTTGAAAAATATTAATTTTCTTTAGGAAAGATTAATTCCTAGAATTTTAATTTTGGAATTGAACATGTCATTATGAATGATATATTACCTCGAAAGGTAAACATATCATTCCTTAATGTGTTTAAATTACCTAACCTTGACTTTATCATGATTATCATAATCAAACTCAGGAGAAAATCACATATGACCCTGGAGCGTCAAAATGGAATTTAATCGAGTTTTTGACTGTGCTAATCTAGATAAAAGGATCATTAAATTCACAATCAAAGTTATAATTATAAAATAATATGTCCTTCTAGAGAAAGAAGATATCACTTATTATTAATTATTAGAAAATAATAATAATGATCATCAAAATTTATTTTCTTAAAGATAATTAATTAAGGGTTTTGAAAACTTTGATTTTAAAAATTTATCTAGCCTGGGTTTTAAATCTCCTACAAGTGTAAGCCTTCTTAGTTAATTTCATTATAGAAAACCAGAGTTTTTTACAAATACACTCGATTAAAATAATGGTATGAATTTTATTTAAGGTTTAAAGTTTGATGTCAAATGAGGTAAGGATAGAAATTTTAAATAGATTGGATTAAAAATTGAACACATATTTCTGGAGTCAAAGGAAAAAGAGTAGCAGGCACTTAGGATTTTGAAATAATTCAGAAGTGCCCCAGTCTATCCTTTGTGTTGAGCTTGAATTTGATTGAAAGAGATTTTTTATTTGAATTGTCAATTTATTAGAAAGTTGGGATTTAATTTCCAGTTGTTAAGGGCTTATTATCTAAGCTTGCCTCAAAACCTAGTTTAAATTGGGTACTAAAATTCAGTAACCCAAACCTAACTAATGCAATGCAGGATTTGGACTTACCTCGATTTGGATTGGGGAGCCAACTAAACCATCTAAGCACTTTAAAACCATATGTCCGATCACTTATAAAATAGTGGTAGGGACATTAATTAGATTGACTTTGAGGAGTTGGGGCCAACATCTAAAGTAAATTCCTAATTAGCCACTTTAACTTATGTTGGATATTTGATGCTTAAGTAAATACAATTAAAGTTTTAGACACTTTTAGATTAGTTTCTAAAGCATTCCATGCTAATTGACTCGATAAATGTTAAAAATAAGGTTTTTCCTAAAGATTGCATAGATTTTCATTGACAAATTTGCACCCTTATAAGCTAGGTGGTCTGCCAAAACTTGCAAGCAGCGAGGTGCCTAACAAAGGTAAGAAAGTGTGACAAAATATAATGTAAACTCCTGACGATCCCGAGCTTACTTCTTAACAGTGTGATAATTTCTATGTGAGCTTAAGTATTTTAATTTGTTTAAGTAGAAGAGTTTTTATCGTACCCTCACGAGTCTCTGATCTAGTTCCAGGTTAAAACAAAATCGACATGTAAGATCGTTAAAAAACTAAGAAAAGTATACAATCCTAATCGTATATCAAGACATAAATAATCAATCAAATTTAATTAATATTCAAATTAAAAGTTCATGTGAAAAGTGCCACTTAATATTATAACCTATAGCCCATAGAAAGTAAAGTGGCAAGGTACCACTGACAACAGCCCATATTCTACTTTTAAGACTCAATTAACTTTGAGAGAGGGATTCTTCTCGTCTTCCATTTATTCATCTTTATGTGGGCTTCTTTGATACTCGAGTTCAAAAATTCAAATGAAAAAGAAACTCCCCCTCAAATGGGGTGTTATCTTTTCCCTTTGGATATTTGAATACTACCCTAACTTAGTCTTCTAAATGGAGGAGAACACTCCCTTAAGGGATGTTCTCTTCACTTTGGATCCAAAGTTAGATAGTTATGTATCCTTTTTAAATTTCACCTTGAATAACAACTCAATAAATTTGAATTGCATTTGAAATCAATTAAAGTCTAGACTCAACACCTGCTGGGTTATCCTAAATAGTTAATATTGAATCATTCCAAGCTGTTATATATTGAATTTAAATACTCAAATTAGCTACATTTGTAATTGTATCATAGAGTGAGTGAATTAAATAAATAAGCATAGCAATCATCTAATTCTAACAACCAGCATGCAGTGAAAGCTAAAAAAAACTCAGCCTACAGTAGAAAAATAAACACCGACTTAACATAAATATAAAATTGGTGCCCTAACAAATCATCTAAAGTGTATGAGGTAAGTTGTGTGGCTTGGATAAGTAAATCATATAAAGTGTATGAGGTAGGTGTGTGTCATGTATAAGTCCTATATCAGGAAATTGGTTTAAGTTGTCTAATGTTTGGATTTCTTGAAGGTTGAAGGATCAATTTAATTAGAGTTCAAATATTAATATGTTAAGGTTTTTTTTAAAAATATATTTTTAAGGTTGATTGATTAAATGGATTTAGTTAGTTAAAAATTGAAATATTAAGATAATTTAATTAATTAGATTAGTTGTTGGTTTTGAGGATTATATTAATTTAAAATTTCCATGAATCAGTTCGTAGTGTTGTGCCACCAGGCTCGAGAAACCAGGCTTCCTTAATACACGTAGCCCCATATCCCTGAGTAGTCCATCCTAAAAACTTGATTGATATAGTTGAATTAAGAATTTGTAATTTGGTTAAATTATTAATAATTAATTGATTTTGAGGTTTTACATTCCATTGAATATGTTCGTGGTTGTGCCACCAAGCTCGAGGAACTAGGCCTCCTTATGACACTTAGCTCCGTAGCCCAGTGTATTCCATTCTAAAAACTTTATTTTTGGAGTAGTTGTTGTGTATTAAATGGTTTTTCAATTGATTTTATAAATCAAATTATTAATTTCTACGATTTTGATTGATTATTAAATTTTTAGAATATTTTGGATTTTTTTAATCATTAAAATTAAGGAGTCAAATTTTTTACTTTTAGATTAATGATTATTTATAGAAAGTTAGTATTTTAATAAAATATTAGAACTTAATATGATCAGTTAGAATATAAATTTGTTAAATTTAGATTTTTCTTTCTTTACTTATGAAATTTTGAAGTTTTAGTTAAAATTTAAACTATAATTGGCCCAAATGTTGATTTTTTGATTTTAAGTGATTTTTGATGGTTTAAGATTTTTAATAAATATTAAACCTTATCTAGAGTACAATATCTTTGAGTTTGCTCAATTTGGAGTTTTCTATAATTAGTTATGTTTTTATAGAGTTTGTGTATTTATTTGAATTATTTAATTAGTTTAATTAAGTGCATTTTAATCATTTTATTCCAAATGAACTCCAAACTCCTTGAAATCAACTTCAAAGGTCAGGAATGACCTAAGGATGGATTCCTAAGTGTTTGGGAATTTTATAGAAATTGTAATTATTTTTAATTGATTAAGTTAATTAAATAATAATATTTATTTTATTTAAAAGTAATTTAATCTCATAATTAAAATCAAATTAAACTAAATTTTATTTTCTATGATTAAGGATTAGATTTTGGTTAATTTGATATATTATTTGAAATTTTTGGATTTAATTTGAATTTATAATGATTTTTTTAAAGTTTGGTTAATTAATTGAATTTTTAAATTATTTAATTAAGGAGTTTTTGATTATTTTAATCCAAACTCCACCTAAACTACATAAAATCACTCCAAATGACCAGAGATGACCCATAAGAGTTTTTTCAAGGGTTTTGAATGTATTTGGAATTTTTTTATTAATTTTTAATTAATTATATATTTTCACAAAAAGCTAAATTAAAGTTAACTTAAAAGTTCAGTGATGAAAATTTTATTTTACTATATAGAGAATCAAGTTATAATCAGTTTGATATATTATTTATATAATTTTAGTTTAATTTAAATTTATTATAATTTTTTGAAATTTCTAGACACCTAAAAAGGCTAAAATTTAACTTTTTTTTAATTTTCTGAGCTAATGACCTCCAAATCTAGTTAAATTTGAACCAAAGGTAAATAGTGCCACTAAGTTTAAAGTTATGTAGTTTCACCCCTATTAGGTGTGTACTGTTGCATATTTGGTTTTAATGATAGCAAATAATACGACTGCCTTTTCTCTACCGACTTTTCAGGACTCAAAGATCGAAAGGAAATCGGAATCAGCTCAAGACTGGGTAGATTAGGGTTGAGTTAGTATGTAAATTTTTTTTCCCTTTCATGAGTCAATTGTAAATATTTGAAGTGACTGATGTTAAGTAACCCTACACACACATACTTCAGAGATTTAGAATTTATGTTTTTACTCATATCGTCCTGGACGATATTTACATCGTCCTAGATGATTGAGTCCAAAACAGAAGTTCTAATCAGGATTTCTTAGTTAAGGCAGCCATAATAATCTGATTGGCCTAGACAATACTTGTATCGGCAAGGATGATATGCTCAAAATAGAAAGAAATATCCGCCATAATCAATTTAGGTATTTGGTATTTTTGGAAATCGGCCAGGACGATCGTGATATTGGCCTGGACGATATGACACAATTATGCCTAAATTGATCTGGCAATTAAGGAAGCAATTAAGGATGATTGATACGATCACATCTTCCTGGACGATCACAGGATCGGCTAGGATGATATATTCAAAAACTCTTAGTTACTCATGGACGATAACTATCGGCCAGCTCGAATTCAGGGCTATGCTCTAGACGATTTTCCTCTGATTTGAACTAATCATTCGGGAAGATCTTGAGATTGGCCTGGATGATCAAGCCAATTTTTAATCGTCCAGATCATATTCAGGACGTTGTTCTGGCCGATCATTCGTGTTTTGAACTAATCGTACAAGACGATATTATTATCTTCACAGCCGATAAAGTCAGAAACTTACAATTATTGAGCTTCTTATAAGCTCTTCTATTTAAGAGCTCTTGTTCAACATTTTTTCAAGATTTTTGGCTGCTGTCTTGACCTGAGAAAACCTAAAGGAGAGAGAGAGAGAGGGAGAGAGAGAGAGAGAGGATCTTATGAGGGGGAGCTTGTGAGGGAGTTCACAAGGGTTGCTCCAAGCATTGTTCCACTTCTTCTTCCCTAGAGTCTCTTATTCTTGGAAGGGTTGAGAGAGGTAAGATTCAGCAATCGATCGAGGTTCTCTGCCTGCTTCAGGAGGAAGCAAAATGAGTTGGGTTCTTTGCCTTATCGGGTGTGGCAAAAAAGAGGTGTTTTGTAAGGGCTTCTCCGCCTTGCTGTGGGGACTAAAGGAGAGTCACGCTGGTAGTGTAATACTCGGAGGGCACTTCCGGGGAGTGGACGTAGGTCAAGTTGACCGAACCACTATAAACCCTTGTGTTCTTTTTACTGCTTCCACACTTTAATTTTCTGCACTTATTTTTTCGTGGTGATTTTGGTTTGTGATATTTGTTCTTGGTTTTATAAAATTTTTAAAAATACCAATTCACCCCCCCCCCCCCCCTTTTGGTTAGCCTCGGGACTGGTTCATAGGGCCTAAAATCCCTAACAAACTTTCATGTACAAGTTCCTACGAGTTTTCTAAGTTGGCTGGACCTTTTTTCTTAATTATTTATCCTAGGTGTCTCTAATATTCAAATGGGTTTTAAATATTTGTTATCCAACCCTGAGACATATGCAAGCACACCACAACAATTATGTAGACTAATTCTAAGAATTTTGAACCGTTATGAATTTTAAAATTTTGGGTCCAAAATGGATTATGCTTTAATTGATAACAACCACATAAAATTACTTGATGAGTTTGATGACTTGAATAAAAATCATGAATGTTTGAAATCATTCTATGTAGAACCTGAAAACGAATTTATAAATTTTAAGGATGAATCTAAGAGCAAAATTTATAGAATCAATTATACAAATCAAGTTTTAGAAGATATGAATTCATTTTATAAATTGATGATAAAAGCTCTTGAGGATAATAGGCTACCCCCTAAACTTGAAGATTTCACTAATCCTATTTTATATCCTAAATTTATGCAATCCCAAAAAAGACAAATGAATAGTAGAATACTTAGAAATCCTTTTTCAAAAGTCAAATGTAATAATTATGGATTGATTAGACACATAGCTCACACCTATACTTTGAAGAAGAAAAGTTATTTAATGTGGAAACCTAAGATGCATAAACCTAGACATATTATACATGCATCTCTTTATAAATTGCCAAAAGGAGAACCCAAACTTGTTTGGGTTCCCAGGTCTAACGTTTGATAATCTTATAGGGTCACTCTCACACAAGACCTCATGAGAGTATATGGTACCTAGATAGCATATGTTCAAAACATATGACTGAAGATACTGCACAATTCATATCGCTGGAAGCTAGGAGGGGAGGCAAGGTTACACTTGGAGATAACCCCACAAGTAAGGTGGTTGGGTCAGGTATGATTGGAAATCTTAAGAATTTTTACATTGAAAATGTGTTATTGGTAGAAGGCTTAAAGCATAATTTATTAAGTATAAGCTAGCTATGTGACAAAGGGTATTGTGTAAATTTTTTTCCTACTAGCTGCATATTAAGCCTAAATGGAAATGATGTTTTTAATGGTATAAGGGTAAATAATGTGTATATACTAAATTTAAATTGCATTCAAACTCCTACTGCTTTTTGTCTAAAAACTATTTATGATGAATCATGGCTTTGACATAGGAGACTTTGTCACTCTAGTATGGAAAACCTTAAGAGGATTACCCAAAAGAACCTAGTGAGAGGTAAACCAAAACTTGACTTTATAAAGTACCACCTTTGTGATGCATGTCAATTAGAAAAATAGGTGAAGCCCTCATTTCAGTCCAATAAGGATCTTATAACTAGTAAACCATTAGAGAATTTGCATATGGATTTTTTTAGACCAGTTGGAACTATAAGTCTAGGAAGGAAGGTATACAAATTTGTGATTGTGGATGATTACACTAGATTCACATGGGTTAGATTTCTATTTCATAAGAGTGAATCATTTGAGAAATTTAGAAACTTTTTGACTTGGATTCAACGGAAGCTAGGATGTAAAATTATGACTATATAAAATGATCATGGAGGAGAATTTGAGAATGAAAGATTTGAATATTTTTATAAGGAGAAAGGAATTGATCACAACTTTTTTGCACCTAGAACTCCTCAGCAGAATGGGGTAGTCGAAAGAAAGAACATAATATTAATAGAAGCTACTTGAGCCATGTTGGCAGAATACTCACTTCCTAAATAATTTTGGGCTGAGACTATTAGCACTGCATGTTATGTTCTGAATAGGGTGAAAGTGAGATCTAAATTAAATAAAATATCCTATGAGTTGCTAAAAGGAAGAACACCTAATTTGTCACATTTGCATGTTTTTGGTTGCAAGTTATTTATTCATAACAATGGAAAATCTGCCTTAGAAAAAATTGATCCAAGATCAGATGAAGGTATTTTTTTAGGATACTCAAGTGTTAGAAAATCTTATAGAGTATTCAACAAAACAACTTTGGTAATTGAGGAGACCACACATGTTGTATTTGATGAATCTAGAATTTTGGAAGAGCTAAATATTGTAGAAGATGAAATTAAGATTAACTCCCAAAAGATTGATAAAATAAATTTGGAAGAAAATTTGGAAGAAAACTTGAAAATACAAAACCCTTTACCTAGTGATTTGAGATTTATAAAAATCACCCAAAGGAATTGATAATTTGTGAACCTAGTAAGGGTGTTAGGACTAGACGTGGATTAAATAAAGAAGTCAATCATTCAGCCTTTATTTCGACCATAGAACCCACAAATATTGATCAAGCATTTTCAGATGAATTTTGGATTTTGGCACCTTCCTACTTGATTGAGCACCTTCCTACTTGATAGATCATTTAAAAAAGAAATTGTGGATACAACTCTCTTTTTAAAAATATTTGGAAAGGATATACTCATTGTACAAATTTATGTGGATGATATCATCTTTGGATCTTCAAATAAAAATCTTTTTGAAGATTTTTCTAAAATAATGAGTAGTGAATTTGAGATGAGTCTAATGGAAGATTTAAATTACTTTCTAGGCTTTAGCATTAAGTAAATTAAGGATGGTACATTTCTTAATCAGTAAAAATATGTTAAGGACATCCTCAAAAAGTATGAAATAGAAAATGCTAAACCTATTAGTATACCTATGAGTTCCTCATTTCAGTTGGATAAGGACCCTAAGAGAAAATCTGTTGATCAAAATAAATTTAGAGGGATAATTGAATCTTTGTTTTACTTGATAGCTAGCCGGCCCGATATCATGTTTAGTGTTTGTTTGTGTGCTAAATTTCAATCAGATCCAAAAGAATCACATTTGACAGCAGTAAAAAGGATTTTAAGATATCTGTTAGGAACTCAGAACTTAGGAATTTGGTATACTAAGTTTAGCTTTTCTTTTGAAATAATTGGTTATTCATATTCTGAATTTGCAGGTTGTAGGGTGGATAGAAAGAGCACTTCTTGAACATGTCATTTTATTGAAAATTCTTTAGTCTCTTGGTCCAGTAGAAAATAAAATTTAGTAGCCCTATCTATTGCTGAAGCTGAATACATTACATTAGAAAGTTGTGTGGCACAAGTACTTTGGTTGAAACAATAGTTGATTGATTTAGGATTAACTATATGCACTATTCCAATTTATTGTGATAACACTAGTGCTATTTACATTTCTAAAAATCCTATTCAACATTCAAGAACCAAACATATAGACATCATGCATCAATTCATAAGGGATCATGTATCCAATGGAGAAATTGAACTCACTCATGTTTTTACAGAAAATCAACTTGCAGACATTTTTACAAAACCTTTAGCCATTGATACTTTAAGTGCAGAAAGAACAAGGCTTGGTGTGTTTGATTTGAATGCTTAATTAAAAATGTTTTTGCAACATTGACGTGTGTTTTTAGTTAATGTTTTGTGAGTATTTATGAGTGTGTTATTTTCTGTATTTGTGATTTTTTTTGTGATTTTATGTTTTTTCTATTGTGTTTTCAGTGTGTTTGTGTTTTAGTTTTGATTGAGTGCATAGTTTTGAAAAATTGAGTGAAAATCATCCAGAATGAAATTATTTTTGTACGGGACAAATTGTGTAGTGTGTCAACTGTTGATTTTGAACCGTTTACATGCAACTTTTTAGTTTTTTTATTTTTTTACATCGTCTGTATGATCATCTGGACAAAATTTTCAAGCGACAGGATGATTGATTGTCAGTTAAATGGATAAGGTTGTTTTTAATATTATATTCATACATACGAACCTTTGGTTCGTCCGGACGAACACTTGGCGTATCGATGTGGGGGACAGTTTCAAATGCCATTAAAACAATCTTAAATTTTTGATCATCCAGGATGAACACCTATTCATATGTACAATCATTTGTTCTATACGAAAGGATGCTTCATAAGTTATGTGATTACGAAAAGTCATTTCATTTTGGACTCATTTGTTCGTCCATACGAAATTTTTTTATACGGGATGAATAGAATTTCGTACGGGACGAAAATATTTTCTTCGGTATGAATAATCATATTTCATTAAATTGACCGACTATGAACTCAACAGTCACACTCACACATTCCTTTTAGAACCCTTTCTTCCTTAAGATCTTATCCATAGCAAGTTCAAGCAAACAATAAAAGATTCTAGCTAAGGGTCCACACAGAAATTCTAGCGATAACTTTCTATCCAAGGCCAACTAAGAATCATTTCCTAGATTTGCCTCTACTAAGATCACCCCTTATAGAGTTCTTATTCAAGAATAACTGACCTTTCAGGTAATGAACTTGTTTGCTTCAACTCAAATTGGTCTCATTCTCACACTAGTCCACCTCTACAACAAAGAGACCTTTCATTATTTCCTAGCAAACATGTCCTTCAACTCTGACCATTCTATAATCAAGTCCTATTTTTTAAGAAGAAAGTTAAAATCACCAAGGCTGACCTAGGAATCTTTTTTAACTTAAGGACTGAGGGAATTAGAGCTCATACCATGATCACTACTTCTGATTTTAACTGGACTGAAATTAATGAAGTGATTAGAGGAATTATTTTTAAGGAGCATATGCCTAAAGTGTCCTCTCTTGTTTGCAATGATCGTATATCCAGCATGTTCTTTGAACTTCCATAATTCCTAAATCTGGTGATAGAGTCAACAGTACTCCTCTTCTCTCTACAGTAACCTACTTGATTATGACTAAGAAACCAATAGATGAAGCACAACTAATCCTTGACTATATTTATGGACTTTTTGAAATTGGTCATGTCGACCATAAAAGAATGAAGAACATTTCTTTAGGACATCTTGTTGTCTTCATTTTGGAGAAGAAGTATAATTTGGTTTATCCAATTCAAGATTTTGAAGAACCTCTCTACTACAATAATGGATCTTTTAGAGCAATCTACAACAAAGATGAACCACATAAAACACAGGTTATTAGTGACTCAGAGGAGGAACCTGAACCTGCACCTGCAGCTGCAAGTGAACTAAATTATCAAGATTTGGTTCAGAGATTTGATTGTTTAGTGTCACATTTTGATCAAAGATTTGATCAAATTGAAACTCACTTACAGCAGCAGGATACTCATTACAATCAAGACATGGGGTATATGAGAGAGCATATGAATAATATTAGTTCCAACATGCTTATGATAAGCAGTTACTTCATTTTATTCAGTACTGTATGTCCTACTCCTCCAAATCAAGGCCCATCAAAGTGACTCATGTACTTGCTTATGATCTTATTAGTTGATATAATTATAATGTGGTAGTTTGTGATGTATTTTTCTTTTGATTGGATGTAGTTTGTTATGTGTTTATTTCATTTGATGTTTTTGTATTTGAGTTTTATGGTATATTGATATCATTCCTTAAATTGTAATATCCATTATAATGATATCAATATAAATTATATTGTTTTGGTTTTAATCTAGTTTTGAAATGTGTGTTAGCCTATATGAAAATCCCTAAATTTTTTTATCATACAAGTGCTATAACTTAAACTGCAACTCAAAATTAAATTCATTAGAAAATCTAATTTTTCTAAATTTAAGTTTTGCTTATAACTTGATATAATTAAGATTATCAATTTCATGTATCTTATTAGACTACATTAATGTTTAATATTATTATTGCAATTGTGATATTTTCTTATTTTATATTTCTCTTATCAATAAATATTGATGCACTTAGAAAAATTTGAAATTTTTTATTATTGATTTTAGAAAGATCAAGATTACTCTTGAAAAAATGTACAAATGTACAAAAATTAAAAGGAATGCGCAATGGTTCGCAATTTGAAAAAGAGGCACAAAATAATCCCACAAGTTAAAAGATGCACAAAAATGAGCCACAACTATTGAAAAAGATGCGCAAAGCGCTACATGTGGTAGTTATTTCTTTCCACAATCTTTTAATCTCTTAATTCAAATTGATCTTATGTAATTTATATTTTGTATTGAAATTTGAAATATACAAATTTTATATTCTTTCTTTATGTAATGATTTTCTTTATCTTAGTGTCTAAATTGATTTATATTTTTGATATATACTTTTTATTATCAATGTTATATCTCTTCTTAAATTCTATGAACCATTTTTATTTACTTAATGATTTGATTTTATTTGTAATATTTATTTCAATCACTTTTAAGGATCAATTATTAAAGTATTATCATATGACTGCTTACATTTCTGTTCTTTTTCTTCTTCTCTTTTTGATGTTGTCAAAAAAATGGTGAGAAAATATTGTTTGTATCGTGTATGTATGCTTGTTTTGTATTGTAGTATTTTTGTTTTATGTTATCGTATTATTTTCATATCTTCGTATTATATCTGTTTGTTTTTTTTTAAAGATAAAAGATAAAATTGTTGTGCAATGCCTTCTTATTTTCATATGTTCATCAATTTATGGGGAGTTTAGGAGATTCTTAGAACTTAAAATTTATACAAACAATAATTATTTTGCCATCATAAAAAAGGGAGAGATTGTTAAGAGAGTTGCTATTTGCATGTTTTACATTCTTACAACTTGTAAAGTTTTGATGATTCCAAATATTATTATTTTAAAGTTTTGTTTTCTCCTAAAATTTTTTAGAAGAATTATTTTTGTTCTTGTGTGGACTAACATTTCAGGATAATCGAACTCCAGACTAATGAAGAATTCAAATGAAAATTCAGCATGAGATAATTTGTAAATTTAAGCTTGTACTTTTCATTGTATTGAGTTTGAGAGGGAGTGATTGTAATTAAGTAACTTAGCACACACACACACACACACTTGGAGAGATCTTTAAAAAATCATACTGATCGTACGGGATAAACTAGGTTCGTATGGGACAATCAAGTTAGTTATCCCCTCTGAAGAGCAATGGAATGAATAGGAAGTGGAAAAATTTTCTAAGTCCTGATCGTCCTGATGAATTTTTCTGTTCATCCCAGGATGAAATGCTCTCTGGAAAATTTTCATTCAGACGAAATCCTATTCGTACAAGGACGAAATGTTCTCTGGAAAGTTTTCGTTCAGACGAACTTCTATTCGTCCCAGGACGAAATGCTCTCTGTAAAAATTTTGTCCAGACGAATTCCAATTTGTCCCAGGACGAAATGCTCTCTAGAAAATTTTTGTTCAGACGAGCTCATATTTGGCCTAGGATGAAATACTCTCTATAAAAATTTCATCAAGACGAACTCATATTCGTCCCAGGATGAAAATGCTCTATCCTTTCAAATTTTTGATAACGTCCTGCAGTTTGTCGAAACTGACCCATGGTATAACTATTCATACCGGATGAACTTAGTTTGTATGGAATGATAATTAGGTACGAAGTCAGATTGTACCAATATACGTTGGGTTCATATGCAACTGATTTAAGTAAATTCGTCCAGGATGATCCATGATCGTCTAAAACTATCCACTATGTACTGACTTGAAAATCAGCAGTCTTTAGACAATTTTTTGTCTTTCCTATATAAAGTCCAATTAGAACTGCCTCTTAGTTTTTTTGCCTACTGATCTTCATGCCAATTGAAGGGAGAGTCAAGGAGAGAGCATGAGAGAGTGTTTGACGGAGGATTCTTACTATTGGAGCGTGAAGGATTCACTTGGTACTCAAAGGTAAGAATCTCCACTTGTGATTTGTGATTACTTCACTCCTTTCTCTCGTTCTTCTAGATTTATTAAGAGAAGATCTGTCAAGAAGATCCGGTTCTCTGTCGACACTTGGAGAGTGTGAAAGGACGAAGGGTTCTCTTCCCACACTTGGATAGTGTGAAAGGATGAAGGGTTCTCTGCCCATACTTGGAGGGTGTGAAAGGATGAAGGGTTCTCTGCCCACTCTTGGAGAGTGTGAAAGGATGAAGGATTCTCTGCCCACACTTGGAGAGTGTGAAAGGACGAAGGGTTCTTTGCCTATACCAGGAGAGTGTGAAAGGATGGACGGTTCTCTACCAATATTGGGGAGAGTGTAAAAGGACGACGGCTCTCTGCCGCATAGGGTAATGGTGGAAAAGAGTTTTGTAAAGGCTTCTCTGCTTTGCTGTGGGTGCAAAAGGAGAGTTACTAGTGGTTTTAGTGTAATACTCGGAGGGTGCCTTTGGGCAATGGATGTAGGTCATGTTTGACCGAACCACTATAAATCTTGTATCTTTTTATTTTCCGCTGCCTTTTGTTTTATTGTTTAACTTGTTGTTGAAAAACATTTTCTACAAAATTCATTAAAATAAATTTTTGGTATAAAATTTTGAAAGAGGATAAATTTTTAAATACCAATTTACCCTCCTCTTGGTTAGCCGCTGGGACATAAGCTTAGGTTTAACACATAATTCATATTGAACAAGTATCAACACTAGCTCCCTCCATCTTGAAATGACCCATGTTCAAGTCATAACCCAGCTGCACGGTTTTTGGCTGGATGACGCGGCCATTTTCTGACCATCCGATCTAGTAAATGGAAAGATCGGACAAGCCAAATCTGTCCAGAATCAATAATTAAAAAATGAACTAGAATTTTAAAAGCCCATAACTCTCAATATACTTAACCAATTTGGATGAAATTTGAAACATAGGTTTAGGGCAATATAATCTTCCAATACCCAAAGTTTGGGGGCATCATGTGTTGTATATTTCTTGTAGTTTAAATTTGAAGTTTTAGAGAAAAGTGAGAATATCATACAATCCTATGGATGGATTTGGATGATCTTGGGCTTGTCGGAAAGAGATAGTTATTCTCTACAACTTCCTTCAAGGGTCTAAGAAAGTTTAACAACTTGATCAAATTCTACATCACCAATTATCCATCCTCTCTCTCTCTCTCTCTCTCTCTCTCTCTCTCTCTCTCTCTCTCTTCTCAATTTGGGCTCTCAAGATTTTCAATAACCATTTATTGGTTTGGATGGCTTTATTTTTAGATGGAGAAGCTGGGTTATCCTTAACATGAGCTGGAGGCTACTAGAATTGATGATTTTGGATGATAGAGAGTGGAGCCAAAGTTTTGAGTGAAGAGTGAGGTTATTCCACTCCTAATGATTACTATCCTAATCAAGAGAAAGAAGAGATATAGGGTGATGCCAAGTATCTCTTCCAACCACCAAAATGAATGAGAGCATGGATTATTAAGTAGCTTTGACTTGCCAAGGTGGAAAAGCCACGTAAGCATGAAAATTGGCTTCTTTGAGTACTTTGAATGCCCATGTTGACTTTTTGACCACTTTGACTAGTCAAACCAATCAAAAGGATGATATGGAATGCAAGGTGACATGGGATGGGTCTTGAGTTTGCTTGGAAAGATTATCAGGCTATGGGATTAGAATTTGAATTGGTATATGTAATTTTCAGGGAGTGATAAAGTTAAAGTGAATTGACTTGGTTAAATTAACCATGCCTTAACTCCAAACAAGTTTGAATATGTTTGAATCATTTTTTGAAATGGATTTGAGGGCTTGAATGGCTATGTTTGGTTAAATGGGTTGAATTAACCCATTTTGGCCTTAATGGATTGTTAGGTTAACCTAGGTTGACTAGGTCAACCAGGTTAACCCAAGGGTTGGGTTAAGGCTAAAAAAGTTTGAAATTATGTATTTAATTGTGGGATGTTTTTCCAAGGTCTGGAGAGTTCAATTTGTTCAAAATGACCATTTGGATCCTTAAGGGCTTATTTGGTCAACCTAAGTTGACTTAGTCAACTAGGTTGACTTAAAACTTGGGTTTAGGTCCAATATATTTGGTTTGATATTTTTAGTTGAATGGAAGTGGTTCCATCCAAAGGTAGGGTCATTTGATTTAAAATGATTATTCGCATCCCTAAGGGGTATCTTGGTTATTTGAGTTGACCTAGTCAACCAAGCTTGACCAGGATCTGGGTTTGAGTCATATGCACTTTTAATGATGATTAAGATGCTTTGGAAGAGTTTTAAGGGTTTTATTTAAAAAAGAAGAAGCAATGTTAGAGTGTTGAAAAAGCTCCAAAATTACCCTTATGGGGCAATTTGGTCATTTTGACCCCTAGTTAACTAGGGGTAAAACTGGGTCCACCATAATACAGTTTAATGTTCAACACATCATAATTAAGGGTTTGGATGTAATAAGAGGATTTGGAGAAGCTCCAAGGTCAAAATCCACTAGGTGGCAGGTCTAGTGGCATAGACGGTAAATATTTGAACGTTTTATAGCCTTTGGGTTTCAATTCCATTTTTGGGGTTAGAAACCTCAGAATGAGTTCAAATTTGGGTTATAGACCCTAGGAACATGCCTAATAAATATAAAATTGATAGATTATGAATCGAGGGTCATTTGTTTAGGGTTTAAAATGTTTAAAAAATCACTAGAAATGCATTCACGATAAGGCGTACCCTTGGATTTTGGTTTGGAAATTTGGATTTAAGCCAAATTTTGGATTTGATTTCCTGAATTTAAATTATCCACATCACCCACAATCAATTAGATGATTTTATAGGGATGGTTAGGATTAAGGTTTATATTAGTCTAAGATCTGTATTGATCTAAGGGTTTGAATGGTTCCTAATGACCTTATACAAAAATGAGATCAACAAATGGACCCCCAATATGTGTAGTAGAATTAAATTCTATTGCACATATTGGCATTGACTGAATTGAAAGCTTAAGAATGGAATTTTTATTTTGAAGGAATGTAGAAAGCTATTTCTTAAGATCTAGTTTGAATTGTTACTAGTGTAGTGCCATGAGGGGAGTATTCTACCACTTATAGATTTAATCCTTAGGTAAGGAGAAAAAATGAAACCCTTAGAAAGAAAAATTCAATTTTAAGATTTAAAATTGAAATTGAAACTAGGATAGTATGACTCAGGGCATTTTGTATCACTAATTGATCTAATCTTAAGAAAGGAAAGAACATAACCTTCAAGAAAAGAAGATGAAATGATCATATAGGATGAAAGAACTCCTAGCTATAGAGGATCAAATTTGAATTTGATATTAGGATGGTTCCATAGAGGGTGTGCTTCATCACTAATGGATGATCCTGTGGGGAAGAAACTTGCTCCACATAGAGGATCAAATCAAGATTTTGAAACAAGGATTTTACCATAGAGGGTGTACTCCACCACTAGTGGATGATCATATGGAGAGGAAACTTGCTCCACATAGAGGATCGAATCAAGATTTCGAAACTAGGATGGTACTATAGAGGGTGTACTCCATCACTAGTGGATGATCACATGGGGAGAAAACTTACACCACACAGAGGATCAAATCAAGATTTTGAAACTATAATGGTACCATATAGGGTGTACTCCATCACTAGTGGATGATCATATGGGGAGGAAACTTGCTTCACATAGAGGATCAAAATAAGATTTTAAAAGTAGGATGGTACCACATTGGGTGTACTTCATCATTAGTGGATAATCATATAGGGAGGAAACTGGCTCCATATAGAGGATCAAATCAAGATTTCAAAACTAGAATGGTACCATAGAGGGTGTACTCCATCAATAATAAATTTAATCATAAGGAAAGGATACACATGGACTCATACCTATCTTTAAAAGACTAGAAAGTAATTAAACTATGATGGGGCATAGCAGGATTAAATCTACCATTAGTTAGTCAAAGTCTAAGGAAATAGGAAGCTCAGGAACTTACACCTATTCCTAAAAGACTAAAAAAAGATTTTAATTTTGATGCTAGGATGGTGCCATGAGGGGCTTACTCCACCACTGGTGGAACTAATCCTAAGAAAAGGAAGCAGGGGGACTCACACCTATCCTTAAAAGGTTAGAAATAACTTTGATTTTAATGCTATGATGGTTCCATGAGGGGCATGCTCCACCACTAGTAGAACTAATCCTAAGGAAAGGAAGCACAAGGAGTCACACATATCCTTAAAAGATTAGAAATGACTTTGATTTTAATGCCAGGATGGTACCTTGAAGGGCTTGCTCCACCACTAGTAGAACTAATCCTAAGTAAAGTAAGTATGGGGACTCTCACCTATCCTTAAAAGATTTGAAATGACTTTGATTTTGATGCCATATTGGTGCCTCGAGTGGTTTTCTCCATCACTAGCAGATATAATCGTAAGGAAAGGAAGCATGAGTACACACACCTATCCTTAAAAGATTAGAAATGATTTTTATTTTGATGCCAGGATGGTGCCATGAGGGGCTTGCTCCACCACTAGCAAAACTAATCCTAAGGAAAGAAAGCATGGGGACTCACACCTATCCTTAAAAGATTCGAAATGATTTTGATTTTGATTTTGATTTTGATGTTAGGATGGTGTCATGTTGGGCTTTCTCCACCACTAGAAGAACTAATCCTAAGGAAATGAAGCACTGAGACTCACACCTATTCATAAAATATTAAAAATGATTTTTATTTTAATTCCAGAACGGTTCCGAGAGGGGCTTGCTCCATCACTAAGAAAATGTTTCTTTAAGTATGAAGAACTTTATCACTATCCCATGGATATTTATTTGAATTATGCCAACATGCATTTCATATGGATGTTTATAAGAGCTTCTAAGATCTATTAAGGCACAAAGATGGAGTTATGGAGATCTATAGAATAAAAATCTTAGCATGACATTCAAGTAAACTTTTGGTGATCCATTAAATGAAAACCTATGTGTGACATCTAAGCAAATTCTTGGAGTTCTAAAGAATGAAATTCTTAGTGTGACATCCAATAAAACTTTTGAAGATCCACTAAATGAAAATCTTAGTGTGACATCGAGAATAAATATCTAAAGATCCACAAAATCAATCAGCATACAATAAATATGGTTTTCTCTAGATGCATACCATATTTGTTGGGGGCATTTATTGACCTCTGTTATGCAAAAAAAAAAAAAAAGATTAAAAAGAAAATTACTTTGACTGCTTGCTCCAATTGCTCATAACTAATTTGGCGACGCTCTAGTTTCTTCTCTGTAAGATTTGCTCAAATCTTACTATCATTGTTCAAAATGACGATGCACCACATCGTTAAATAGGATACGAAGAAACCTCCATTCGCTTCTACTCTCTCCCATGACACTCCTGCTCTAACCTCCATATCCCCAAAGCTCTTTTTGCGACTCCACTAATTCGAACTCCCACGATCTTCCCCAATTAAGACTCTATTACTTCCTCTTACAGATCCCTAAGCCACAAGAGACCCTCCATCCTGCTGCCTCCACTCACTAAACCCCACTCCAAATCCCGAATCCCTTAAGTCTTTAAACCCAAAACCTTAATCTCCCATCGCCGTCTATGCAGTCGATACACTCAGCATGCAAGACTTTCAGTCAATTCATTCCATATATATATATATATATATATATATATATATATATATATATAAAGAACCTTCTTCGACTCTACCCAATCTTCCTTCTCCCTGCACCGACATCTCCTATAGACGAAGCCTTCCTCCACTAATCTCCTACCCTAGATGACACCTTTGACATCTTTCCTTTCCTGTTAAATCGGAAGTTATGACATTTTGAGTGGAAGAAATAATGGTAGCTCACTTGCTCTGAAGGTAACTTTCCCTTTCGTACTCTTCTTCTCCCAAATCCCGCTAAATCATGAAGAGGAAGGAGGATTTGAGTAGAAGTGAGATTTAATACTTCCCTAACTCATGTTTAATGGGATTTAGGCAAAATATCACATTATTTTCCAAATTCTGATGGGATTTAGCTAAATCGCATTCAAATCCTGCATAAATCTTTATCAAATCAAGCATACTCTCTTTTAATTTAATTTTTTATTATAATTAATTATTAATTATAATGATTAATTATAAATAATTTAAATTAATTTTAATTAAATATTTAATTAAATTTGATCTTGATTAATTGTAATTAAAATAACTTATAATTAATTTTTATCATTATAGTTAAATATTATTATTAATGATTAATAAAAATTACTTAAAATTAATTATAATTAATTGTTTTAATTTAAATTAATTATTATTAATCATGATTAATTATGATTAAGTATTAATTATAATTATTTTTTTTAAATAATAATTTGTTATTATTAAGAATAATCAATTATAATAAGAAAAGAAGAGAAAGAAGAGCCCTTCTATCGCCTTGATCCTCGTCGTTGCCTCTCCAACCTATCCAAAGTTATAATTTTATAACCTAAAAATCCTAATATTGACGAATTCAACGAGTCAAAAAACCTCCCTATGCACTCACGTAGCACGAGGATAGGGAAACTGGTGTGACACATACAACGAGATGGGTATTAATCCTCGGAGCGCTCATGTAACATAAGGGTGACAAAAACTAAACACCCACATGTAGGGAAATCACTGTACTCTTTTCAACTAGTGCTAAAGACCCTTAAGTGCTCATGTAGTGCCATGGGGATTGAAGAAAATATAGCCACAGTGTCACCCGACATCTACCTGAAGTGCTCATGGAGTATGGAGGGGAAGGCTGTCTCTTAGTTTTTCCCCTAAATAGGGGAGACGTCGGGAGGCTGCCAAAATTTCTACTGAACATCGGACCAAACTAGAAAAAAATTTGAGCAAATAAGGACTTTACTGGGACTAAAATGAACAATAAGGAGGTTTGACATTGAACTAATAACGACAAACTAAATCTAATTGAATTTGCACATAATTTGAATTAAAAAAAATACATGAAATATAATGAACATGAACATGAATTGAACTTGCAAGGAAACTATGGAATTTTGAATATTCGAACTTGAACTCAAACTTGATTGAATACAAGGGACTTGTAGACTTTGAAGTTAGAACTTGAACCTAAATTGAATGATAATATAGAGGACCCAAACTTTGAATGTTAAATGATTAATCAAACAAAAAGATTAAGAATGCTGATTAAGATTTTGAATTATTTAAATGAACATCAATAATCAAACTAAGAACTTTTGGAATTCAACATATAATGCTTATAATTGATTAAACTAATTGCAATAAGTATAACCTGTTCAGAAGCAAATATTGAATTTAGAATGCAATGATATGTCCCCAATCGACAACAAGGAATCTCAATGAAATATCAAGGGATCATCATGTAATCATATACAATTGGAAGGACTTGACATACTTTGAAAAAAACAATGTGATATATTTAGATGTATTCAAATGAGTGTCAGTGGAGAATTGCAAATAATGACTTATGAAAATATAAGTTTCTGTACAATTCATACATAAGCAACAAATTGAAAGGTGAATGAAGATGAAGAAATGCAATGTATCCACTAGTAAGTGTAAAGAGAACAATGGACTGTAGGTGGTCATTATTTTCCTACAAAGAAAGACCAAGCATCTTTGATGAACAAAGATGATTCATGTATGGATAGGGAAGGCTGATACAAAGAACCTTGAACATCACTTACCTATAAGTCGTAGTATGAAATCCCAAAATGAATGTTATAATTCATCCATGACGATTATACCAATCAAAATGCTAATGACAAGTGGAAATAATGATAATGTTATTACTCATGTTATAAGACGCCAAGCAATGTAATGAAGTGATTTTCTAGTTATTTTGCACGATGAATGAAGTATGCTTGCAAGCAAAGCTAGTGCACTATGAAAGACATAACCTCCATTCTACCAACATTGACTAATTGGTATATAAATATACAATAACCTATCTACAAGCAATCATGGATAATGTGGTCTTTTGGAATGTAGAAATAATTAGGATGCTAGTAATGCAAGAGGTCATAAGAAAAATAATGAAGAAATTGTAACAAATGAATGTGTCTAGAAACTATGTAACAAGGAGCACTGAGTATGGCAAGAGCCTACAAACAGTACTAGTCAACATATAGATGAATACTCTAATGTGCTATGACATCAGATTGGTGTGTAGTGAACATGGTTGTAGCATATGGATGATAAGTGAATGAAACCAAGCAATGAAATTGAAGTCGATGATAGCCGGAAGAATAGTTTTGCAAGAAAATGCAATAGTCTCCAATACATCTATCGAGGAAGATATTACAATCTGCCACAAATGGTTGTAGATGAATAATCATATACTATCTATGGTTAAATACATGAAGAACTATGGATGAGTACTAATGTATACTATTAACAATGAAAGATCTGTTGTAAGCACAACAATGATGATCAACAAGCACTTATTATCAAGCAAATATGTCAATCTACTACAAATAGAATGAAAAGTTTGTAGTGGTTATTAGGAATCTGTAATGGATGTCAGAGTGACTTCTCCTACATATGGAAAAGAACATGAGATGAATACCAGGATTTCCCTGCAATCAATAACAATTAGATTGTAAATGAATATAGTAGTTTTCTATGAATATCAAAAGTCAACATACAATGAACTAGATGACTTACCAATAGTTGTATACAATGACTGCAATATAATTGCAAGCAATATTAGAAGAGATGGTGGTGGATATAAACACCTATAAACAACGACAACTAAAAGACTAGGAATGTAACAAACTCTCTCACCAATATTTTATATAATAATCTCCATACAAGCAGGAGATTCGTTAGTGCACATCAATCCAGCAATATGAAAGAGAGAAGTAGTGCACAATAGTCTACCTGTATAAAGCAACAAATAACTTAATCCATAAGCTACTACAATATGCCACCGAATCTACAGCACACATGCAAGCAGATAGAAGGCATCTATAAGTTATAATGCCACACCATTGGATCCGCAACATCCATTCAAGTAGATAGAATACATTTACAAATATTCTAAAAATGCCCCCACACATGCACTGTAATATGTATACACATAGGTACATAAAATTGAGAAAGTATAATTATATAACCTGCATGGGCCCTAGTGAGCCAGTCTTGGATACACATGTAATGTCTAGAGATGATGCTTGGATTAATAAATGAACTTAGTTCGAGCCCGATCATTCTATGTAGGTAAATAAGAGTCGAAATGGCTCAAACTATCAAGCAAATATAAGGTTATGGTATCGACCAAAATATCTATTTTATATATTTTTATAAGTTCTTAAAGGCCTTCAATATAGAAAATTTATTAATAAAGGTTTGGAGCTTACAATACCTGATCCTCTATCAACAAGTTGATATGGTCAATAAGGCTTAGTCAATGAATGATCCCATGCACCCTGATGATGGCTGTGTTGAATGTTTATCTCAATCGGAGGGATTTATAAACACTTTTAAGTGCCTTCCAAGCTCCACACAAATACCCACAAAAATCCAAAAATCATCAAAATCTAAATATTTAAATTTAAATTCAACCATCAAACCACTTAAAGAAAAGTCCATCTACCATCCATAACAATTTGTCAGAGTGGATAAATTGAAAACTACTTTAGCTCATAAAGAACTAATGTCAATTAAAAAATATTACTATGATCCATTCTCAAATAATCTCCTGCTAGTAAGGACATAATATATATCCTCTAACCAGTAGTTTTGCCACTAAATGGTACTGCAGGACAAATGGTTATGACCTGGGGCCCTTTAAACTGAGTGGTTTTGTCGCCAAACGGCACCACGAAATCTCAGTTATAGCTAGAGTCAAGACACTCCTTAGTGGCATCAAATCTTTAAGACATGAATCAATAGGATATGATCATTAGGGCATAAAGCACTCTATTAGCTAAGGTGGATTCAAATTTATCCCCTTAGACAAGCATCTAACCTAGGTCTACGAGGTACCCCTAGACGAAACAACCCATGGCTGCTGACAAGGATCCTTCTGATTGATGACTAGCCTTAATCAAAAGTTCTCGCTTATTATCGGGAGAGGTAATTAATTATAGGGTATTACGCTTATAGGAACTAGAACTCAGATCATAAAATCCTTGTAAATGAAAGAAAAATCTCTGGGTAGTGTCTTATCTACAAACTCATTTGCCTTCCTAAAATTTACCATGGAACTTAATCCGTTAAAACTCCCCCGAAGAAAAGTAATGTGGGTGGAAGCTGGGGCTAACTTTTTGGAGCCCACGTATTTAAAGAGGATAATCCCTACATGGAAGGAATCTCTAAGCCTTAGATTTCATCTTCATTGTAGAAAAATCTCATTAAAATTATTAGTCCTTTTCTTGAGGCCAAAATGATTGCAGATGGAGTTTCTGTCAAACTCAACTCTAAAAATGAATTGGCAAATGCTCCTAAACCACAAAATTCTTTAGTTGTGAAAGTATTTTGAAACAACATTGTTAAAATAGTTGCTATTTGCATGCTTTACATTTTTGCAACTTGTATAGTTTTGATGATTCCAAACATTATTGTTCAAATGTGTTGTTATCTCCTAACAATTTTAGAAGATTTGTATTTGCTCTTGTGTGTACTAACATTTCAGGAAAATCAGACTCCAGACTACGAAAACTTCAAATCAAATTCAATATGAGATACTTTGTGAATTTGAAGCTTATATTTTTCTTTGAATTAAATATGAAAGGGAGTCTAAAGATCTAAACATTTATTGTAATTGAGTGAATTAAAACATACACACACATAAGGAGATCATATTTAAGTTATACTGATCGTACGGGACGATATCAGATCGTACGGGACGATCAGACAGTTATCTCTTATTGAGCACATAGAACGAATAGGAACTGGCTTGAAAAATTTTCTAAGTCCTATTCGTCCGGGACAAATTTAATTATCGTCCAGGACGATCTGGTCTCTGTAAAATTTTCGTCCAGACGAAATTAATTATCTTCAGAAAATGAGTTGCTCTCTATAAAATTTTCGTCCAGACGAAATTAATTATCGTCCAGGACGATCTGGTCTCTGTAAATTTTTTGTCCAGACGAAATTAATAATCGTTAGAAAATGATCTGCTCTCTATAAAAATTTCGTACAGACGAACTAATTTTCGTCCAGACGATTAACCGACTTAGAACTGTTTTCAGCAGTTTTCTAGACCGACCTAGTAATAACCGTTCGTACCGGACGAACTTAGTTCGTACGGGATGATCAGTGTGTACGAAGACATTTCGTACATATATACAAATAGGGTCGTTTCAAAGCGTTTAAGTAAAATCGTCCAGGACGATCCACGATCGTACGGGATGATCCACTGTGTACAGAATTGAAAACTTACAGTTTTTGGACGGTTTTTCTTGTCTTTTGAATAAATAGTCCAAATTAGACTGCCACCAAATCTTTTTGTCATTTGATCTTCGTGCCTCTTGAGAGAATAACAAAGGAGAGAGTGTGAGAGTGCATTCAAAGGAGGATTCCTACCACTGGAGCGTGAAGGCTTCACTTGGAGTTCAAAGGTAAGAATCTCTACTTGTGAATTGGGATTACTTCACTCTTTTCTTTCTTCCTTCTAGATTTCTTGTGAGAAGATCTGTCAAGGAGATCCGGTTCGCTACCGACACTTGGAGAGTGTGAATAGCCGAAAGGATCGCTTCCTACACTTGGAGAGTGTGAACAGCTGTAGGGTTCTCTGCCCACACTACGAGAGTGTGAAGGGATGGAAGGGTTCTCTGCCCACACTAGGAGAGTGTGAAAGGATGGACGGTTCTCTGCCAACACCGGGGATTGTGTAAAAGGGATGACGGTTCTCTACCGTACCGGGTAGTGGTGAAAAGAGTGTGTTTGTAAAGGCTTCTCCGCCTTGCTGTGAGTGCAAAAGGAGAGTCACTTTGTGGTATTAGTGCAATACTCGGAGGGTGCCTCCGGGGAGTGGATGTAGGTCTGGTTATAGACCGAACCACTATAAATCTGGTGTCATTTACTTTACAGTTTTTATGTTTCAGCATTTTTTTTTAAGTCTTAAAAACTCTGTGGTTGAAAAACTTTTTCTACAAAACTTAAAAGAAACAATTTTTATTTCGGTTCAACATAATTTTAAAAGAGGGCTTAAAATTTTTAAACTACCTATTCACCCCCCTCTTGGTAGCCTTTGGGACATTAACTTAGGCTTAACAACCTAATTACTAGACTCAACAAGTGGTATCAGAGCATCGTTTCAAAATCATAAGTTTGAACTACTTTTTGATTAATATAGATGGCTACATTTGGAAACCAAAACACACCCGAGGGTTACTCTATCACTAGACCTCCACTGTTTGACAATATTCCTTTTGATTTTTGGAAAACAAGCATGTCTACTTTCTTACAGTCACTTGATTATCACATGTGGATGCTAGTCCAGGAAGGTTACACAAAACCAACTAGATTAGTTGATGGAGTTAGGGTAGAAACACCTTATGCATATTGGACTATAGAAGAACGTGACTTAGCACAATTAAATGCCAAATATTTAAACAGTTTCTTTTGTGCTTTAAAATCTGAAGACTACATGCGGGTTTCCACTTGCAAAACTTGAAAGGATATATGGGATTGACTTTGTATAACTTATGAAGGGACAAATGAGGTTAAGCAATCAAGACTCAATATCTTGTTACATGACTATGAATTGTTTTGCATGAAACCAAATGAATCTATTTCAGACATGTACACAAGATTCACACAAATTGTCACTTCTTTGCATGTACTTGGTAGGGAATTAACTAATGCTGAAATGGTCAATAAGATTCTTCGTTGTTTACCTACTTCTTATGATGCTAAAATTACTGCAATTACAGAGTCTAAAGATCTAAACATTTATTCTATTGACAATCATCTTGGTTCACTCATTGCATATGAGCAAGGAGTAAGTCAAAGAAAGATTGATGTAGGTGAACCACGAAAGGATAAGAATATTGCACTAAAGTTGGAAGAGTCAGAGAGTGAACACTCACAACCTGAGGATGAAGACGATATTGTATTGATGACTAGACAATTCAGAAGCTTTTTAAAGAGGGAGCAGAAGAGATGCCAGCAATGGAATAGAGGTAAGTATAACAAGAATGGCAAGGTTTCTAATGAAGTGATTTGTTATGAATGCAGGAAACCAGGTCATATCAAGACTGATTGCCCAAAACTGAAAGCCACTCCTAGCAAGGAGAAGGTAGAGGAAAAACCAATGGTAAAGAAGGTCAAGAAGAAGTTTCAAAGAGCTTTTTGGGTCAGCTTCAGATTCATCTGAGACTGAAAAAGAAGAAGAAGTCACCAACCTTTACTTGATGGTAGATAATGTTGATTAATTAGATCAAGTAGAGATATGTGACTTAACTTATGATGAATTATTTGAAGTTTCTGAACACATGCACGATACATATAGGAAAATGAAAAAGATGCATGCTAGTGTAAGTTTTGAATTGGAAGAGCTTAAGAAGGAACATGAAATCCTTAGGAAAGATCATGCATTAATAAATAACAACCACATGAAACTTCTTGATGAATATGATGACTTGAATAAGAATTTTGAGAATTTAAAAACATCCTATGCTGAACTTGAAAAAGAATTTAAGAATTTTAAGGATGAATCTAAGAGCAAGACATATAGAATCAATTATACCAATCGAATCTTGGAAGATATGAATTCATTTTACAAACTCACAATAAGAGCTCTTGAGGATAATAGGAACCCCCCTAAACTTGAAGATTTTACAAATCCTAAATATTATCCTAAATTCATGAAATCCCTTAGAAGACAATCATATGGAAGAAAACATAGGAATATTTTTCCTAATGTTAAATATAATAATTGTAGATTTTTGGGACATATATCTCACACCTGCACTTTAAAAATGAAAACTAATTTGGTGTGGAGAACTAAGATGCATAAACCTAGACATATCATACATGCATCTGATTATAAATTTCATAAAGGTGAACCCAAACTTATTTGGGTTTCCAGGTCTAACATTTGAGAATTTTGCAGGAGTGCTCTCACACAAGACCTCGTGAGAGCATATAGTACCTGAACAGAGGATGTTCAAATCATATAACTAGAGATACTGCTCAATTCATAACGCTGGAAGCTAGGAGTGGAGGCAAGGTTACACTTGGAGATAATACCACAAAGAAAGTGGTTGGATTAGGTATGATTGGAAATTTGAAAAACTTTTTCATAGACAATGTGTTATTAGTTGAAGACTTAAAACATAATTTGTTAAGCATAAGTCAGCTATGTGATAATGGCTATAATGTAAATTTTTTACCTACTAGCTGCATAATAAGCCTAAATGGGAAAAATATTTTAAATGGAAAAAGAGTAAACAATGTTTACATACTAGATTTAAATTGTATTCAATCTCCTACTGCTTTTTGTTTGAAAACTGTTTCTGATGAATCATGGCTTTGGCATAGGAGACTTTGTCATTCTAGTATGAAAAACCTTAGAAGAATTACCCAAAAGAACTTAGTGAGAGGTATACCAAAACTAGACTTTACTAAAGACCACCTTTGTGATGCATGTCAATTAGGAAAATAAGTGAAGTCCTCTTTTAAGTCCAATAAAGATCTTAGGACCAGTAAACCTTTAGAAATTCTTCACATGGATCTTTTTGGACCAATAGAAACTGTAAGTCTAGGAGGAAAGGTATACGGATTTGTTATAATGGATGATTTATTAAGATTCACTTGGGTTAGATTTCTTTTTCATAAGAGTGAATCGTTTGAGGAATTCAGAAATTTTTCTACTTGGATTCAAAGAAAACTAGGGAGTGAAATAATTTATATACAAAGTGATCATGGAGGAGAATTTAAAAATGAATGATTTGAAAATTTCTGTAAAGAAAAAGGGATTGATCACAATTTTTCTGCACATAGAACCCCTTAAAAAAATGGGGTAGTTGAAAGGAAAAACAGAACATTAATAGAAGCCGCCCGAGCAATGTTGGCAGAATACTCACTTCCTAGATATTTTTGGGCTGAGGCGGTTAGCACTGCATGTTATGTTCTGAATAGGGTGAATGTGATATCAAATTTGAATAAAATATCCTATGAGTTGCTAAAAGGTAGAATACCTAATTTGTCTCATTTGCATGTATTTGGTTGCAAGGTGTTCATAAATAATAATGGAAAATATGCCTTAGGAAAATTTGATCCAAAATCAGATGAAGGAATTTTTGTTGGATATTCAAGTGCTGGAAAATCTTATAGGGTATTCAACAAAAGAATTTTAGTCATTGAAGAAACCACACATGTTGTGTTTGATGAATCTGGAAATTTGGAAGAGCCAAATGTTGTTGAAGAAGAGATTGAAGAAAACTCCCAAAAGATTGATAGATTAAATTTGGAAGAAAATGTGGAAGAAAATTTGGAAAGAGAAAACCTTTTGCCTAGAGATTTGAGATTTTCTAAAACCCACCCAAAGGAATTGATTATAGGTGAACCAAGTGAGGGTGTTAGAACTAGGCGTGGATTAAACAAGGAAGTCAATCATTCAGCTTTTATTTCAACTATTGAACCCACTAACATTGATCAAGCACTTTCTGATGAATTTTGGATATTGGCCATGCAAGAAGAGTTAAATCAATTTGTAAGAATGAAAGTTTGGGAATTAACTACAAGGCCAAAAGATCAAAGTGTTGTTGGAACCAAGTGGGTATTCAAAAATAAAATGAATGACTCAGGAGTAGTCATTAGAAATAAGGCTAGATTAGTTGCTAAGGGGTATAATCAAATTGAAGGAATTGATTTTGAGGAGACTTTTGCCCATGTAGCTAGACTTGAAGCAATTAGGGTTTTACTAGCCTTTGCCTGTTTTAAAGGTTTTAAATTGTTTCAAATGGATGTCAAGAGTGCCTTTTTAAATGGGGTAATTGAGGAAGATGTTTTTGTAGAACAACCTCCAGGTTTTGAAAATTCTAAATACCCAAATCATGTTTTCAAGTTAAAAAAGACATTATATGGATTGAAACAGGCACCTAGGGCTTGGTATGAGAGGTTGAGCACCTTTTTACTTGAAAGATCTTTTGAAAAAGGAAGTGTGGATACAACTCTCTTTTTAAGGAAATTTGGAAAGGATATACTTATTGTTCAAATTTATGTGGATGACATCATCTTTGGATCTTCAAATAAAAATCTTTGTGATAATTTTTCTAAAACAATGAGTAGTTAATTTGAAATGAGTCTAATGGGAGATTTAAATTACTTTCTAGGATTTAGCATTAAGCAACTTGAGGAAGGAACATTTCTTAGTCAAACTAAATATATTAAGGACATCTTTAAAAAATATGAAATGGACAATGCTAAACCTATTAGTACACCAATGAGTTCCTTAGTTCAGTTGGATAAGGACCTTAAGGGAAAATCTGTTGATCAAAAGAAATTTAGAGGGATAATTGGATCTTTGCTTTACTTGACTGCTAGCCGACCAGATATTATGTTCAGTGTTTGCTTATGTGCTAGATTTCAATCAGATCCAAAAGAATCACATTTGACAGCAGTGAAAAGGATTTTAAGATATTTAGTAGGAACTCAAAACTTAGGGATTTGGTATCCTAAGTTTAGCTCTTCATTTGAAATTATTGGTTACTCAGATTCTGACTTTGCACGCTGTAGAGTGGATAGGAAAAGCACTTCTGGAACATGTCAATTCATTGGAAATTCATTAGTTTCATGGTCTTGTAGAAAACAAAATTCAGTGGCACTATCTACTACAGAAGCATAATACATTGTATTAGGAAGTTGTGTGGCACAAGTACTTTGGTTAAAATAGCAGTTGATTGATTTAGGATTTTCTATAGGCACTATTCCAATTTATTGTGACAATACTAGTGCTATTTGCATTTCCAAAAACCCTATTCAACATTCTATAACCAAACATATTGACATAAGACATCATTTCATAAGGGATCATGTATACAAGGGAGAAATTGAACTCACACATGTTTCAACTGAAAATTAACTTGCAGACATTTTTACAAAACCTTTAGCCTTTGATACATTCAGTACATTAAGAATAAGGTTTGGTGTTATTGATTTGAATGCTTAAATAAAAATATTTTTGCAGCATTGATATTTATATTTTCTTAGTTTATTTGTCTTTGATTTGTGTTTTGAATTTTGTGATTTTTGAGTGTTTTGATTGAGTTTATTTTAGAGTATGTGATTTTGTCTTTTTTTTCTGTGTTTTGAATGTTTTGTTTGTTTTTCTTCAATAAAAATTTCAAAAATCCAAAAATGTGTGGAATCGTCAGGGACGAAAATTTTTGTACTGGACGATGTGTGTTAAATTCAGTTTGCGTGATATGAAACGTTTTTTAGAGCATTTTTTAATGTAGTTCGTCTGTACGATCTAATAATCGTCCAGGATGAAATATTTATTTTCTCAAACGTCGGGATGTTTGAATGTAGTGGTTGAGTGGATAAGGCAGTTTTAAATGTGAAGTTTGTCCGTACGAACGTTTTGTTCATCCAGACGAACATACGTCGTTTCATTGTAGGGGACGGTTTTCAACTGACATTAAAACGAATTAACTTTTGATCGTCTATACGAAATTTTTTCGTCTGTACGATTGGTCAAGTCAAAAGTCTGTACGAAAGGTTGTATCGTAAATTGTGTTGATTACGAAAAGCTGTTTCATTTTGGATGAAATGGATCGTCTGTACGAACTTTGTTCGTCCAGACGAATGATAATTTTCGTCCAGGACAAACTGTTTTCGTCCAGGATGAACGTATCGTTTTCTTTAAATATGAACGAATTTTAACTCAACAATCACATCTCCAAACTTCGCTTTCAATCTCTTTCGACTTTAAATCGACAATGGCCTCCTCAAGCAAAAGACAAAAGGTGTTGGCTAAGAATCTCACAGAAATGCTTCTGAAAACTTCCTTTCAAAGGCAAATGAGGAATCCTTTCCTCGTTTTGCATATGCCAAAATCACATCTTTTCACATTCTGATTCAAAGCGAGATAAACTTTAAGGTAATGCACCTTTTTGCCTCCACCCAGTTTCAATTCATTCTTTCTCTCGTCCACCTTTACAACAAACAAACCTTTCTCTACTTTCTTGCCAACATGAGTTTTAACTCCGACCACTCCTGCATAAGTTCTTTTATTTTCAAGCAAAAAGTTGAAATCACCAAGCACGACTTAGGTGCCTTTCTGAACTTAAGAACTGAAGGTTATAGAGCCCACACCTGTATGAATGAAGACAACTTCAAATGGTATGAAGTCAATAGAGTGATTAGAGAAAATGGCCTAACATATCATGTTGCTAGAGTTTCAGGAATGACCAGAAATTCTCGAATCATCCAGCACATTCTTCGATCTTCAATCATTCCTAAAGCTGGTGATAGGATCAATATTACCCCACTTCTTTCTGTTGTGACCTATTTGATTATGGATCGTAAGCCTATCGATGCAGCTCAACTTATCCTAGATCATTTTTATGGGCTTTAAGAAATTGGGCATGCAGAACAGAAGAGAAAAAGGAACATCTCATTAGGACACTTAGTTACATACATTTTGGAAAAGAAATACAACTTAGTGCATCCTGATGATGAATACGAAGAGCCGGTCTACTACAACGATGCTTCCTTCAGAACAATTTTCAAGGAGGAAAAAGGGAAAGCACATGCAAGTGCTTCTGAAGAAGAAGAAGAAGGAGAGCAAACTTCTGCACCTCAATCAGATTATCAGAATTTGATTGAGAAATTTGATAGACTTGAGACTCATGTTGATCAAAGATTTGATCAAATTGATGCTCAACTCCTACAGCAGCAACAAGACATTGGTATTATCAGAAATGAAGTTCATGAAATCAATACCAATGTTATGATGATGGCCTCCTACTTCAATCTATTTAGTGGTATTCCTCCTCCTCCTCCAGAAGAATAGAGAATGAGAGATGAATTTATTTGTGTTTGTTGTAATCGTGTTTTATTTTAAATGTTTGGTTGTGTTAGTGTTTATTCATTGTGGTTGTTTTAGTTTGTCTTTATTAAAAAGTTCAGTGTATTTTCTTAGTTGTTTTAATATTATGAAATGAATATGTAATCCTTTTCATTAATATCAATGCATGTTGTACTTGATTCAAATTTGGTTTGCATTTGGAATGTGGTTAATTTTTATGAATTTTATTAGTCTTATTTAATCTTAATTGTGCTTAAATTAGATTGTAATTTGAGATTAATTACATTAGAAAATCTAGTCTTTCTAAATTTAAACGTTGTTTATAACTTGTTATAATTAGAACTTTTAAATTCATGTCTATTCATTTAGACTACATAAAAGTTAATATTATTATTGCAATATAGATATTTTCTTATTTTGTATTTCTATGCTCAAGTGATATTTATGCACTTAGAAATATTTGAAATTTTAGATTATTGATTTTGGAAAGATTTGGTCTAAATTACTCTTTAAAATTGTACAAAGAGTACAAAAATCAAAAGGAATGCGCAAAGGTTCACAAATATGAAAAAGAGGCACAAAATTAGCCCAATGTCAAAAGATGCACAAAAATGTGCCCAAAAATTTGAAAAAGATGCGCAAAGCACCATATGTGGTAATTATCTTCTTTCCAAATTCTTTCAATCTCTTAATTAAAATTGATCTTATGTTCATTTATATTCTATTGAACTTTGAAATATAGAATTTTTATACATCTCTCTTGTAATGATTTTCTATATTCAAATGTCTAAATTGAATCATGTTTTTGATAAATTCTTCTTACTTACAATATTATATCACTTCTTAAATTTTATGAATTTCTATGATTGACCTAATGTTATTAGTTTTAGATTGCATACCTTATGACAATCACCATTTAGATTAAATTTTCAAATGAATTTCATATAATTACTTACATTTCTTGTCTATTTCTTCTTTACTTTTTTTTGTTGTCAAAAAGGGGGAGAAATTATTGTGTTTGTATGTTTGTATGTTTTGTTTTATTTTACTTTTATTTTAATTGTTTTGTTTGCATTTTGGTTTTATGTTTAACTTTGTAATTTTGTTAATTTTTTTTTTGAAAAACAAAAATTTTGTTCTTTTGTTCAAAATGCCTCCTTATTTTCATGTATTCATCAATTCAGGGGGAGTTTAAGAGATTTGTTTAAATTGAAATCATACAAATAATAATTGTGTTTGCCATCATAAAAAAGGGGGAGATTGTTAAAATAGTTGCTATTTGCATGCTTTACATTTTTGTAACTTATATAGTTTTGATGATTCCAAACATTTTTGTTCAAATGTGTAGTTATCTTCTAACAATTTTAGAAGATTTGTATTTGCTCTTGTGTGTACTAACATTTAAGGAAAATCAAACTCCAAACTACAAAAATTTCAAATCAAATTCATCATGAGATACTTTGTGAATTTGAAGCTTATATTTTTCTTTGAATTAAATTTGAAAGGGAGTGATTGTAATTGAGTGAATAAAAATATACGCACACACATAAGGAGATCATATTTAAGTTATACTGATTGTACGGGACGATATCAGATCGTACGGGACGATCAGACAGTTATCTCTTATTGAGCACATAGAACGAATAGGAACTGGCTTTAAAAATTTTCTAAGTCCTATTCGTCCGGGACGAATTTAATTATCGTCCAGGACGATCTGGTCTCTATAAATTTTCGTCCAGATGAAATTAATTATCGTCAGAAAATGAGTAGCTCTCTGTAAAATTTTCGTCGAGACGAAATTAATTATTGTCCAGGACGATCTGGTCTCTGTAAAATTTCCGTCCAGACAAAATTAATTATCGTCAGAAAACGATCTGCTCTCTATAAAAATTTCGTCCAGACGAACCAATTTTCGTCCAGACGATTAACCAACTTAGAACGGTTTTCAACAGTTTTCTAGACCGACCTAGTAATAACCGTTCGTACCGGATGAACTTAGTTCGTACGGGACGATCAGTGTGTACGAAGACATTTCGTACACATATACAAATAGGGTCGTTTCAAAGCGTTTAAGTAAAATCTTCCAGAACGATCCACGATCGTACGGAACGATCCACTGCGTACAGAATTGAAAACTTGCAGTTTTTGGACAGTTTTTCTTGTCTTTTGAATAAATAGTCCAAATTAGACTGCAACCAAATCTTTTTGTCATTTGATCTTCGTGCCTCTTGAGAGAATAGAAAAGGAGAGAGTGTGAGAGTGCATTCAAAGGAGGATTCCTACCATTGGAGCGTGAAGGCTTCACTTGGAGTTCAAAGGTAAGAATCTTTACTTGTGAATTGAGATTACTTCACTCTTTTCTTTCTTCCTTCTAGATTTCTTGTGAGAAGATCTGTCAAGGAGATCCGGTTCGCTGCCAACACTTGGAGAGTGTGAATATCTGAAAGGATCGCTTCCTACACTTGGAGAGTGTGAACAGCTGTAGGGTTCTCTTCCCACACTAGGAGAGTGTGAAAGGACGGAAGGGTTCTCTGCCCACACTAGGAGAGTGTGAAAGGACGGACGGTTCTCTGCCAACACTGGGGATTGTGTAAAAGGGACGACGGTTCTCTACCGCACCGGGTAGTGGTGAAAAGAGTGTGTTTGTAAAGGCTTCTCCGCCTTGCTGTGGGTGCAAAATGAGAGTCACTTTGTGGTATTAGTGCAATACTCAGAGGGTGCCTCCGGGGAGTGGATGTAGGTCTGGTTATAGACCGAACCACTATAAATCTGGTGTCATTTACTTTACAGTTTTTACGTTTCCGCATTTTTTTTAAGTCTTAAAAACTCTGTGGTTGAAAAACTTTTTCTACAAAACTTAAAAGAAATAATTTTTATTTCGGTTCAACATAATTTTAAAAGAGGGCTTAAAATTTTTAAACTACCAATTCACCCTCCTCTTGGTAGCCTTTGGGACATTAACTTAGGCTTAAAAACCTAATTACTAGACTCAAAAAACATTCCTTTCTCTATTATCAACACTAAATTAAGACATCAATGAGTGTAATTTGGAGGATTTCATCTAACTAGTTTGGGGCTTTATTGGATTTTATGATCTTTGCAATCATATGAGTCTCTGGAAGCTATTTACAATGGAGGTCCTTGGTATGGTGGTGGCCATATTATCAAAATGGATAATTGGTCACCATAATTCTCACCTTTATCCATGAATGGAATTTCTTCTCTAATTTTGATTCGTATACCTTTCTCCCTTTACACTGTTGGGATGAAACAAATATTATCAAAATAACATCTAAACTTTGTGATCAAATGTCATTTTATGCCAATATGTTCAATTGGGGAAGGAGATAATTTTCAAGAGTTTGTGTTTGTATCAAGCTAGAATGACAATTGCTTGATGGAATCCAGGTTGAAGGGATGCAAGGTAGATTTTTTCATGAAATAGAAAATGAGAAAATATCTTCATAGTGTTTCAATTGTTATAAAATTGGTCATTATAAAAGCAACTGTTCTAAGATAAATAAAGTGGGTAAATAAGTTTCAAGAAACATTACAAGCAATCAAAAGAAGGTAGTTGATGAAGCTTTACTAACATTACCTATTCAAGGTTACTCTATTGATGCCAATGTCTCTAATAATTGTTGTCCCTTTTCTTTAAAATAATGCAAATATAAATTTTATTAATAAAGGAGAAAATACAAACTAAGTGATATTTATTCTATCACAATCTTCTTTAATCAAAGAGATAAAAAAAAGGGTGGAAGATTACTATGAAAAAAGTCCTAGAAGAAACTACCTCTCAAAGCATAGGTTGCACGAAAGTCTGCAACCTTATTTCCCTCTATAGAAACACAATGAAAGAAAATACGCTTAAAATCACATAAAAAGGATAAATCTAAAGATGTAGAATTTACTTTAAGCTAAAATAGAGCAGTAAATGATATGTGCCAGAGCTCGATCACATTGATATTATCTCCTTCTATCCAAATGCCTTCAGATTCTATCATCCACTCTTCTAAAAAACATTTAAAGAAAGGATAGAAATGAATTCAAGCTGAGCTACATCCTAATGGTATAATTGTTTTTCAAAAGTAGATAACATTTTTCCTTTATAATGTCTAATAGCTCCTCAAATTTTAGCACAATTTGAGCTTAGCACCAAAGCATCTATGTTTACTTTAAACCATTTTTAAAGGTGGGGGATGCCCAAATTTAAGATTCAATTCATTGAAATGATTAATACCCCAATTATCCAAAATATGATTTAAATATAGCTTGATTGAGGTAGATAAAAATTTTGTTGATAAAAACATGGGAGATGATGCGATTTACCATGCTTGATAGCATTTCTATCCTTCTAAAAATAAAAAAACCAAAGAGTAATAAATTCTAGCTAAAATATTATTTTTGATAGAAAGAGATTGAAGATGTCTCCACATTTCTGAAACTAATGAAAATTGGGATTGGAACTCCCTAATTATTTAAAATAAAGATGATATCTTTTAGTTTCTTGCAAGAAACTGAAATGTGATGAATATTTTCTTCAAGAAGAAGACCTCTTGATTTGAATCTAGTAATTTCGTTTGCTTGAGCCAGGTGTTTGTAGGAAGAGCATCTTTTTTAAGCCTCCACCAAAAAAATAAAATTCTATGATGTAAATTGTTTTTCTTCAGCCATTTGATGTCATTTTTAATAAATTGTCAAACGAAATATCTTCATTAACTAAAGAGCATCTTGTTTTTTTTCATCTTCATTAACTAATGTTGGCAACTTGCAAATAGTTTTATCTCTAAGCATAATGTCATTTAAAATGCTGATGTTATTTCCATTTCCAATTTTCCATCTCACTATTGGCTTCAAATGAATTGCACAATCTAAAAGGATCTTCCAAGTAGCAGAGTTGCCTTTTTGTAAGGAAGTCCAAATATTGATACAATATTTGGCTTTAAGGATTCTATTTATAAAAGAATAGGCTTTTAAAGAAAATTCCAAGCTAGTTTTGTTTTTAATGGTCCTTCCCAAATAGATGCTGAATGAAAACTAAGGCCACCATTTTTTCTCGGAAGACAAAGTTCAGTCCAATTAATGTAGTGCATTCCTTGCTTTCCATTATCTTATGTCACATGAAATTTCTGCATAGCTTATCCAGATTATCAATAATTCCTTTTGGAACTAAGGAATGAGTAATAAAATATGATGGGAGAGAAAGAAGAGAATAATTGATTAAAGTTACTCTCCCAGTAAGCAATATAAATTTATTTCCCGATTAATTGAGTTTATCAAGTGAATGCTTAGTTAAATTCTAAAAAATAGATGAAGTTCTCCTTCTCAACACAAAATGAAGTCCATGACAACTTAATTCTTGAACACTTCTAGAACCATTTTGATTTGCAATCTTTCTTTTCCTCCATCTATACATATTCTTGGATCCAAATAAAATATGGTGAAAGAAATTTTAATTCTTCAATTGTCAAGGATTCAAGAGAGGATCACAAAAATATATATTTTTCATATTGAATACTAAGCTAGATTAAAAAAAATTCTTCTAAAGCTTTAGACAATTTTGTTGTTGATATAAAGAATAATATAGAAAACTAATTTTTTTTATTATTAATATAAAAAACTATGATATTTATCTAAAACCTGTTGTTGTTGCAGTTATTGCTAAAGGTAGTGTTTTTACAACCAAAGATAGAGATGTTGCTGGAAATTTAGATGATACAACTTTTCTTGAATCAAATGTAAAATGTCCAAATTATTTGAAGAAATTTTGAAAACCAGATCTTTACAAATATGAAATTAATGAAGATACTTGCAATGGAATAGAAGTCATGTTGCAACATTCTTGGGAAAAAACTTTTTAACAATAAATTATTCTTTCTTAGAAACTGATAATCACCTTGAAGATATTTATGAGAAAGTGATAATCAAAGATCAACATGGTATCATCTATGGATTTAATATTTATTTTCATACAGAAGTTCCAATTGAAAATGATTTGGAATATTCAACTAATAAGGTAGGTAACATAACTCAATTGCTATATTTAAATCTTCTTATTTTAATGGCAGACTCTGCAAAGAACCCAACTAGTTGGGACCTTTTGAGGAGGTTTCTAGGAATTGGGTTTTTAGCAGGGATAAATCCCCATTAATTAAATGATGAACTCCATTTTATTCTAAAATTGTAGGAAAGCTCTCAAGAAAGAGGTGGCCCACTACTTAAAAACCTTAATCAAGGATCATGGTCTTTTTTTATTAGTTTGATGGAACCAAGATAGAATCATTAGATAAGAAATACAACTATTTTTTTTCTGCATTCAATGGGATCACTTTCATTTTCCTACAACACAAAAATCTAGTGGTATTTTGGCACTTTGGAATTCAGAAGTGTCTGATTTTCTATTATTGAGTCCAACTCTCAATGTATCAATGGTAATCTTATTGCTCCAAACTTTAGTGAATGGAAGATTGCAATTGTCTATGGCAATAAAGATGTCATTTAAGAAGAACATTATGACATTCTACTAAAACTTACTTATCGAATGAAGACCCTATAATTGTAGGAGGTGATTTTAATTGAATTTCTTTGAATGACAAGATAGGATGTAAGAAATTTTCAATGTGATAAGGCCCTCAAGAAATGAAGAATTTTTTGGATATAAATGACCTACATGGTATTTCTTTCTTGGCTCCTCACTTAGTGCAACAACAAAGATGGATTGAGTAGAATATGGGAGAGATTGGATAAAATTAATTAGAAAGTTCCTTTTGTTTTAACTAGGCACTTAGCTCGGTTAATCTCTAATCATTGTCCCCATATATCAAATTTAACAGATAAGCCTCTTTATTAGAAAAAAAATTATCAGTTTTGAGAACATTTGGGCTTCTTATCCTGCAACTTGGAGCATTGTGTCCAAGTCCCAGAAATATTTGATATTGACAGGTCAACTCATATTGTTCATAGAAAGCTCAAGAGATATCTTTGAGCTTTGTATTTTTAGAGCTAAAATAAATATAATGAGTTAAATATCCTCACGTAATCTCTTTATGATAGAATTTTTTTATAGGAAAAGGAAATTCAAAGCTCAGGACTTACTAAAGATGAGTTTCTTGTGTTGAAAATTAATTTTAAAAATCTAAATTCAACACATACCAGATTAGAAACTTGGTGGACAAAGAGCAAAAGCTATCTGGCTTGAACATAGATATTCAAATTCTCACTTTTTTCAAAAGTTTACTTTAGCTAGAAGAAATGTAAATAGAATTTTCCAAGTTAATTTAATAAATGGTGATCTTAAGGATGATCTTATCAGTATAACTAATGTCTTTACTTAGTTTTCTCAAAAAAAAAAAAGAGAGCAAGACAATCTAGTTTGGAGGGATGGCCTGATTTTCATCCTAACCTATGTATTTAAAAGTCCATACATGATTTATTACAAGAATAATTTACAAAATAAGTTCTAAAGATTGCTGTGAAATAGTTAAGGAATAAAAAATCTCCAAGTATACAAGGTATTTCTCCTACTTTTGTCAAATTCTATTGTGAAATAATTCATGAAGATGTTTGGAATGCCATTTCCTAATTTCTAAAAGATGGAATTAGGTCGATAGAATGGAAATATACTTCATTAATTCTGATCCCCAAAGTAGAAAATGCTTTAGAGCCTTCAAATTTTTGGCCCTTTAGTCTTTGTCAAACAACCTACAAAATCGTTACAAGGATGCCCTTAAATAGATTCAAGTTTATCATTCCAAACCTTATCTCTAAAGTGCAAGTAGCCTATGCTCCAAACAGATCAGTCACAGATCATTATCACCTAGCTAAAGAACTATTTAACAAATTCAATTTTTTTGCATCTAAGAAAGGCTTCATTTCCCTAATGGTAGACATGGAGCAAGCCTATGATATTATTTGTTGGACAACTTTATTCCATGTTATGAAGTTGATGAAGTGTGGGTTCCAAAAATTCGGCCCCGGCCTTTGTCCGATTGTTACTTTTTTTTCTGGGGAGTTTTAACGAAATTAAGTTCCAGGGTAAATTTTGGGAAGGCAGATGGGTTTGTAGATAAGACACTACCCAGACATTTCTCCCTCATTTTGCAAGGACATTATGATATGAGTTCTTGTTTCCTATAGGAACAAGCCCCTATAGTTAATTACCCTTCCCGATCATGAGAGAGAACTTTCAATTAAGGCTAGTCGTCAATCAGATACATAGATAGTACATGTTATCTGGTATATAGTAGCAGCATGGGCTAGGAATTTGAAGGGTTTGATATTTAAAACTAAAAATTTCACCATCTTGCACTTAAAGTGGATCGTGGGGGAATGGATGATAGAACAGATCAAGATCCCATGGTTCCGTCATCCTGGGCCATCATGGTCCTTAGTTTACTTAGTAAGAGGAGGTAGTCAACCCAACCTGATAGAAGGATCCTTATTGGCAGCAATGGGTTGCTTCGCCAAGGGGATGTTGTAGACCTGGGATGAGTGTTTGTCTAAGGGGACATATTTGAATCCACCTTAGCTAATAGAAGGATTTGTACCCTATCGATTATATCCTATTAATTCATATCTCAAGGATTTGATCCTACTAAATAGCATATTAGCTATGGCCATAACCAGTATATGTGGTGCCATTTGGCAGTAAAACCACTCAGTTTAGAGGGCCCAAATTTATAACCATTTATCCTGCGGTGCCATTTGGCGGCAAAGCTGCTAGTTAGATGATACGTACCATGTCCTTACTAGGAGGTATTGTTTGAGAATGGATCCTAGTGATATTTTCAACTAGGAATCAGCTCTATGTGAGCTGAAATAGTTTTCCAATTTGTCCATCATGGTAAACTGTTGTGGAGGGTGGATGGATTTTACTTTAATTGATTTGATGGATTGAATTTCATTTTTTAAATGAATAGGATTCGGAATAACTTTGGAATTTTGGGTCTTCATGGGTATTTAGGTGGAATTTGACATATTTGGAGTTAACCCTTTTGATTGTGATTTACAATCAATATAGCCATCATCGAGGTTTGAGGTGTCATATCCATTTGAAAATATTTGCATTTTATAGTTGAACCCTATCGACTCTATTGAGTTATCAACAGAGGATCATGTTTCATAGGCTTTATGTGTTTGTTTGTGAATTTTCTTGATTGAGGACATTGAACGCATAATATGAATATATAAAATAAATATCCCAGTTGACCTCCTGACTGTATATTTATTTAATTTTTCAAGCTGTGTCAACTTCTATCTACCTGCATAGAAGGATCAGGCTCGAAATTGGGTTTATTTACTAACCCGCACAGTATCTCTAGACATCACATGTATTTTGAAAACATGCTTGTCAGGGCCCATGAGGATGTTTGATTGCATACCTCTTTTTAGTATACCTATGTGTATACAAACTATGGCGCATGTGCAGGGGTATTTTTAAAATATTTATAAAAGCCTTTTTCTACTTACATGGGTGTTGCAGATCCGGTGACGTACTGAAGTAGCTTTTGAATTGAGTTATTCATTGCTTTGTATAGGTAGAATGTCATGTAGGTGAACTATGTTGTCATAGTATTCTTGCATTGCACTTCTAGGCATCGCGTCCCTTACAAGTACTTGTACGTATTAGCATTTATCATTGAATGTTGTATGTATTATGAGTTTCCCTATGCCCTTGCTACACTTTTCTATATTTGTTGTACACCTACCATTATTTTTTGTAGACATGTATATGCATTCATCATAAGCTTTTAGTGTTAGCTCTTAGATGGTACTATGCATACCTAAGAGGCTTCCCAAGATGGTTCATAAGTATCTAGATGTGCTGTAGCTTTATATCTTTGATTACGGAGAACATATAAACTTGTGTCCATAGTGGCTTTACCGCACTTACTTCATATCCACTGTTTTTATTCACAAGAAACTTCATCAGCCGTCTTAGCTCACAAGGAATAGTTATATTCATCTACAAGTGATCCGACCTCAGCCTTAGGGATATCTCAACCTTATCTGCATACCACTTTTTTCTTCCATCATATTATTGCTGGTTGTAGAGTTGCCACAATATACTTGCTATAACATCTTGTAGATACTCATATTTGTAATTGATTAATGATTCTTGCTTGCATATGAACTATAGGGTATTGCTACATTCACTTTAGTGAGTTTTCACAACTTGTATGTGGCAGATGTATTTACTTCCCCCTTTTGTTGTAACGGGTTGTAATACTTTAATACTCATTTTATACTAGTGTATATGCCTATAAGGGGAGTATCATCAATTATGAGCAAGTTCACTATGCTCATTTATTTATATGTTGATCTTAATTGTGTGTTGTATCTATCGTCATCACACTTAAACACATTGATCACCATATTTGCTTGTGGTTGATACACAGGGCATACAACAAACCTTCTATGGCAGCTCATAAAGATTTGCACTTGTCGTAGTCATTTGACATGTTGTTCATATATGTCATTTAATATATATAATGGATCTTCTATGGAATCTTGTAAGAGCTCATATCTACTATAGCTCTCTTCAGTATTTACTCAATAAATGACACATCAGGTGCACAATAGCTCTCCTATAACAATTTGTAGATATTTCGCTAATTTTGCAACATGTATATTATCACTAGTTACAAGGGTTGCTACTTCTTCTTGCAAGGATTAGGCAGACATTGTACATTACTTGTCAATGAATTGTGATTCATGTATCTTCTTCTAGCATTGAATGTATGTAGATTGATGTGCCTGTTCGAATCTTAATTTGTCATTTAAATTGGCATTTGCATTAAGCATTGAAAATTCAATTCATTGTTTTTCATTCTAGTTTGAGTCCAATCATAACTCTTTTGCAAGGCATTCACAATTGCTTTGTTACTTGAACTAAACTTGACTAAAAATACCTTGACTTAGACTTGGTTTTATATGGCTCATTAAAGTCAGTGTCCTTTATGATTTATTCAAACTTCTTGTGTCATCCTCCAAATAAAGTACTTATTGACTATTTGATTCAAATTAAACATCATTCAGCATCATTTGATTAAACTCGATCTCATGCCCACTACACTTATTTTGGTTTGGTTAAGCTTGAGTTCTTCATTGACTTGTTGAATTCAAGTCAAAGTGTGGTCCTCATCATTTCAAATCACATTCAAATTATGCTTGCGAGATGGGTTGGACATGTACAGTGAGCTCGACACTATTCGCCATTAATAAATTTCCATCCAATTAAAGTGATGACCTCTTGATTTTCAATGAAAGTTTTGCATTATTAGTTATAAATACTTCGTTGCATTTCCCACATTACCCTTTCTTACATGTTAATCATGTTTGGATATCCTCTTCCCCGAGTCACCTATAGCTCATTTGAGTTTAAACTTCTTTTTCATTTAGTTTGCATTCAAGTTCAAATCATTCAATTTTAAGCTCCTTGCATTCATTCATTCGGGCACAAATGTGGTCCTTTGTGTCATCTAGTTCAAGTTTGAAGTACACAAGTCTATCATTGCTCAATCAAGTCCAAATTTTATGTTGTTCTTTTAAATTCGATCAAGTTCTCTTGTATTATTCAATTTCATTTAAGTTTAAGTTAAATTAAGCTCATTTAATTTACAAGTCCAAGTCAAAATATAGTCCCTATTATTATCAAAGTACTTATATGTTCTAGATGGAATTTCGGCAGCCTCCCGGCATCTCCCTCATTTAGGGGAAATCTAAGAGACTAGCCTTCCCCTCGTCGCTACTTGAGCGCTTCAGGTTGGTGTCAAATGACACTGCTGTCACAAATTCTTTTATCCCCATCCACTATATGAGCGTTTAAGGGTATTGGGTACCTGTTAAGAAGAGCATAGATATTTCCCCACATGTGGGTACTTAATTTTTTCCCCATCATTCTATATGAGCAGTCTAGGGATTACCCACCTTGTCACAAGCGCCATGCCGGTTTCCCTCCCTACTATGTACGTGAGGGCGTAGGGGGTTTGCCAGCTCATCACAAACCTCAAAAGTGAGGTTTAAGTTAGAATTTTATACCTTGGGGACTGACGTAGAGGCTCATGGATCAAGGCATGAGGAGGGCAAGCATCTTTTAATAAATATAATTAACATCAATTAATTATAATTAATTAAATAATTATTTTTAGATAATCATCTATAATTAATTATAATTAATTAAAAATATTTAATTAAATCTTATTAAAATTAATTAAAAATAATAAGTTTTATAATTAATTTAAAATTATTTAAAATTAATTATAACTAAATAATATTAATTAATTTTAATAAAATATTATTAATTAATAATAATTAAAATTATAAATTATAATTAATTAGATATAATAATTGTAATTAATTATAATTAATTAAGATAATTATAAATAAAATTATATTATATTATTTATTATTTATTTATATTTAATTTATTTAATTTTTTTTGTTTCTTGGTTCGACACATTTAGGGATTTTGGCCGAGGAAGCACAAGAAAGGTAGAAAGTTACCTTCACTGACTGCAAGCTCCTCTTGTTTCCGATCAAAATGTTGTAACTTCCACACTGATAGGAAGGGAAGTTAGCGGGGAGCAAAGTCGAATAGCCACAAAGAGCCGAAGAAGCTAGCAGATTTTTAAGATTTGGCCTAATTAGCGTACATGAGGAAGAAGGTTATCTTCACTGCGAATTGGCTCCCGTCATCGACTTCGATCAAAATTCCCTAACTCCTTATCGAATAGGAAGGGAAGGTCGTTGAAGGTGTGAGCTCGACCAGCCATATAAAAGCAGAAGAAGTGTGCGTAAGGGAGAAAGGACCTTCACAATAAGTGTAGCTCTTTTTGTAACCTTCGATCAAAGTCGTAACTTTTGATTCTACAGAGAGGGGAGTCGAAGAAGGAGTGAATTGGTTCTATAATAAGCCCTAAAACCCTCCCTCTCTCTTATATTTAATGATACGTGGAGATCATGGGGCGAAGCAACTTGGCATGGTCTTGACGTGCAAACGGCGTGCGAGATTGTGTGAGCATTAGGGCAAGTATGGGGACTAATTATTTATTTATTTTTTGTTTCAACATTGTAATTCAATAAATGCCCACCAACAAATATGGTTCATTTGGTGTTCCAGTAAAACCAAATAGCTATTGGGCATGGTGAACCAAATGAGCATCCTTTTAATATGTTGAGTTCTGTAACGGGAGCTTGTAACCTATGTGGGGGCAATTTGGTACTCTGAATGATTCATTAGTCCACTCGCTGGGTTTCATCGAGCCTTAATTCTAACCTGCCCGATCAAATATGGGTAGTAAATTGCAACCGATTTAGGCGAGGGCTTAAATTAGTTGTATTCTAACTTAGAGGGGAACGTGTGAGGTTGGTTTAACATAGCAGCAATTACCTCTAGCTCTCATCAGTGGATGGATAATGAGCCGGTGGTTTGGGAAAACTAAGTAGCTCTGGGGCTTGGTGAACTAAATGGGCACCTTTTAAATGGAGTAACTCCCGTTAGAGAGAAAAAGCTTTCAAATTTTCAAATTTGATTCTCCTGATTTTGATTCCTATTTTTTAGGAGTTGGTGGGGAAGATGGCGGCTGAGGACCACCGGCCATCATTGGCTTTGGTAGTGAGGACGTCTTCCTTTGTCTGTAATAAAAATCAAATTTTTGGTGGTAATAGTCATCTGATGGCTGGTTCTAAACAGAAAGATTTTAACCTAGATAATAAGATTTAGCAGGGTGCTTTGGTGATTAAGGAGGTCTCTGATGTTGCTCCTAAGAAGATCATTCATGTGGAGTGAAAAGGTAAATATGTTTCTAAAGATAAATCTGTTACTCCTCAAATTGATTAAGGTTTAATGGCGTTGAACTCGACTAATCCTTCTACTTCGTCCTATGGGTTGAAAATTTTTGTTAATAGATTTGGGAATTCAATTGTAATCCCTGGACATAGAGTGATAAATGTGAATTCACCTATTTTGGTTAACAAAACTTTTCATGATAATGAATTTAGAGTGGGCGAGAAGATGGATGTTAATGTGGATAAGATGACTAGCGAAATGCCCAATACAGCTATTAAGGAAGTTGATGTTAATCCTTGGAGTAAGAAGCCATACATCAAGCTAATTTTTAAGGAAGAAGATAGGGAATTATTGGAGGATGGAAAATCAGTAAAAATGAGTGAAGAAAATGAGATTTTAAATTCAAATAAATTGTTGAATTCATTGGTAATTAAGGTGTTTGGAATGGAAATTATCATCTCATATGGTGGCATGGGAAGTGAGATTGGATCCATGGGG
>CM028357.1:9584720-9944646 GCA_016618105.1 Dendrobium huoshanense | reverse complement strand
TTTACAAAATAAGTTCTACAAGATTAGCTTTTGATGTTCTGTGTGAAATAGTGCAGGACTTCAAAAATCTCCAAGTATCAAGGTATTTTCTCCTATTTTGTCAAAAATTCTATTTGTTGAACTAATTATGAAGATGTTTGGAAATGACCATTTCCTAATTCTAAAAGATGGAAATCTAGGTCGATAGATTAGAATGGAAATATACTTCAGTAATTCTGATCCCCAAAGTAGAAAATGCTTTAGAGCCTTCAAAATTTAGGCCCTTTAGTCTTTGTCAAACAACCTACAAAAATCGTTACAAGGATGCCCTTAAATAGATTCTAGTTTATCATTCCAAACCTTATCTCTAAAGTGCAAGTAGCCTATGCTCCAAACAGATCAGTCAGAGATCATTATCACCAAGCTAAATAATTATTTAACAAAATTAAATTTTTTTGCATCTAAGAAAGGCTTCATTTCCCTAATGGTAGACATGGAGCAAGCCTATGATATTATGTGTTGGACAACTTTATTCCATGTTATGAAGTTGATGAAAGTGTGGGTTCCAAAAATTCAGCCCGGCCTTTGTCCGATTGTTACTTTTTTTTTTTCGGGGGAGTTTTAACGAAATTAAGTTCCAGGGTAAATTTTGGAAAGGCAGATGGGTTTGTAGATAAGACACTACCCAGACATTTCTCCCTCATTTTGCGAGGACATTATGGTATGAGTTCTGGTTTCCTATAGAAACAAGCCCCTATAGTTAATTACCCCTCCCGATCATGAGAGAGAACTTTCAAATAAGGCTAGTCATCAATCAGATACATAGATAATACATGTTATCTGGTATATAGTAGCAGCATGGGCTAGGAATTTGAAGGGTTTTGATATTTAAAACTAAAAATTTCACCATCTTGCACTTAAAGTGGATGGTGGGGGAATGGATGATAGACCAGATCAAGATCCCATGGTTCCGTCATCCTGGGCCATCGTGGTCCTTAGTTTACTTAGTAAGAGGAGGTAGTCAACCCAACCTGATAGAAGGATCCTTATCGGTAGTAATGGGTTGCTTCGCCAAGGGGATGTTGTAGACCTGGGATGAGTGTTTGTCTAAGGAGACATATTTGAATCCACCTTAGCTAATAAAAAGATTTGTACCCTATCAATTATATCCTATAAATTCATATCTCAAGAATTTGATGCCATTAAGGAGCATATTAGCTATGGCCATAACCAGTATATGTGGTGCCATTTGGCAGTAAAAACCACTCAGTTTAGAGGGCCCAAATTTATAACCATTTATCCTGCGGTGCCATTTGGCGGCAAAGCTGCTAGTTAGATGATACGTACCATGTCCTTACTAGGAGGATATTGTTTGAGAATGGATCCTAGTCATATTTTCAACTAGGCATCAGCTCTATGTGAGCTGAAATAGTTTTCCAATTTGTCCACCCCGGTAAACTGTTGTGGAGGGTGGATGGATTTTACTTTAATTGATTTGATGGATTGAATTTCATTTTTTAAATGAATGGGATTTGGAATAACTTTGGAATTTTGGGTCTTCATGGGTATTTAGGTGGAATTTGACATATTTGGAGTTAACCCTTTTGATTTTGATTTACATTCAATATAGCCATCATCAAGGTTTGAAGTGTCATATCCATTTGAAAATATTTGCATTTTATAGTTGAACCCTATCGACTCTATTGAGTTATCAACAGAGGATCATGTTTCATAGGCTTTATGTGTTTGTTTGTGAATTTTCTTGATTGAGGACCTTGAACGCCTAATATGAATACATAAAATAAATATCCCAGTCAACCTCCTGACTGTATATTTATTTAATTTTTCAAGCTGTGTCAACTTCTATCTACCTGCATAGAAGGATCAGGCTCAAAATTGGGTTTATTTACTAACCCGCACAGTATCTTTAAACATCACATGTATTTTGAAAACATGCTTGTCATTGCCCATAAGGATGTTTGATTGCATACCTCCTTTTAGTATACATATGTGTATACAAACTATGGCGCATGTGCAGGGGTATTTTTAAAATATTTATAAAAGCCTTTTGTCTGCTTACATGGGTGTTGCAGATCCGGTGACGTACTGAAGTAGCTTTTGAATTGAGTTATTCACTGCTTTGTATAGGTAGACTGTCATGCACTACTTGTATAATTTATATGGGTAGATTGTAGTGCACTAATGAATCTCCTGCTTTTGATTATAATGCTTTCCTCTATTGCAATTCTTTTACTTCTTTGCTTCGGGTCTTTGATCTTTGCTAGGAGTAACATATTGCATGTTCATAAAGGATCCCTCACCTTTGTAGTATATATATATATATATATATATATATATATATATATATATATATATATATATATATATATATATATATATATATATATATATATATATATATATATATATATATATATATATATATATATATATATATTACTACTGCTTGCAGGTGAACTATGTTGTCATAGTATTCTTGCATTGCACTTCTAGGCATCGCATCCCTTACAAGTACTTGTATGTATTAGCATTTATCATTGAATGTTGTATGTATTATGAGTTTTCCTATGCCCTTGCTACACTTTTCTATATTTGTTGTACAGCTACCATTATTTTTTGTAGACATGTATATGCATTCATCATAAGCTTTTAGTGTTAGCTCTTAGATGGTACTATGCATACCTAAGAGGCTTCCCAAGATGGTTCATAAGTATCTAGATGTGCTGTAGCTTTATATCTTTGATTACGGAGAACATATAAACTTGTGTCCACAGTGGATTTACAGCACTTACTTCATATCCACTGTTGTTATTCACAAGAAACTTCATCAGTCGTCTTAGCTCACAAGGAATAGTTATATTCATCTACAAGTGAACCGACCTCAGCCTTAGGGATATCTCAACCTTATTTGCATACCACTTTTTTCTTCCATCAGATTATTGCTGGTTGTAGAGATGCCACAGTATACTTGCTATAACAGCTTGTAGATACTCATATTTGTAATTGATTAATGATTCTTGCTTGCATATGAACTATAGGGTATTGCTACATTCACTTTAGCGAGTTGTCACTACTTGTAAGTGGCAGATGTATTTACTTCCCCCTTTTGTTGTAACGGGTTGTAATACTTTAATACTCATTTTATACTAGTGTATATGCCTATAAGGGGAGTATCATCAATTATGAGCAAGTTCACTATGCTCATTTATTTATATGTTGATCTTAACTGTGTGTTGTATCTATCGTCATCACACTTAAACACATTGATCATCATATTTGCTTGTGGTTGATACACAGGGCATAAGACAAACCTTCTATGGCAGCTCATAAAGATTTGCACTTGTCGTAGTCATTTGACATGTTGTTCATATATGTCATTTAATATATATAATGGGTCTTCTATGGAATCTTGTAAGAGCTCGTATCTACTATAGCTCTCTTCAGTATTTACTCTATAAATGACACATCAGGTGCACAATAGCTCTCCTATAACAATTTGTAGATATTTCGCTAATTTTGCAACATGTATATTATTACTAGTTACAAGGGTTGCTACTTCTTCTTGCAAGGATTAGGTAGACATTGTACATTACTTTCCAATGAATTGTGATTCATGTATCTTCTTCTAGCATTGAATGTATGTAGATTGATGTGCCTGTTCGAATCTTAATTTGTCATTTGAATTGGCATTTGAATTAAGCATTGAAAATTCAATTCATTGTTTTTCATTCTAGTTTGAGTCCAATCATAACTCTTTTGCAAGTCATTCACAATTGCTTTATTACTTGAACTAAACTTGACTAAAAATACCTTGACTTAGACTTGGTTTTATATGTCTCATTAAAGTCAGTGTCCTTTATGATTTATTCAATCTTCTTGTGTCATCCTCCAAATCAAGTACTTATTGACTATTTGATTCAAATTAAACATCATTCAGCATCATTTGATTAAACTCGATCTCATGCCCACTACACTTATTTTGGTTTGGTTAAGCTTGAGTTCTTCATTGACTTGTTGAATTCAAGTCAAAGTGTGGTCCTCATCATTTCAAATCACATTCAAATTATGCTTGCGAGATGGGTTGGACATGTACAGTGAGCTCGACACTATTCGCCATTAATATTTTCCATCCAATTAAAGTGATGACTTCTTGTTTTTCAATGAAAGTTTTGCATTATTACTTATAAATACTTCGTTGCATTTCCCACATTACCCTTTCTTACATGTTAATCATGTTTGGATATCCTCTTCCCCGAGTCCCCTATAGCTCATTTGAGTTTAAACTTCTTTTTCATTTAGTTTGCATTCAAGTTCAAATCATTCAATTTTAAGCTCCTTGCATTCATTCATTCGGGCACAAATGTGGTCCTTTGTGTCATCTAGTTCAAGTTTCAAGTACACAAGTCTATCATTGCTCAATCAAGTCCAAATCTTATGTTGTTCTTTTAAATTCGATCAAGTTCTCTTGTATTATTCAATTTCATTTAAGTTTAAGTTCAATTAAGCTCATTTAATTTACAAGTCCAAGTCAAAATATAGTACCTATTATTATCAAAGTCCTTATATGCTCTAGATGGAATTTCGGCAGCCTCCCGGCATCTCCCTCATTTAGGGGAAATCTAAGAAACTAGCCTTCCCCTCGTCGCTACTTGAGCGCTTCAGGTAGGTGTCAAATGACACTGTTGCCACAAATTCTTTAATCCCCATCCACTATATGAGCATTTAAGGGTATTGGGTACCTGTTAAGAAGAGCACAGATATTTCCCCACATGTGGGTACTTAATTTTTTCCCCATCATTCTATATGAGCAGTCTATGGATTACCCACCTTGTCACAAGCGCCATGCCGGTTTCCCTCCCTACTATGCTACGTGAGGGCGTAGGGGGTTTGCCAACTCATCACAAACCTCAAAAGTGAGGTTTAAGTTAGAATTTTATACCTTGGAGACTGACGTAGAGTCTCATGGATCAAGGCATGAGGAGGGCAAGCATCTTTTAATAAATATAATTAACATCAATTAATTATAATTAATTAAATAATTATTTTTAGATAATCATCTATTTTTAATTATAATTAATTAAAAATATTTAATTAAAGCTTATTAAAATTAATTAAAAATAATAAGTTTTATAATTAATTTAAAATTAATTATAACTAAATAATATTAATTAATTTTAATAAATATTATTAATTAATAATAATTAAAATTATAAATTATAATTAATTAGAAATAATAATTGTAATTAATTATAATTAATTAAGATAATTATAACTAAAATTATATTATATTATTTATTATTTATTTATATTTAATTTATTTAATTTTTTTTGTTCCTTGGTTCGGCACATTTAGGGATTTTGGCCGAGGAAGCACATGAAAGGTAGAAAGTTACCTTCACTGACTGCAAGCTCCTCTTGTTTCCGATCAAAATGTTGTAACTTCCACACCGATAGAAAGGGAAGTCAGCGGGGAGCAATGTCGAATAGCCACAAAGAGCCGAAGAAGCTAGCAGATTTGTAGGATTTGGCTTAATTAGCGTACAGGAGGAAGAAGGTTATCTTCACTGCGAGTTGGCTCCCGTCATCGACTTCGATCAAAATTCCCTAACTCCCGATAGAATAGGAAGGGAAGGTCGTTGAAGGTGTGAGCTCGACCAGCCATATAAAAGCAGAAGAAGTGTGCGTAAGGGAGAAAGGACCTTCACAGTAAGTGTAGCTCTTTTTGTAACCTTCGATCAAAGTCTTAACTTTTGATTCTACAGAGAGGGGAGTCGAAGAAGGAGTGAATTGGTTCTATAATCAGCCCTAAAACCCTCCCTCTCTCTTATATTTAATGATACATGGAGATCATGGGGCGAAGCGACTTGGCTTGGTCTTGATGTGCAAACGGCGTGCGAGATTGTGTGAGCATTAGGGTAAGTATGGGGACTAATTATTTATTTATTTTTTGTTTCAACATTGTAATTCAATAAATTCCCACCAACAAATATGGTTCGTTTTGTGTTCTAGTCAAACCAAATAGCTATTGGGCATGGTGAACCAAATGAGCATCCTTTTAATATGCTGAGTTTTGTAACTGGAGCTTGTAACCTATGTGGGGGAAATTGGGTGCTCTGAATGATTCATCAGTCCACTCACTGGGTTGCATCGAGCCTTAATTCTAACCTGCCCGATCAAATATGGGTAGCAAATTGCAACCGATTTAGGCGAAGGCTTAAATTAGTTGTATTATAACTTAGAGGGGAACGTGTGAGGTTGGTTTAACAGAGCAGCAATTACCTCTAGCTCTCGTCAGTGGATGGATAATGAGCCGGTGGTTTGGGCAAACTAAGTAGCTCTTGGGCTTGGTGAACAAAATGGGCACCTTTTAAATGGAGAAACTCCCGTTAGAGAGAGAAAGCTTTCAAATTTTCAAATTTGATTCTCCTGATTTTGCTTCCTATTTTTTAGGAGTTGGTGGGGAAGATGGCGGCTGAGGACCACCGGCCATCATTGGCTTCGATAGTGAGGACGTCTTCCTTTGTCTGTAATAAAAATCAAATTTTTGGTGGTAATAGTCATCTGATGGCTGGTTCTAAACAGAAAGATTTTAACCTAGATAATAAGATTTTGCAGGGTGCTTTGGTGATTAAAAAGGTCTTTGATGTTGCTCCTAAGAAGAGCATTCATGTGGAGTGAAAAGGTAAATATATTTCTGAAGATAAATCTGTTACTCCTCAAATTGATTAAGGTTTAATGGCGTTGAACTCGACTAATCCTTCTGCTTCGTTCTCTGGGATAAAAATTTTTGTTAATAGATTTGGGAATTCAATTGTAATCCCTGGACATAGAGTGATAAATGTGAATTCACCTATTTTGGTTAACAAAAATTTTCATGATAATGAATTTAGAGTGGGCGAGAAGATGGATGTTAATGTGGATAAGATGACTAGCGAAATGCCCAATACAGCTATTAAGGAAGTTGATGTTAATCCTTGGAGTAAGAAGCCATACATCAAGCTAAATTTTAAGGAAGAAGATAGGGAATTATCGTAGGATGGAAAATCAGTAAAAATTAGTGTAGAAAATGAGATTTTAAATTCAAATAAATTGTTGAATTCATTGGTAATTAAGGTGTTTGGAAAGGAAATATCATCTCATATGGTGGCATGGGAAGTGAGACGACAATGGAGTCAATTTGGACAATTTCATTTTATGTCTCTTGGAAGGGGGTGGTTTTTATGCTCTTTCAATTCACAAGAAATGGTGGAAGCTATTTTTACAGGTGGCCTGTGGTTTGTGAATGGGCATATTATTAATATGGATAAATGGACTTATGAGTTCTCTCCTTTATCAATGAAGGGGCTGACCTCTCCTATATAGATAAGAATGCCTCATTTACCATTACAATGTTGGGATAAGGTGAATGTGGAAAGAATTGCTTCTATGATTGGTAAACCATTAATGCTAGATGGAAACATGTTTCAATGGGGGAGGAGGGATTTTGCAAGGGTTTGTGTATGGGTGAAGCTTGACCAATGCCTTCCTTTAGGAGTGTGGGTGGAGAGTATTTCAGGAAGATTTTTCCAAAAAAATGAGTATGAAAAAATCTCAACTTTTTGTTTTGAATGTGGAATGATTGGGCTTGTGAAGAATGAATGCAAACATGGAATTCCTGCCACCAAGGAACCGGGTGATGTTGCTAGTAAAGGTGGTTTGGGTTTTGATCGTGGAAAGAGGAAAGAGATAGTCAATGAGCCTTTCTATGGTCCATGGGTCCTTGTCAATCATAAAAGAAATAGAAGATCTAACCAAAGAAATAAAAATGTTAAGCTAATGAATCTAAAGTATGTAAAGAAGTAATTGAAGCCTGTTCTAGATGTTGGAACTCGTTCAATAAGAATTAGGATGTTAAGCCTAATTAAATGACCCAAGGCTAACCAAGATGGGGGTGAATTGGTAATTTAAAAATTATACTTATACTCTTGGATTTTTAGAAAACCTTTTTAATTATCAATGCAAGTTAAATTTAAAGTTTAAAAAATAAACTTTTCAACCAATGTAAACAACTTGCAATGAAATTAAATGCGGAAGAAAAATAAGAAAGAACACACCAGATTTATAGTGGTTTGGTCAAACCTTAACCTACGTCCACTCCCGGAGGCACCCTTTATGTATTGCACTAATACCACAAAGTGACTCACCTTTTTCCCCCAAAGCAAGGAAGAGAAGCCAATACAAAATCACTTTTATCTTCCCCGGTGCGGCGGAGAAGCCGGGTTCTTTAACACCAAAGAGATCTTCTTCTCACCAAAGCTTCCCTCAAGACGACCCTTGAATCCGATGGTACTGAGGTGCAAGTTCGCTGGAGCAACCGTGTGAATATCCCCTCCACACTCCCTTGAAATCCCCTCCAAGGATCTTCTCCCTCTCAAACACCACCCTTTCCTCTCTCCCTTTCAAGTTCTCTCTTCTAGTTTTCTGCAAAAGAACGAAGACACAATAACTGTCAAAGATACACTTTGTCATCCTTTTACACTCTCCAAGTGTCGGCAGAGAACCAGACCGATGTTGTTGAACTTCACTTGAGAGCCTTCAAAGGAGATGGGCAGAAACAAAGAGATCTTCTTCTTCAAGTAACCTTGTGAATCCCTCACAAACCCCTCACTAGATTTCTCACTCTTCACTCTTACAATATCTCCCAAACACTCACACTTAATGATCCCTCTCAAGAGAAAACAACTCCAAAGGTACTTGTAATAGTTTCTAGGACTCCTTATATAGAAAGGACATGAAAAATCGTCAAAACAACGGCTAATTTCAAGTTTTTCAGCACAGTGGATCCTCCCGTATGAACCTGAGTTAGTACGGATGAACTGTGTAAAAACCTGTCCCGTACAAACCATTTGTGCATCAGTACGAACTAATTTCATCCTGGGACGAAATAGGTTCGTCCTGGGATAAAACATTTCGTCCTGTACGAACATTATATCAAAGGTAGGTTTCAAAAACTGCAGAACATTGCCAGAAACTGCCATAGTCGGTTCCCATCATCCTGGGACAAACTGGACTTCGTCTGGACAAAATTTTTACACAGAGCAACTCATCCTTGGACGATCAGGACTTAAAAAAAATTTTCCAATTCATTTCCTGTCTGTTCCATTGCTCTTACAAGGAGATAATTGATATGATCGTCCTGTACAAACAATGTTTAAACCCGTACGCACAAAACTTTTTCAAGATCTCCTTTAGTGTGTATGAATTTATTCACTCAATTACAATCACTCCCTCTCAAATTTAATTCAAATAAAAAGTACAAGCTTCAAATTTACAAAGTATTTCATGCTGAATTTGATTTGAAGTCTTCGTAGTTTGGAGTTCAATTTTCCTGAAATATTAGTACACACAAGAGCAAAAATAAATCTTCAAAAAATGTTAGGAGATAACAACACATAAAACAATAATATTTGGAATCATCAAAACTATACAAGTTGCAAGAATGTAAAACATGCAAATACCAACTTTCCTAACAATCTCCCCCTTTTTTAAGATGGAAAAATAATTATTATTTGTATAATTTCAAATTCTAAAAATCTCCTAAACTCCTTCTGAATTGATGAACTCATGAAAATAAGGAGGCTTTTGAATCATTAAAATTTTTATTTTTCAAAAATTTTATACAACACAAAATAAAATAAACACACAAAAATAAACAAAAACACTAGACACAATACAACAAACAATTTCTCCCCCTTTTTGACAACATCAAAAAGTTAAGAAGAAAAAGACTAGAAATGTAAGCAGACATATGAAAATCATTTGAAAATTTAACATTTAAAGTGATTGACATAATGTATGCAAATAAAATTAAAATATTAGGCAAATCATAAAATTCATAGAATTTAAGAAGAGATATAACATAAAAACCAAAAAGAATTTATCAAAATATGAGTCTATTTAAACATTTAAGATAGAGAAAATCATTGTAAAAATGATGATATAAGAATTTTATATTTCAAATTTCAATATGGAATATAAATGTACATAAGATCAATTTGAATTAAGAGATTAAAAGAGTTTGGAAAGAAATAAATACCACATGTGACGCTTTGCGCATCTTTTTCAAATTTATGGCACATTTTTGTGCATCTTTTCATTTGGGCTTATTTTGTGCCTCTTTTTCACATTGCGAACCTTTGCGCATATTTTTTTTTAATTTTTGTACACTTGTACATTTTTCAAGAGTAATCAAATTCTTTCCAAAATCAATAATTTTAAATTTGAAATTTTTCTAGGTGCATAAATATTATTTGATAAGTGAAATACAAAATAAGAAAAATATCATAATTGCAATAATAATATACAAAATTAATGTAGTCTAAATAATAGACATGAAATTGACAATCTTAATAATATCAAGTTATAAACACAACTTAAATTTAGAAAAATTAGATTTTCTAATGAATTCAATTTTATGTTACAGTTCAAAGTATATCACTTGTAAGATCAAAAATTTTAGGGATTTTCATATAGGCTAATGAACATTTCAAACACAGAACAAAATCACTTAAATATTCAAAAAATCTAAAGCAATACAAGTACAAAACACAAGTACATAAACTATAAAAAACTTCATATCACATTCTAAATGTCTCACAAAAAGATTCATTCTCAACATTTTACCCGTATAGCCATTTATATGCGTGTACATAAGAAGTAATACAAATCATCCAGGATGATCAGGAGATCGTACAGTACGATATGTATTGGAAAAATTAAATAATACGCAATCAGTCAAAAACAATTATCAATTTGCTACAAAATTTGTACAGTACAAAAATATTTTCATCCAATACGAATAGAATACTTAGAAAAATTTGCACGATCGATCTAAAACATGGAATTAGATGTGAAAACATTTCAAAATCATACAAAAACACTAAAAAATAAAGATAGAAAAACACATAAAACAAACAAAAAATAAAAATACAACAAATAAAAAACATGCACACAAAAACACATAAACAAAGGGTTTAAACATCATTTTGCTCATGGTCTGATGATTCAGAAGCTAGATCTGCCGAGGAGATTTTTTCGCTTTTCATTATTTTTCCTTTCTACAATCTGCTTAGCTTTACCTTTTTTTTAGCAAGAAGAGTTCTCAAATTAGGGCATTGACTTTTCAGATGTCCAGATTTCCTACATCCAAAGCAAATTATATTTGAAGAAATCTGAACATTCTTACCATTTTTACCTTTATTCCACTTTTGTTGATGCTTATGCTTGTGCTTTAGTGGACTTTTCAATTTGCTTGTTAATTCATTGCTTTCCTCACCAACTAAGCCACTTTTCTCCATGTCTTCCGCTTTTAGCATTATTATTTCACCTGCATCCAATAGTCTTTGACCCAAACATTGCTCGTAGGCAATGAGTGAGCCAATCAAATTATTAATAGAATATTCATTCAAATTTTTTGATTCGCAAATAGCAACAACTTTGTCATCAAACTTGTCAAGTAAACAAAGTTTGAAAATTTTTTACCTAAAACATGCAATGATGTTACAATTTGAATAAATCTAGTATACATGTCTAAGATCTTCTCATAAGGTTTCATCCTAAAGAGTTCATAGTCATGCATCAAAAAATTCAACTTAGATTGCTTTACTTCACTAGTATCTTCATATGTAATGCATAAATTGTTCCAATTTTCCTTGCCGGTAGTACATGTAGAGATTCTCATATAATCTTTCGAATTTAAAGCACAGAACAAACAATTCATACATTAAGCATTTAATTCAGCATAAATTTGTTCTTCTCTACTTCATTCAGAAAAAGGGGTCTCAATTTTGATTCCATCAATAATACGTGATGGTACAGAATAACCACTTTGAATCATATGCCATATTCGATAATCTATTGATTGCAAGAAAGTAGACATTCAAATTTTTCAAAAATCAAAAGAAATATTTTTAAATAAAGGTGGTCTAACAATCGAATATCTATCTAATGTTTTATGGTTTATAAAATTAGCCATACTCATTTTTCAAAAAGTAGTCTAAACTTATGATTTTGAAACAAAGCTCTGATACCACTTGTTGGAACTCGTTCAATAAGAATTAGGATGTTAAGCCTAATTAAATGTCCCAAGGCTAACCAAAAGGGGGGGGGGTGAATTGGTAATTTAAGAATTATACTTATATTCTTGGATTTTTAGAAAACCTTTTTAATTATTAATGCAAGTTAGATTTAAAATTTAAAAAATAAACTTTTCAACTAGAGTAAACAACTTGCAATGAAATTAAATGCGGAAGAAAAATAAGAAATAACACAATATATTTATAGTAGTTCGGTCAAACCTTGACCTAAGTCAACTCCTCGGAGGCACCCTCCGAGTATTGCACTAATACCACAAAGTGACTCTCCTTTTGCCCTCAACTCAAGGAGGAGAAGCCTGTACAAAATCACTTTCACCTTCCCCGGTGCGGCGGAGTAGCCGGGTTCTTTGACACCAAAGAGATATTCTTCTCGCCAAAACTTCCCTCAAGACGACCCTTGAATCCGATGGTACTGAGGTTCAAGTTCGTCGGAGCAACCGTGTGAATATCCTCTCCACACTCCCTTGAAATCCCCTCCAAGGATCTTCTCCCTCTCAAAGTCCACCCTTTCCTCTTTCCCTTTCAAGTTCTCTCTTCTAGTTTTCTCCAAAATAACGAAGACACAATGACTGTCAAAGATACAGTTTGTCATCCTTTTACACTCTCCAAGTGTCGGCAGAGAACTGGACCGATGTTATTGGACTTCACTTGAGAGCCTTCAAAGGAGATGGGCAGAAACAAAGAGATATTCTTCTTCAAGTAACCTTGTGAATCCCTCACAAACCCCTCACTTGATCTCTCACTCTTCACTCTTATAATATATCCAAAACACTCACACTTAATGATCCCTCTTAAGAGAAAACAACTCCAATGGTACTTTTAATAGTTTCTAGGACTCCTTATATAGAAAGGATATTAAAAACCGTCCAAAATACTGCTAATTTCAAGTTTTTCAGTGTAATGGATCGTCCCGTACGAACCTGAGTTAGTACGAACGAATTGTGTAAAAAACTATCTCGTACGAACCATTTGTGCATCAGTACGAACTAATTTCATCCTGGGATGAAATAGGTTTGTCCTGGGAAGAAAAATTTCATTTCATCCTGTACGAGAAGTTATATTAACGGTCGGTTCCAAAAATTGCAGAACGTTGCCAGAAACTACCATAGTTGGTTCCCATCATCCTGGGATGAACTGGACTTCATCTGGATGAAATTTTTATAGAGAGCAACTTATCCTAGGACGATCAGGACTTAGAAAAAATTTTCCAGTTCAGTTCCTGTCCATTCCATTGCTCTTACAAGCAGATAATTGATCTGATTGTCCCGTACGAACAATGTTCGTCCTGTACGATCAGCACAAAACTTTTTCAAGATCTCCTTTAGTGTGTGTGAATTTATTCACTTAATTACAATCACTCCCTCTCAAATTTAATTCAAATAAAAAGTACAAGCTTGAAATTTATAAAGTATTTCATGCTGAATTTGATTTGAAGTCTTCGTAGTATGGAGTTTGATTTTCCAAAATTTTTAGTACACATAAGAGAAAAAACAAATCTTCAAAAAAATGTTAGGAGATAACAACACATAAAATAATAATATTTGGAATCATCAAAACTTTACAAGTTACAAGAATGTAAAATATGCAAATACCAACTTTCCTAACACTAGAGATTCAGGAGGGAAGGATCTATTGCAAATCTATTTTCATGGCTTATGTTTTGATGATTGACAAATACTATTTCTCTTGGACTACTTTTTGCTTCTAACTTTTCAGGAATCGAAGATCGGACGAATAAGACAAAGCCAGTTCATGATTACTTAGGTTTAGGGTTGAGTCAGTCTGTACTTTTGTTTTTTACTTTTTGAGTCTACTTGTAATGGTCAAAGAGATTGATGCTAAGTAACCCTTCACACACACACACTTGAGAGACTTAGAATGTCTTTTTTTACTCATATCGGCCAGGACGATTTTTTTATCGGCCTGGATGATCAGGCTTAAAAAAGAAAGTCTAAATAAGGATTCATAATTAAGGCAGCCGCCATTAACATATCGGCCTGGACGATATTCTCAAAATAGAAAGAAGTTGCCGCCATAGACAATTAAGGCATACTGTATTTTTAAATTATCGGCCAGGACGATCCTTTATCGGCCTGGACGATATTCACAAATAAGATATACTTTAATTGATCAAGAAATCAAGGGAGTCATTAAGGATGATTGATACGATCATATCGTCTTGGACGATCGCAGGATCGGCCAGGACGATCCAGTCAAAAACCATAAGTTACTTCTGGATGATAAATATTGGCCAGCTCGTATCCAGGGCTTTTCTCAGGATGATTTTTCCATGATTTGAACTAATCGACCAGGACGATCGTGAGATCGGCCTGGACGATCAAGCCAATTTTCAATCGTCCAGTCTTGCATCCAGGGCGATGCTCTGGCCAATCTTCTGAGTTTTGTACTAATCGGCTAGGCCGATGTCCATATCGGCCTGGACGATAAAGTCGGCAACTTGCAATTAATGAGCTCCTTTGAAGCTCTTCTATTTAAGAGCTCTTGTTCAACATTTTGAAAAATCTTTTGCTGCTGCCTTAACCTGAGAAGACCTTGAGGAGAGAAAGAGAGAGAGGGAGAGAGAGAAGATCTTGTGAGGGGGAGCTTGTGAGGGGATTCACAAGGGTTGCTTCAAGGATCGCTAAGCTTGTTCTTCGTCTAGAGTTTCTCGTCCGTGGAAGGGTCGGTAGAGGTAAGGAGTTAAGCTTTTGGTTGTGGTTCTCTGCCAGCTTCAGGAGGTAGTTTCTCTGCCTTGCCGGGGTGGCAAAAATGAGGTTCTTGTGAGGGCTTCTTTGCCTAGCCGTGGGGGCTAAAGTAGAGTCACATTTTGTAGTGCAATACTTGGAGGGTGCCTCTAAGGAGTGGACGTAGGTCGAGTTGATCGAACCACTATAAATTTCTGTGTTCTTATTTTTTGCTTCCACACTTTTAATTCCGCATTTATTTTTGTGGTGCGATTTTTGTTTATGCAATTTTTATTCTTTGTGAAAAGAAATTTTAAAATACCAATTCACCCCCCCCCCCTCTTGGTTTGCTTGGGCCAGTTCTATAGGGCTTAACATCCCTAACGAACTTTTAAGTGGAATCAGAGCGGGATTCAAAAATTTAAGTTTCAAAACTTTTTGAATTTAATCCATGGCTAACCTTGAGAATCGTAACACTATGGAAGGGTATTATATTACCCGACCTCCCCTGTTCGATAACCTACCTTTTGACTTTTGGAAAACCCTCATGTCAACGTTTTTACGATCTACTGATTATCGCATGTGGATGCTTATTCATGAAGCTTATTCTCCACCTTCTCGTGAAATTAATGGTGTTAAAACTTAAGTTGCTTTTGTTGAATGAACTTTTGATGAACGAGATTTAGCTTAATTGAATACAAAATGTTTGAACTGCTTTTTCTTTGCTTTAAAATCTGAGGATTACATGCGTGTCTCAACTTGAAAAACTGGTAAAGAGATTTGGGATAAATTGTGCATCACCTATGAAGGTACTAATGAGGTTAAACAATCCCGTTTAAGCATTCTCTTGCATGACTACAAACTTTTTCATATGAAACTTCATGAATCAATTTCTGACATGTACACTAGGTTTACTCAGATTGTTACATCTTTGCATGCACTAGGAAAAGAACTTTCGAACTATGAAAAAGTAAACAAGATTTTGAGATGCTTGCCTTCGTCATATGATGCTAAAATCACTGCAATCACTGAATCTAAGGATTTGAACACTTACTCTATTGATAACTTACTTGGCTCACTCATTGCTTATGAGCAAGGGGTGAATCAAAGAAATCTTGATGCAGGTGAGAAGAAAAAGGAGAAAACAATTGTACTGAAGGTGCACAAATTAGATTCTGAATCTTCCGGGTCTAAAAGTGATGAAGTTGCCTTCATCACTAGGCAATTCAAAAGCTTTCTAAGGAAGAAACAAAAGCACCATCAAAATTGGAGAAAAGGTAAGAATCATAAATAAGTTAAAGGATCCTCTGATGTTGTTTGTTTTGAATGCAGGAAACCTGGGCATGTGAGAGCCGATTGCCCAACACTTCAAGATAACACAAGCAAGGAAAAGATTGAGGAAAAATCTAAGTTTAAGAAGGAGAAGAAGAGAATCCAAAAGGCATTCTGGGCAGAATCTGGTACTGATTCCTCTGAGACTGCTTGTTGCTTCTAACTTTTCAGGAATTGAAGATCGGACGAACAAGACAAAGCCAGTTCAGGATTACGTAGGTTTAGGGTTGAGTCAGTCTGTACTTTTGTTTTTAACTTTTTGAGTCTACTTGTAATGGTCAAAGAGACTGATGCTAAGTAACCCTTCACACACACACTTGCGAGACTTAGAATTTCTATTTTTACTCATATCGGTCAGGACAATTTTTTTATCGGCCTGGACGATCAGGCTTAAAACAGAAAGTCTAAATAAGGATTCTTAATTAAGGAAGCCGCCATTAACATATCGGCCTGGACGATACGTGTATCGGCCAGGACGATGTTCTCAAAATAGAAAGAAGTTGCTGCCATAGATAATTAATATATACTATATTTTTAAATTATCGGGCAGGACGATCCTTTATCGGCCTAGACAATATTCACAAATTATGCCTTAATTGATCAGAAAATCTTGGGAGTAATTAAGGATGATTGATATGATCATATCGTCCTGGATGATCGCAGGATCGACCAGGACGATCCAGTCAAAAACCTTAAGTTACTTCAGGATGATAAATATCAGCCAGCTCGTATCCAGAGCTATTCTCATGATGATTTTTCCATGATTTGAACTAATCAGCCAGGACGATCGTGAGATCGGCCTGGATGATCAAGACAATTTTCAATCGTCTAGTCTTGCATCCAGGGCGATGCTCTGGCCGATCTTCTGAGTTTTGTACTAATCGGCCAGGTCGATGTCCACATCGGCCTGGACGATAAAGTCAGTTACTTGTAATTAATGAGCTCTTTTGAAGCTCTTCTATTTAAGAGCTCTTGTTCAACATTTTGAAAAACCTTTTGCTACTGCCTTGACCTGAGAAGACCTTGAGGAGAGAAAGAGAGAGAGGGAGAGAGAGAGGATCTTGTGAGGGGGAGCTTGTGAGGGGATTCACAAGGGTTGCTTCAAGGATTGCTCTGTTTGTTCTTCGTCTAGAGTTTCTCATCCGTGGAAGGGTCGGTAGAGGTAAGGAGTTAGCTTTTGGTTGGTTCTCTGCCAGCTTCTGGAGGAAGCAAAAGGAGGTAGGTTCTCTACCTTGCCGGGGTGGCAAAAAGGAGGTTCTTGTGAGGGCTTCTCCGCCTAGCTGTGGGGGCTAAAGGAGTGTCACATTTTGTAGTGCAATACTTGGAGGGTGAATCCAAGGAGTGGATGTAGGTCGAGTTGACTGAACCACTATAAATTTCTGTGTTCTTATTTTTTGCTTCCGCACTTTTAATTCCGTATTTATTTTTGTGGTGTGATTTTTGTTTATGCAATTTTTATTCTTTGTGAAAAGAAATTTTAAAATACCAATTTACCCTCCCCCCCCCCCTCTTGGTTAGCTTGGGCCAGTTCTATAGGGCTTAACATCCCTAACGAACTTTCAGGATCGATGTGGGTTCTGGAGACCACAGTGGATCAATTGAGCTGGAGCCAAAGAAACTAAATACTAATACAGAACAAATTGAAGAGGGTGAAATTACCTTGGGACAAGAGCAATGTATGGAAGATATGCAAGCTGTTGGAGCTATGGAGTTTGATGGTTAGATCAACAAAGATATTCAGAAAACTGATGGTGATATGGGTATGGTCCTTACTCCTGTGATTTTTTTTTTACCAGTCGATGTTAATAAATGTGATATATTGAGTATTGGGAATGATGACAAGGTGGAACATGGTGTGTATGAAAAAAGTGTAAGTGATAATGGTGTTGAAGACGTTGCTATTGTGGTTGATGATGTTGGGTTGTGGAAGGATGGTGGTTGTGGAGGAAGAAATTATAGTGACAATTCTGATTGTAGTGTGGTTAAGGAGATTGGTAATATTGGGGAGTTGACCAAGTTTAAGCTTGCTAAAGAACTCAAATATTTATTGCCTATCAAAAAAGCTCCTCGTGGTAGAAATTTGGAAATTAGTAGTATGGGTAGGGACGGGAGCTCAACCCCTAGGGTGATCTAATGAATTCTATCGCTTTTTAGAATTATAGAGGGACTAAGATAAAAGGAGCCTCTCTCTATCTTAGGGAATTTATTAAAGATTATAGTATTTTATTTGTGTGGTATGTGGAGACAAATATTAATGCATTTAATAAAGTAACCTTAGAGAAGGGAATAGAACTGGACTGGGATGTTTTTCTTCTTCTGTCAGTTGGTTTATCTAGTGGTATTATGGTCTTATGGAGTTCAGATTTGACATCATTTTCTGTGTCAAAGACTTCAAAGGAATGTGTTATTGGGGATCTTAATGTCTATAATAAGGGCGTGTGGATGATCTCAACTGTTTATGGGAGTAAGGAGGTTCACAAAAGAAGGATGTTATGGGATTGCATTCAAGAGGTTGCCCATAGGAAAGTTCCTTCTATTGTAGGTGGGGATTTCAACTGTATTTTATCTCAGGAAGATAAGAACGGTGGAAGGAAGTTTGTGTTTTCTCAAGGTACAAAGGAAATGCTTAATTATATTAATGTTAATAACTTTCATGAAGTAGGGATTATTGGACCAAGTTTCACTTGGTGTAATAATAAGATTGGTGGGGTACAAATTGTTGAAAGGTTTGATAGGTGTTTGCTTATTTCATTGGCTATTAATTCTGTCCATGTGGAAGTGGTTAGGCATATTGCTAGGGTGGCATCGGATCACTATCCTATTATGTTAAAAAATTTTGACTCTATAATAAAAAGAAAGGGGGGTTCTTATGTTTGAAGATGTGTGGATATCATTCAAAGCTTCGGCGCATATAATTGCTAAAGTATGGAAGAAGGCTTTTAGTGGTGATGATATGCAAATCCTTTACAAGAAATGTAATAGAGCTTTGAAAGATTTGTTCTATTGGAGTAATGCTAAATTAAAGGAATTCTCTAAAGAAAAAGATAGGTTGAAAATGAAAATTTTTAGCTACAAGAGGAAGAAGCTAGAGAAGGTTGGTTGAATGAATAGAAGTTATGGTTGTTTAGATTTAAAATCAAAGAGATGAATGCTAATCTTTGCCGCTTGAATACTTGGGGGAAGTAAAGAGCCAAAGTGAAGTGGATTGAAGAAGGGGATTCTAATACTAAATCTTTCCGTGCTTTTGCTAAATGTTAGGAAAAATGGTAATTGAATTTCTCAAGTTAGGAATTTGAATGGTGTTCTTACCGAGGATCCTAACGAGGTGGAGGAGGTTATTTTTTAATTTTTTTTAGAATAAATGGAAGGATAGGGTGTGTTGTTTAGAGAATTGGCCAATTTCTTGGAAGGTCTTAAAACATGAAGATAGAAGATGGCTGGATGCAGAGCTCTCCGATATAGAAATTGTGAAAGTGGTTTGTATGTTGGGTAACAACAAGGCTCCTGGATGCGATGGGATGACTTTCTCTTTTTTTGAATCTTAATGAAATATTATTGGGGATGATGTTTGCAGAGAAGTGAAGTGTTTTTTTCTTTCAAGAAAAATTTGCAAGAAGTGTAAGGATACATTTGTTGTGCTTATTCCCAAATCCAACAATCTAGCGACTCCTTCTGGTTTCTTTCCAATAAGCCTTTGTAATTAAATTTACAAAATTGTGGCTAAAGTTTTATTAAATAGGTTGCTTTTGGTCATTCCTAAGATTATCTCTGATGAACAGGTAGCTTTTGTAAGAGCGAGATCTATCTCAGATCATTTGTTACTTGCTCAAGAGGTGTTTAACAAAATAAGGGTTTCGAAATCAAGCAATGGATTGTTGGCTATCAAGTTAGACATGGAACAAGCCTACGATAGTATGTGTTGGACTACTCATAACAAGATGATTGTTATCTTGGGTTTTCCAAAAAATTATGTAAGCTTGGTGATGTAGAGTGTTTTGGAACCAAGGTTTTCTATCTTGATCAATGGTGGTATTTCTCTCCCCTTTTTAATTTATTTTATGCTCACAATTTCTTTCTAATTCTTTTTCCAACAAAGGCATGGATTTGGGTATCAAAGTTTCTCCAAAGGCACAAAAAATTTTTCATTTGCTTTATGCAGATGATGTTTTGTTATTTTTTGATGCTAAATTAAGAAGTATTAAGAAGGTGAAGAATATTGTAGATGATTACTGTAACTGGACTAGTCAAAGAATAAATCTTCAAAAATCTTCTATAATTTATGGCAAATCAGTTGTGAGAAGAAGGAAGAAACAAATTGCAAAGTTATTGGGGTTTAATATTGTTGAAGAGATAGAGTACTTGGGAACTTAAATTTCTCTAAGGAGGTTGAGCAAATCTGATTTCGAGATTTTATTGGATAAGACTTTGAAGAAGTTAAATGCTTGGGGTAATATGTACATTTCTCTTGCTGGAAGACTGATTTTTGTGAAGACTATTTTTATTAACCTCCCTTTGTTCCTTATGACTCATTCTCTTGTTCCTTTGAGTATTTTGAAGGAATTTGAGAAATTATGTAGGAAATTTATTTGGAAAAAATATGATGGAAGTCATGGGCTACACTATGTGGCTTGGGAAGTGTTGTGTAAACTGAAATCATTGGGAGGTTGGGGGTCCAGTTGGCAGTGTCCAAGATGGGACCAATGATGGAAAAATTTGCTTGGAATTTATTGGAAAATCCTTCTACTTTGTTGAACAAGAACTTTTTGGCTAAATATGATGAAAGATGGTTGAGTAATGAGGTTATGAAGAGTGGATCTTCATCTTGGAATATCATTGCTAGTGGATGGAAGGATCTTAGTAGTTTTGTAAGATGGAATGTCATTATGGGTTCAAATATAAATATCTTAAAAGATGTATAGATAATGGACAAGAGTTTGCTTAAATTGCCCACATTTATTGTAATCTTTGAAGATTATAATACAACCCTTGATTTCTTCATTCATGAAGGAAGGTGGGATTATGAAAAGCTATTTTTATACTTTAGGGAATATCTTGTCTATATGATAAGCATTATTTAGATTTTTCAAAATCATGATGGAGACTTTATGCAATTAAAGAAGAAAATGAGTGGAAGATCTATCTCAGCAATGCTTATTGAAGATGGCTTGAAGGAAGAGATGAATGTGGATCCTATTTCATGGATTCAAAAGCTGAAATTGAATGCTTGGGTTGAGCAATTAATATGATGAATTTGTAAGAAAGCTATTCCTATAACAGAGTTTATAATGAATAGAAGGTTAGCTTACAACAATTTGTGCCTAAGGGAATGTGGAGAGGTTGAAGACATAAATCATGTTATGACTACTTGTTCAAAGCTATTAAAGGTGATTGACTTATTGAGAAGGTGGGGATTTAGTTTACCGAAATTCAACTCATTCCAAGAGTGTTTATTTGAGCTGGAATTATTGGCTGTGACTAATTTGCTGGTTGTTATAATATATTTTTCTCTGTTATGGTTCTCTTGGAACAACAGGAACAAGGTAAAGCATGGCAAGGTGGAAGATAATGAAGTGTTGAATTCTCCTAATGTTCTTGATTTTGTGAGCATGGACAACCAGAATATCCTTTCAGATCACTGGGATGTCAATTAGTCTACTGGACTGTTTTAAAAAATTTGGCATCCTCCTACTGCCTAGTGGTATAAAATAAACATTGATGCTTCACCTAAAGATAATTATGGGGCCGACAGCGTTATTCGAGATAGAAAAGGGAGATTTGTGTTAGCATTTTGTTTTGGTAGTGTCCATTGGGACATAGCATAATTGGATGTTTTAGCATTCAGATCCTTGAAGGAAGTGTTGCAAGGAAGTTTACAAGAAAATAAAAATGTGATCCAGTTTCTTCATAAGTTGTACAGCATACCAAAGAAATTATATGAGAGCATTGAGTATGAAGAGTTATTATTTTTATGTTCTTGGAATAATGTCATTTTTCATTATGTTGGTTGTAATTATAATAAGTTAGCTGATTATTGTGATAACTTAGCTTTTTCTTATGATTTTATTTGGGATATGTTTTATGAGAGTAAACTTCCTCATTCTTTTATTCAATTAGTGAAGGAAGAAAGTGATAAGTTGGTTTACGCTTAATAGTTTATATCTAGGTTCTCAGGTTTACTTTTATTAATGCAATTTGTATTCTTCAAAAAAAAAAAAAAAGTGGTTCATGTCTAGAGTGAACCACGTTTTTTGTATTCTAATTGACCCTATGAATCTCTAGATATTTGTTCTAGATGTCACACTAGGGCTCTCATTCAGTGAATCTCTAAAACTTGTTTGAATGTCACACTAGTCCTCTTTCTTCACAATTCATTTAGATGTATACATATATGGTTGATACACTGATTTTAGTTGAGTAGGGACCCCTAGGATAGTGACATAGCACTTTGTATTTGGGTCTCGAGAGCATGGCTTTGTAGGTTAATAATAGTGGATAGTATTACCACAGATTGTACTTATTCATCACCATGATCACTTTAGTTTATTGACTTTTTATATATGCTCAACATTCTTCCATCATTTGATTGTATTTTGGTAAAATTTTAAATATTTATTTGGGGAACTCGGCGTGCGACACGATGTCGACCCAAATAAATATTTAAAATGCCCTAGTCTTTAGGGACATTTATAAATGTTATCTAGGGTACTTCTTTTTGTAGCTTTTACTTGACTCCTGATTTTTTTATTCCTTCTACCTAGTGCTTTGAGTAGCGAACTTGGGTGTATGGTTATCTGATTTGTCTTTACTAACTTGTCAGAAGATTTATAGGCCTTATGCCCTTTACTTTTTGCTTTGGAGGGCTTGATGAACGGATGGATGTTGGTGACCTAGAACCCTTTAGGTTTATTCTGGGTCGGTGGAAAAAAATCATCAGTCTAGAGCTTTATGTATAGTAGACTTATCGATGACAAATTCCTCTTAGTTCAGCCTAAGGCCTTGTGTAAACTTAGATGCTTTCTTTGTCCCTTTGCTTTATTCTTTGGTGGACTTATTGAAGAAGAATTCCTTCGATCCTCACATTGTGCTTACGGATTTGTTGAAGGTTTTGCACATTTTAGATTTGATTGACAGTACCAAATATAGTTAGTATCTTGATCCTCTACTACAGTCTTAATAATGGCTTGTTGAGTAGATGGAGCTATTAGCGATCCAGCCATATTTGGGTCTGTTGGATCTGACCTCTTATACCCATTCAGGTTTCAAACTTGAGCTATGGAGAGTGCGGTTCTCAATGGTGAATCTACTAAAGTTGGCAGATTTATAGTCATCCTTTGTGGTTGAAGATTTGGAGCCTATACACATTTAGTGGTTGTCCTAGACTCATTCTCAATATCTGAACTTTAATTCTATGGTCAATTAGGAGAATTTTATTGAATGCAATCACTTGAACTTGTCGAGTCATATTAGCCTTCATACTTCCTACAGTCCGAACTAATAAGTTGACGAAGTGGGGGTTCTACTACTATGACTTTTCTTATGTCTTGTTGAGTAGATGGAGCTGCCAGCGATCTAGCCATATTTGGGCTTATTGGATCCAACCTCTTACACCCATTCAAACCTTAAGCTTCAGGGTATTTGAAAACTTCAAGCTTCTTTGACTCAATTTTTAGGAGTGTGTAGCCACAAAAGTTTCTTCCTTGACTTTTAAATTCTTGGTATATTGGAGAAGGTGGTTTCTCGATCTTTTGAAAGATCACCTGCATATACTTCAAAAAGAGTTCATTATATTCTTTGGCATAAAAGAAAATTTGAATTGATAATTTTAAATATTTATTCGGGGATCTCAGCATGCAGCGTGATGTCAACCCGAATAAATATTTAAAATGCCCATTGTCTCGTAGAGATATTTTAGAATGAAATAAATTTGGAAATTTTATATTTTAAATATTTTTTTTAGAATATCGACACATAGAATGACGTCAACCCAAATAAATATTTAAAATACCCCAAGTCTGATGACAAATTTAAAATACATTCTCATAATACAGGAGAATTTTAAAATTTGAAATGCATACACTAATAATCATGTGCAAAAACATAGTGTATTAAACATAACATTTCTCTAGACAATTTCATGCGTAATATTTCTTCAGATATCAGCCACTAATCGGTGGCATGGGCCTCTGACCATTCAGATCGATGAGTTGATAAGCTCTTCCATGGTATACCTTTTTTATGTTGAAAGGTCCTTTCTAGTTTGATACAAATTTGCCATCAATTTTTCTATGGGGGATGATTGGCCTTCTCTGCACTAGGACCAATCCCCCTTCTTAAAATGATCGAGGATGCATCATTCAATCAAAATACTTTATCAATCTTATTCGATAAATATGTAGGTTCTATTGAACTTGCAACCTAACCTCATTAAGTGCATCGAGCTCCCTAATTCTTAACCGACCATTTTGCTCTTGAGTGAGCTCATTCTGGAATGTGATCTGAAGAGATGGAAGTTCAACTTCTAGCGACAACAATTCATTAACTCCAAACACTAGAGAGTAAGGAGTAGCTTTAGTTAGTATTTTGCAGGTTATTCAGTATGCCCATAACACTTTTGCCATCTTCATATGCCAACCTCTTTTTTTTTCTGAGAATCTTCTTTAGAAATTTCACTAGTCTTTTGTTAAACACTTCAGCCAAGACATTTACTCTTTGATAGTATATGGAGGAATACTGCTAATCGATTTTGTGCCAATAAATTAATTTATAAATTTTTGTACATTTAAATACAGTACCTTTGTCTGAGATTATGCAGCGAGGCACACCAAATCTATAGATGATATTATTTCTGAAAAATTGATTATATGCTCAGATGTAACTTCTTTGAATGGAGCCGCTTCTGGCCACTTGAAGAAGTAGTCGGTTGCTGCCAAGATGAAGCGGTGTCCTACTGATGATGGTAGATCTTTCATCCTGATTACATCAGTACCATAACATTCAAATGGCTAGGATTTTATTGTAGGGTGCAATAAATTTGGTGGTTGATGTATAACATCACCATGGATCTGACATTCATGACCCCTATTAGCACGATCAATATAATCCTTTACGATTCTTGGCCAATAGTAGTCCATTATTTTGATTTTAACTGTCATTTTGGGACTTGATTAGTGCACTCCATAAAGTCCTTCATAAACTTCTGCTACCACCTTACCAGGTTCTTAGGTCCCTATGCACCTTAGCCACATTTGATCGAAAGCATGATGATACAATGTGTCATTTTTAAATGCATTTCGTAATGCTCTCTTTCTAATTTGAGTAGTTAGTGACTTATCCATTGGTAGCTTACTTTATTTAAAGTAGTCAATGAAAGACTGCCTCCAATCATCATCTTTTTCAACATCTAGGAAATTCCACCATGATTCTGAAGCTTGACTAGCCTTGCATTATTTCTTAGAAACTTATTGCTTTTCAGACTAATCTTTAAGAACAACTGATTGGGAAGATTGAAGATCAATCGGAGTTTCATCCTGCTGACTTGAGCTTGCTATTCCCTCTGCCTGCGGGAGTTGTAATAATGTTGGCTCTAAGACCTAACGATTATGCACCATAATTATTGTAGGCCATTCATCATCCATATTTGTCATTTTTGTAGCCAATTTGGCAAGGCAATCAGCTTTGCTATTTTGTCCTTGGGGAGCTTGAGCTAATTTGACAATTAGATTTTTCTTCATCAGCTCAAGAGCTCGCCGATGATAATAGGCCAACTCGAACTTGGTGATTTTGTAAACTCCAAGTACTTAATTTATAATAAGTTGAGAATCACAAAAAATTTGGAGATTTGGATTCTAACATCAATGGCAATCTCCAATCATGCTATTAAGGCTTAATATTTAGCCTCATTGTTGGTTCGAGGTTCATTCAAGATGAATGAAAATTTCATTATTCCTCCCTCAGGTGCTACAAAGATAAGACCGATTTTGGCTTGACAATTTTCTAGATTTGGAGGCCGAATATTCTTAAATGATGATGCTCCATCGAAGTACATTTTCCATACTCGTAGTACCTCCTCCTCTTTGATATTCATGATCTGCTCATCAGGTAGATCATCATTGAGTGGTGAATCCACAAGGATAGGATGTGTAATAAGGAAATCTACTAACACTTTCCCTTTCACTGCCTTTTAAGAAACATATGTGATATAAAATTGTTGGAGTATTACTACCCACCGGGCTATAGGACCTATAAATGGTGGTCTTGTCATCAAGAACTTTAATAGATCAATCTTTTATATCAAGATGATTTTATGAGATAGCATATAATGGTGGAGCTTTTGGACTGCGAAAATTAGGGCCAAGCAATGCTTCTCAATTGGAGAATAACAGATCTATGCTCCAATCAACCTCCGGCTGATACAGTAGAGCTCATTTTCCTTGCCTCTTCATTGTGCTGGGCTAATAATGCTCCATGGGTCACTTCTAATACTGCCGTATATAGTATAAGAGGCTTTCCAAGAATTGGCAGAGTTAACAAGTATCTTTTAATACTATCAAATGCTTCATGGCACTCTTCATATCATATAAAGTATACATTTTTCTTCATCAACTTTGAAAATGGCTGGCACCTACCTGATAGATTTGATATGAATCATCGAATGAAAGCTAGTTGTCCTTGTAAGGAGCGAAGTTATCGCAGATTCTTTGGAGGTGGCATCTCCATAATTGTCTTAATCTTCTTGGGGTCGACTTAAATTCCTTATGTCAAATAATGTACCCCAAAAATTTCCCTGATGATGCCCCAAATGCACACTTGAGAGGGTTCATCTTTAGATAATATTTCCTAATCCTCTCTAATATAATTCTCAAGTCATCAAGGTGGTCTTTTCGATTTATTTAATGACCAAGGAATCTACATAGGATTCAATCTTTTGATGAATTAAATTATCAAATATATTTGTCGTCACTCGATATGTTGCACTAGCATTTTTCACGCCAAAGGGCATGACCGTGTATGAAAATATTCCTATAAGTGTTCTGAACGATGTATGCTTTTCATCTTCATGCGCCATTTTAATTTGATTGTAACCTGACGATCCATCCATGAAGGAGAACATAACATAGTTGAATGTATTGTCAACTAGAAGTTTTGATACCGGGAGCAAGAAGTCATCTTTATGAAATGCCTTATTAAGGTCTCTAAAGTCAATACATATATGAATCTGATCATTCTTCCTCTTTATAGGGACGATATTGATAATCCAATCGGCATACTTTTCTTCTCTGATAAAGCTTGCCTCTATGAGCTTCTTTATCTTTGTAATAACTTGTTATTTAATCTCCAATCTCATTCTCTTTGGAGCTTATTTAATAGGTATTGTATATGATTTGATGGCTAGTTTGTAAACTTCTACATCTAGGGATAAGCCAAGCATCTCAACGTATGTCCAGGCAAAGAAGTCCCCGAATTCATAGAGGAGATTCTTCATTTCTTCTACTTGCTCTTCTGGTAGAAGGGAGCTAATGAAGGTTGGGCGAGGGTCCTCCTCAGTTCCCAAGTTAACTTCTATTAGCTCATCCATTATAGTAGCTTGTCAACCATCTTCCAATTCTTCTAGTGTAGGCTTGGCTTCTATGGGTTAATTTCACATGTTTCAACTTCATACATTTCTTTATCATCATCGTTAGATTTGATTTCTCTACTTGTGATTGCTCGATAGGTCTCCTTTCAGAGGTATTTTTGCTTGATGAATATGATACCTTTATATGCAGTTATATCATTTTATCATAGTGGACATGAATTCCTTCTATACCAGAGGCCCAGACATATACGAAGTTATTATTTAGTGGTAGGAATATTGATTTGCTTTTGTAGTATTCTTTGAATACCTTTTCTATTAATCCTAGGTAGCATCGTAGGAAGTAACTCTTTAAAATCAAGGGGTATATAACACCAGTCATGATTATCTAGTTTGCGCCTTCCCGCATAATATAGAACATTCCCTAGTGCGGTTCCCTTTTTATGAGGAGGCAGATAAAGGGTGGTGAAATTTTCAATCTTATGTACCTCGCATGAAATGATTTATTTAAAGTGTTGCAGGGGAATAAACATGACTACGAGCATGCTATTTGATATTGATAGGCTATTTATTCTTTTGGAGAACACACATACACTGTGTTTATGTAGATAGAGTTATAGTCATAATCTTCATTTGAGTACTCAGCCTCCCTGCTCCATTTGTCCATAAACTTGCATACACTTCAGGATTTTATAGGGGTGGCATCACTTTCATTCGTGTCACTCCCAAGGTGAGGTATGTATTCTATTCTTTGGGAATATTCAGTGCTTTGGGAACTTCTTTCTTCCCACACGCTTCTTCCCATCTTCATGTTTAGATTTCTTTACAACTTCTGAATTTGATGCCTTAGCCTTAAGGGAACTCGACGGCTTTTACTTCTTTGGCATGAAGTATCTTGTATCTTCTTATATCGTTACTTCATGTACTACAAAGGGTTGAATATCACTAGAGATCCTAAATTATTCTCCATCCCTGAGATACTTCATATAATTGTATAATGTTGATGGGATGACGCTATATTCATGTAGTCAAGGAAAACCTAGTAGCACCTTGAATGAATTCTCCTTATCAATTATATAGAATTTGGCTTCTGTATGATGTTTTCTAAATACAAGAGAGAGCATAAATGATCCGAGGGTTTTCTACCATTTCTCATTGAAGCCATGCACCATCAACTTATTTTACCTATGATGTTCCGCATTGAGGCACAATGATCTCAATGCTTTAAGGCTCACAAGATTTATAAATGACCCAGGATCTATCAAAATCTGACTAATCGTCATACCATTGCTCTCCGCCATAACATATAGAGGTTGGTTGTGATATATCATTCCAAGCATCAGATCATCCTCAACAAAAGTAATTATTCGCTCATTCCAAGCTTGTAAGACTTCAGTCAGATTACACTCAGCAAAATATGCTTCATATATTTTGGGGACCTTAAGAGCTTGGATCAAAGTCTCCCGAAGATCTTTAGACATTATAAGGGAATCATATATGCTGAGTTATACTGGGATCTTTCTCAAATGGGATAAGATATTGTAATTTATCCCCTTAGCTGAAGCCTTATTTTGTTTGGAGTTTTTAGGGATAATATCTTTATTGATAATTAAATTCTTCCCCTTATCTTTATTTGAAACCCCCTTCTTTGGTGGAGGTGGCAAAACCTTGCCACTTATCAACTACACCTGGGCCACCTCATCTGATTTTAATTTATTTAATAAAGTATTCTCCTCAAAGTTAGCCATTGTCATGTATGGAGATTCACCTGTAAACTCAAAATCATCTCCCAGTTTCACCTGGTCTAGTTACGATGCTATATTTTGATATAAATATTCTTCGCTTGGAAAACATAGATCTTCTTCTGAACTGTATTCCACTGATGACATCATTAGACAGGACTTAGGGGCTACTTCTTTAGCATCTTTCTCCCTATCTGATATTTTTGATGTCATCGAGATGACTCAGCATATCTTTGTAGGAAAGGATTCAGCCTCAGCTTCTTCCTTTTTATCTATTTTGAGCTCCATCATGAAATCACCGAGCTTAAGAGGCCTCTTGACAATCTGGTAATATTCACCCAAACTATCAATGGCCTTTTAAGTTGCAATTTTCTTCACCTCAGGCTTCTTCAATTTTGCTTTCTTTTTAAAAGCCATTGATTTTAACTTTCCAGACTTTGATAAGCTACCTTTGGCCAGGTTACTATTTTGTGGTGGATGCCTGTGACGCAGGCAACCACTTTAAATTCAGTACTAGTTCAGTAAAAAACTTTCATCTGACACCCAAAACTCCATCTAGTTGTTTCAACATTTTCATTATCTTCTAGGAGACCACGCATTGCTCCTCTTGAATTGGTTCTTTTTTTGTTGTTTCTTTAAGCAGGAGCATGGAAGAGGACATGACTACCCAAGTGGATTCCTTCTAGGATGAACTAATACATTATCTGATAATGTTAATTCTCCCCTTTTGTATTTTATCTCTAGCCAATCTTTGAAGTCATAATAATTTTCAATTGAATGACTAATTACCCAATGATATGGACAGTAGTTTGGGTCGCCACTATGTTTGGACTCTTCAGGTCTTTTACATTCTGGCAATTCTAGACCTGGCATGAGTGCTTGTCAAAATAGTTTAGCAACACCGTCCCTCTTAAATGAATATTCTTTATTCATTTTCTTTTTGAGGGAGGGGAATATTCTATCACCAATCCCCATGATTTTCCTCTGGTACTCTCCTCCACATGAAATGCTCGAGGTTTATCATTTCTTTCAAGCACTAGCTTTAGTTGAGGATATGGATTGTAAGTCTGCTTTGATTTTTCTTCATACTTTATTGGATGCTTTCCTTTGTTTATATTATATACTGCCCTTTTACCTTTATTAGGTCTGGGAGGGAATGTGGAGTAAACCTTATTCTTCCTAGCGTCTGGTGCCTTGGCCTTTTTAGGTTTATCAGGGAGGCTTTTAGATTTTGATAAGTTTAACTTTTAAAACTTTTCCAGCCTATCCAATAGATCTTGGAAGGTAGTGATTGAATCCATGCATAAAAAGGATTGCATTTTATCATCAATGTTTCCCATCAATAATTGAACTGCATATTCTTCTATTTATTGCTGCTTGCACTTCATGTTGAGATTTTGCTAGTGTGTTATATACCTCTTCATTGACTCATCCTTTCTTCTTTTATATAAGGTAAGATCAGCGATGGTAGTATTCACAGTTGCACTAGCAAATCTTTTTGTAAATGAAGCTTCTAATTATGTGAATGTCTTTAGAGAATCATTCAGTTGCTTGGCGTATCATTCAAAAGTAGTTCCAATCAAGCTGCTTATGAATTTTTGAAATAACAGGGCATAATTTCCTTCCATATTCCTGTAGTTAGCTTTGAACTGTGCTAGGTACTGTCAGGGATTTTTATTGCCATAAAAATATTTAATTTTGGAACATAATATCCCTTTAGATACGACACCTGGTCGTACTCTGTTGGGTACGAGCAACCTTTTCCTACCAATTTCTATTCCTATTCATCATCTATAATGGCTTTAATCTTTTCACTAATTAAGCCTTTAAACTGCACGGTAGTTACAGAATCAGAGGAGCTTACAACATTTTATGAAATATGCTAGCGGGTCTGGTCATCAGTCTCTTTGCCACCTTCAGGTACTTCTTTTACTCTTGAGGTTTGTGGCGCTTGGGGATATTGAAGATTTGCTGGCACATTACTCACATCTACGTTGAGGGGCTGGCCTTCTGCATTATCTCCATCATTGCCATCATCTGAGTCAACATCTCAATCATTTTATCATTTAACTGAGAGATTTTTTTTATCTTTCTCCGCCATCTGTCACCTCATTTATCTTCTCATTTCAGTGAGCATGATGTTTTTGCCAACGAAGGGGTTTTCTCCGACCTCTTCTTCTTCTCCTCCTTCTGCGGAGCAAGCACTTTGGCTTGCAATGGATCTAGCCCAATGGCAACGTCGATAAACATGTATTCATGCCTGTGATTTTTGGTCATCTTCACCATCATCATCCTCAACATCGATGTGGCTGACCATGCAAACCAACTCAATCTCCATAATATCTTCATTGCAATATTCTTCTTATTCTTTTTTTTATACTTGAATTTTTGATCGGCATCGCTACTGAATTTCAGGTTCTTGGCTTAGGATAATTATTTCTTTAATCTGTGGACTACGATCAAAATGAACTTCTTATTTGGTTAAGGTAGGTTTATGATGTGATCCCCTGGAGGACTCTCCTGGGTGTTGATCACCGTTACGATGGCTATCATTATGGGACTTCTTTTGGACCCATCTCTGACGAGTTCTATTAGTAGGGGCAAATCTCTGGGAGACTATTTCAAATGTCACACCCAAACTAGTTCTTTCTTTCATCACCTTTTCTTTTTGAGGCATCGGCCAACAAACTTATTTACCTTTCCACTAGGCCCTTTCAGCGACAGATTCTTGGACATATCGTCCAAGTGTTGTACCATGATGTGCTTCTAGTAGAGCTTGTCGTTAATATTTTCTTTATTCATCTTATTTGATTGAAAAATATTATAGTTTTGAAAAAGTTTAATTTTCTTTGGGAAATTTTAATTTCTTAAATTTTGAAATTGAATGCGTTATCATGAATAATATATCACCTCGGGAGGTGAACATATCATTCCCTTATGGGTTCGAATTACAAAATTTTTAATTTATCCTGATTATCATGACAAACTTAGGAGAGATAATATATGATCTCAAAACATTAAAATGATGTTTAATCAATTATTTAACTATAATAATTTGGATAAGAGCTCATTAATTTTATAATCAAAATTACATTAGAAATTGATATATCTCTTCGAGAAAAGAGGTTATCAATCATTATTGATCATTTAAAAATAGAGATAATGATCGCTTAATTTTGAATTTCCCAAAGATAATTAATTGATGGTTTTGAGAACTTGATTTTGAAAATTAAATATGAGTTTCTAAATCTCCTATGAGCACATGCCCTCGTAGTTAATTACATCATAGGAAAATTAAAGTTTTCCTATGAGAACTCTTGATTAAAATAGCGATAAAAATTTTATTTAGATTTTTAAAGCTTTATCTCAAAGGGGGTAAGGGTTGGAAATTCAAATGGGATTGGATCAAAGTTAAGCACTTATTTCAGGAGTCAAAGGAGGAATGGTATGGAGTGTTTTAAGATTCTAAATTAATTCAGAAAGACTCTAGTTTATCCTAAGTGTTAGGCTTGAATTTGATTGAAAGAGATGTTTAATTTAAATGATCAATTTTATTAGAAGTTTACGATTTAATTCCCGGAGGTTGAAGTCTTATATCCTGAGCTTGCCTCATAACCTAAGTCTAAAATGGGTACTAAAAAGTAACCCGGTCCTAACTAATGCAGTACAAATTTGGACTTATCCCAGCCTGGATTGAGGAGCCAGCTAAACCACCTAAGTGCATCAAAACCATGAGTTCAATCTTTAAATGTTGAGTGGTATTGATGTTAGTTAGATTAGGTTTGAGGAGAGAGGGATCGAAATCTAGAGCAGATCCTAATTGGCTCCTTTAACTTATGTTGGGTATTTGATGTCTAAGTAAATGTAATTAAAGATTAGACTCTTCTAAGTTTGTTACTAATACAATGCATGCTAGTTGAATCGATTGAATGCATAAATAAAAATGAAGCAATTTAAAAATTTGGCTTAAAAATAGGTTTTTCCCTAGATATTGCACAACATCCTCTTGACATATCAACACCATCATAGGCCAAGTGGTCTGCCAAAACTCGTAGACAGCGAGGTTCCTAACAAGGTAGAGAAGATATAATATGGTGTATGAAAAACCCTCGGCAAGTTTGAGCCTACTTCTTAGGACCATTAGAGATTCTATCAGAGCTAAATTTTTTTAATTGGTTTGAGTAAAAGAATTTTCAACGTACCCCCACGAGCCTTAAATCATTCTAGGCTAAAGAAAATACAGCATGCAAATGAAAAGACTAAAAAATATATAATTTCTAATACACAATCAATTAAATTAATCAATTAAATTAATTATTCAAGTTGAATGTCCATCTGGTAAGTGTCACTTAATATTACAAACTAGGGTCTACATAAAAGTAAAGTTGTCGAGCACCATTTATAATAACCTGGATTTCTAATCCTAAGACTCAAGTGACTTTGAGAATGGGTCTTCTCATTCTTCATTCCTTTGTTCTCGCACGAGCTTCTTCATTCGTCAGTTCTGGATATCTAATTGAAAAGAAACTCTCCCTTAAAAGGGGTGTTATCTTTTCTCTTTGGATATTTAAAAGGTATCATAACTTGATCTTCTAATTGGAAGAAGACTCTCTCCTTTAGGGATATCTTCTCCCCTTTGGAATTCATGTTGGATATAAATATCCCATTCTTAAGTCACTTTTAAAATTACAACTCAAATATATCTCAAATTATATTTAAAAAGGCAAAATTCTAAACGTAACAACCTATAAGGTTATCCTAATAATCAACAATTAATTAATCCCAAGAAGTTAATATTTAAAAATTAAAATGCATAGTTATAGCCACACTTGGCCATGCTCTTTTAATTTAAAGGGGGTCTTAAGCATAGCAAGCACCTGTGTAAAGCATAATAAATTTTTTTTTATTTAATGCCCCCTTTAATTTAAATACCCTATATGAGCATGTCCACCTACATAAGACTGAATTAGTATAAATCATCCCTAATCTAAGGGTAAATCTAGTGCACAATCAATCACATAATATAGGAAGTAAGTAAACAAATACATCAATTCTAAGTTAATAAACAACATGCAGTGGAAACTCAAAAACCCGGCACATAGTAAAAAATCAACACCGGCCTAGCCTAAGACTTGAGTTTGTTGTCCTAGTAAACCATCTAAAGTGTGTTAGGTAGGCATTGTGATTTGGATATATCCTAGGTAGGGCAATTAGTTAAAATTATTTAAAGATTTGATTTGTTGAAAGGCTTAAGGGAAGATATTCTTTAAAATTTATATCTTAATAGTTTAAAATTAATTTTAATTATTTATTGGATATCACCTTTGTTTCTCACCGAGACCTTAAAGTTTATTTCACCTTCCTTGGAGCAAATTTAATAACCTCTTAGGTCTGGGTTACCTAGTGGTACCCGATATAATTAAGTGACTTAAATTAATTATAGTTTGAAAGTTAAAGAATTTTAATTAAAGTTGGTTGATTATTGATTTTAAGGTTGATTAAATATTTTTGGAGTTTTAAAGTGATTTTTGAGTTTTAGGAATTTTTTGGATTATTTTAATCATTTAATTAAGGGGTCTAAAGTTGATTTTTTTATTATGGTTAAATTCTGAAAAGTTTGTATTTTTATAAAATATTAAACCTTAAGATGAATTAGTAGACACTATGTTTGCTGGATTTGAATTTTTCTACAATTAGTTATATTGGTTTAAAGATTTGACTTAATTTTGACTTAAAGTTTGACCGAAATGTTGACTTTTTGACTTTAACTAATTTTTGAAGGTTTAAATTTTTTTATAAATACTAAATTTTATTATGAGTTGAATGCCTTTTAGTTTGTTCAATTTGGAATTTTTTGGAATTAGTTATAATTTTTCAAAGTTTAATGTATTTATTGAATTTTTAAAATTATTTAGTTTAAAGGCAAATGAACTCCCAACTCCTTGAAATTAACTCTAGAGGCCAGGAATGACCTAATGAGATATTTCCAAGTGTTTGAGAATTTTTTAGAATTTTAAATTATTATTAATTAATTAAATTAATTAAATCTTTAATTTCAAATAAAAAATAAATTAAGCTCAAATTTGTTGTGAAATCAAGGGGAATTTATTTTTATTTAATTAAGGTTTGAATTTTGGTCAGTTTGAGGAATTATTTATATTTTTTGAATTTAAATTTTTATTTATTATAATTTTTAGAAAGTTTAAACTTAAGAAAATTAATTAATAGGCTTAATGACTTCAAAAATCAGTGAGAATTTTTCTATGGGTTCTATATGTCGCTATGTTTATGTGTTCAAAGTTTTGAGTCAAAAGGATGTGTATCCTAATTTCTAGAATTAATCTAAGTTTTCTAGACAAATGTCCCTAATTATTATCCTTAATTATGTCACTAGGTTGTGTAGGATTAAATCAAAGTCTTGGTAACCCTTGGACAAGCAAGAAATAAGCACACACAATAACACAATCAAGTACTTAAAACTAGGAGACCCTAGGCTATGTAGTGTATGCACCCTATTTTTAGTTTTTTTTTTTTTGAAGAAATGCAAAAATTGCATTAAATTGAAAAAGAGGACAACCTAATACAAACTAGGTAATAGAAGATAATGATCCATTTTTCAATAAGAAAAAGGGACCTTATTAAAACTAAATTTGTTAATTTAAACTTTTTATAAATGAAATAAAATCCACTATCTCCTATTTTGAAACTGTTGAGATGCAGGGGATACCAAATTTTAAGATAACCCGAGGGTTGGTTAGTATCCCAGAGTTCCCATCCAGTTAGAAAATAAGAAGTAGTAAAGATCCCATAATCATTTATACAAAGTTTAAAATAACAAATTAAAAGTAAAAAAAAGGAAATAACATCTAAAAAGAAAATTATAATTTAAAATTAATCTCCAAAAGTTTGGTATAAAATCGCCAAACTTTATGTTCATAATCTCCATCTTCAAGTATATCTCTGCTAAATTGTTATCCACAGGAAAAACTTTTTGCATTTTTAGTGAGATAAGAGGAAAGAAGAACTTCTCAAATCGTTCTTCTCTTTATAATCAGCCATCTTTCTTCTAGGTAGTTCTTTCACCGGTCCTAGATCTTGTAGTTCTTTGTACAGCTTGTGTTTAGAACTTGAAGAATCATGTTCTAAAGATTTTTTATTCTTCAATAAGGCAGTTTTTTAAAATTCAAACTGATTGAAGAATTAGGAGAAATGGTTTTAGAACAACCACCTTTTGTTTCCTCAACATTAACAAACAATTCAGAAATATTTGCTGTCTTTGTAGGAGTTGAATCTGAAATCTGCCCATTCACAGATTTTTCCTTAACCGTCTCCATCATTTGTGGAATTTGAATTTCTGAATTCCCAACAACCTTCAGATTATCATTTGAAATTACAGAAGATATATTAATATCTTCATTTAAACTATTTTCCAGCAAAAGAACAGGATCTGGATTTATTGTAGACGGGTCCAGCTTCTCCTCTTTTTCAGCCTCCAAGAGTGATGAGTTAGTTTGTGAGAAAGCCATGTCATCAACCTTATAATTTGAATTTTGATATGTACTGGAATCTCCTAACAAACCAGCATCCAAATTGTCCACCTCAGCCAAAATTTTAAACGAATTAGATTCAAAAATTGAATCCCAATAATCCTTGCTGATTTTCAAATTTTGGTTAACTACCACTTCTTCTCCTTCCTTGAATCTAGCATTTTCTTCAATATGACCTGCAGCTTTCACAGGATCAGACATCTGTTTAATCACATTCCCATTTGTCAATGTTTGAACAATATCTTCTGGACTAGCATTAACTGTTTCTTCATTTCTACAACCCAATCCAGTTTTTCCTGCAGCTGAAAAACTTATGGATTTTAATTGATATCTCCTTGATTTCTTCTTGTTTTTGAACTGGACTTGCATCCAAGGACCAAAAGGAATTTCAGAATTATTTGGGATGTCAACATTAGGGCAAACTGAATCAATATGCCCTATTCTCCCACATTTGAAACAAAGTGATGAAAGATTTTCGTATTCGAACTTTTGAAAGAATTTTTCATGCAACCCTTCTACCCAAATTCCAGAAGGAAGTTTAGAGTTCCAATTTACTCGAATGGATGCTCTAGCAAATTCTCTTCTTCCCCACCTAAACATATTACCATCTAATAGAAGAGGAGTCCCAATCCTAGAGACAATTCTAGTGATATTGGACTCATCCCAGCAGTGTAGGGGTAAGTGAGGAAGGCGAACCCATATTGGAGATGAAACACCTTCCAATGAGTTTGGAGAGAAGTTAGTAGACCATTTGTCTAACCCAACTACAAAACCCTCAACAAACCATGGACATCCATAACGAACCTCTTCCATGGCTTCATGAGTTTGAAATGAATAGAGTAACCAATCTAGTCCAAGAATGCTTAAATGAAATACTCCAAATTTCTTCCATTGCTTTCTTAACTCAATGGCACATTTAGAGAATGGAAAATCTTTCACCAGAATTTTAACAACCAAAGATTTACTTAAAACATGAATATTGGACTTTTCTTTATCCATATCCATTTTAACAATGTTTAAATCTCCAATCACATCATGATTTTCATTCCAATTAATTTTAATATGTGGTTTTTTATTCCACACATTATAATTTTCAAAATTGGAAGAAATAATTTGATTACAGATATTGACATTGGCCTTGTCAATCTCCTTGTCTTTCTTCAAAATATCAACAAAGCTACTCCTTGAAGAAGAAGCATCTTTGTCATTAGCTCCAAACAAAGAAACCGGTAAAGGAGATTTAAGTAACTTGAATGAAGCCGAAGTTACCTCTTTTCCCTTCCTTGAATCCGGTAATTGCTTTTGTGTAGCCACCAATCCCCCCTCTTTGATAACAAGAGGAGATTCTAAAACACGAAGATTATGAGGTGAGATGCGTTTGAAGGAGAATCTACCTTTTGAATCCAACATAATTGGACTCGCGGTAGATAAAAAGGATTTGGTGTTCTGGCCATCCATTGATGACCGGCCACCTTCTTCCAGCTCCAATCTTTGCACCCGAAATCTTCAAATTCTCTTCCCAAATCCTTCCTTAAATTGTGGAGCTTCTCTTCCTTTTCTCCCTCTTAGTTAGCTGGATTCAGTCGAAGGTCGTATCATTATGCACCCAAATCCTTCCTAAAATTGTGTATTGCCTAAGTATGCAAAGATTGATATTAATTAAGGTGATAATATTTTTATTAATGAATGATTAGTGTTGCAAATCTATTTTTCATGGCTTATGTTTTGATGATTGACAAACACTGTTTCTCTTGGACTGCTTGTTGCTTCTAACTTTTCAGGAATCGAAGATCGAACGATCAAGAAGAAGCCAGTTCAGGATTGCGTAGGTTTAGGGTTGAGTCAGTCTGTACTTTCGTTTTTCACTTCTTGAGTCTACTTGTTATGGCTAAAGAGACTGATGCTAAGTAACCCTTCACACACACACTTGAGAGACTTAGAATTTTTATTTATACTCATATCGGCCAAGACGATTTTTGGATCGGCCTTGACGATCAGGCTTAAAACAGAAAATCTAAATAAGGATTCTGAATTAAGGCAGCCGACATTAACATATCAGCCTGGACGATACGTGTATTGGCCAAGACGATAAGCTTAAAATAGAAAGAAGTTGCCTCCATAGATAATTAAGGTATACTGCATTTTTAAATTATCGGCCAGGACGATCATAGGATCGGCCTGGACGATATTCGCAAATTATGCCATAATTGTTCAGGAAATCAAGGGAGTAATTAAGGATGATTGATACGATCATATCGTCCTGGACGATCTCAGGATTGGAGGCAAGGTTACTCTTGGAGACAACACCACCAGGAAGGTGGTAGGAGCAGGTATAATTGGTAATTCCAAGAACCTTATGATTGAAAATGTTTTGCTTGTAGATGGATTGAAGCACAACTTGCTCCGCATCAGTCAATTCTGTGACAAAGGCTTCATCGTGCAATTCTTCGTGGATTCATGCATTGTAAGTTTAAGTAACAACACTATTTTGCAGGGAAAGAGGAACAACAACGTCTACATGATTGATTTAAATAACACTGAATGTGCTGCTTCTTTTTGCTTAAAAACTGTGATTGATGATTCTTGGTTGTGGCACAGGAGGCTTTGTCATGCTAGTACGAAAACCCTTAGGAAAGTGACCCAAAAGGACCTAGTTAGAGGTGTCCCCAAACTTAAGTTTACAAAAGACCACCTTTGTGATGCCTGACAACTAGGAAAGCAAGTCCACTCCTCTTTTCACCCCATTAAGGACATTAGCACATCTAGACCTCTAGAAGTCCTTCACATGGATTTGTTTGGACCCATTAGCACTGCTAGTTTGGGAGGGAAAGTCTATGGTTTTGTGATTGTTGATGACTACTCGAGGTTCACTTGGACTAGATTTCTTTCACATAAAAATGAGTCTTTTGAGGAGTTTAAAACTTTTTCTACTTGGATTCAGAAGAAGCTAGGTTGTGAGATTTTGACCATCCATAGTGATCATGGGGGAGAGTTTGAAAATGAAAGATTTGGAGATTTTTGTGAGGACAAGGGGATTAGCCACAATTTTTCAGCCCCTAGGACCCCTCAGCAGAATGGGGTAGCTGAAAGGAAGAACCGAACCTTGGTGGAAGCCGCTAGAGCCATGCTTGCTGAGTATTCACTTCCAAAATACTTTTGGGCTGAAGCGGTTAACATAGCTTGTTATGTGTTGAATAGGGTGAATGTTAGAGCCAAATTAGAGAAGTTTCCCTATGAGATCCTTAAGGGTAGGACACCCAATCTTTCCCACCTTCATGTCTTTGGTTGTAAGATTTTCATTCACAACAATGGGAAGTCTCACATGGGAAAATTTGATCCTAAATCTGATGAAGGAGTATTTTTGGGATATTCTAGTGTTGGGAAGTCTTTTAGGGTGTTTAACAAAAGAACTTTGATGTTAGAAGAAACAACCCATGTAGTTTTTGATGAGTCAAATGTTGACATCATTATTTGAGGTTGATTTCCCTAGAATCAATATCTAGCTCCTAGGTTTCCGTAACCTAGCATAGACGTCATCCAATAGGATTTCCCTTAGGTGGACGCCCACTGACGTAGCATCGACTCAAACCTATCACTCAACTCAAATCAGGCTCGATTTTTGATTCGTCGATGTCGATCGACTCAATCTAATTTATTTTCGATCAAATTGATACATTATTGGGCTCAAATCAATACACCAATTGAATCAAAATAAAATCAAATTAACTCAAATTGAATTCGATTTCAATGGCTTCGATTAACCCGTTTTCACTCGTCACAAGTATATATATAATAATATTTGATACGTCGTCAAAAATTATCTTAATCGAGCACGTATCTCGATGCAAAATCAAGTTTGGAAACTTCAAAAATTAATTCGGAGACCATCAGAACTCCGATTTCAGCAAACTTACAGTCGAACTGAGCGTATCAGGAATACAAAGCCAACTACACAAAGATGAACCCAATCCGAGCCCAAATGAGTCCAAATCAAGGGCTCAAAGCGCTGTTGGAAGGTTCAAACCGCAATTTGAGTTACCAAACGGTCTCCGATTTCGACGAACTTATACTCGAATCGAACGGCTCGACGAAACAAATCCAATGAGCCCAAGATCACCAAATTCCAAATTCATTAAGGCCTTCAAATGTCCAACAAACGGTCCACGGTCAAAGGGTTCAGCAACAACCCATAACCACCCACTCTACCTCTCCCTCAACCCATAACCACCCACTCTCCCTCTCCCTCAACCCAAAAAACCGTCCAAGCCTCCCTCCTCTCATACATGACACGTCCAAGCCTCCTCCTCTCATACATGACATGTCTAAGCCTCCTCCTCTCATACATGACACGTCCAAGCCTCCATTCTGACATCGCTGCAGTTCACGATCTAAGCATGAGAAATCCACACGAAGCCTCTCCATCACCCCCTCCAGAGATCCAAGACAAAGGAAAGTGGTGAACTTCCTTTTCTTATTGATTCTTCTTCCACTCTTCTCCCTCTCATAATTTTTTTTTATGGATAATTTTTGTTGGATAGTTAGCCTATCAAATGAGGTTATTTAGTAAACGTTCATTCATTTTATGCTTAAATTCCTGCACTTGTTTGGGTTGAGTATTATCCTATTTGTAAATGCTTATTCTTCAAGACTTAATTAGATAACCTCATGAACCAGGAATGTGTTTATGGAAAAATCCATGTTGTTTGAAACTAAGTTCTTTGTGTGTAAAATCTGCATAATACTATGGTTATTGTAGTTCATATCATGAGATGTATGCATAGATTGGAGGAAATTGTAGCGTGATCTATTAAATGCATAAAATATGTTTGTGTTATTGTCTATTCAAGAATGCGATGAGTTTTGGTTAAATAAAAGTTAGTGGGAAAGCATATCTATGTTTTATTCCATTCATACTCCCAAGAGATGCATGAGTTTAAAGAATTTTCATAAATTTTATGCAAGGTTGTGTTGTGTTTGAAAGGTGAAATCTATGTATTTTAGAGAAGTTAAGTAAATGTGTAAAAGTATAGTATGATATTTTTGGGAGGGTGAAGTGGATGAATCTTGTAGTATTTATTTGTGTTGGGAAGTATACAAAGTGTATATTGAAGAGAAAGTGCATATAGTATGGAAGATGAAAAGTATTTGTTTTGAAATATAAAGTAGGTGAAACGTGTGCATTTTTGGATAAGTTAAATAAATGTGGTAAAGTCTAATATGATATTTTTGGAGGATGAAGTGGATAAATCTTGTAGTGTATATATATATTGGGAAGTATATGAAGTGTATATTGAAGAGAAAGTGTATAGAATTTTGAAGGCAAAAGGTATTTGTTTTAAAAGTGAAATTTGTGTATGTTTTGAAGAAGTAGAATTTTTGTATAAGAAAAGTAGGGTGTTATGTGTATATTTTGGAAGTTTCGGAGATGTAGAGTTTATGCTTGTATTAAAAAAAAAGTAATGTATAAAGATGAAGTTGTATTTTGAATTATGTAAAAATGGAGTTGTGTTTAAATTTATGTTATTTGGAAAAGTGAAAGGTGTATATTTTAAAGGGTGATTTATGAATGTAAGTGCTAAGAGAGAAGTGTATGTTTGAAAATTGAAGATGTATGATTTTGAGAAGAAAGAGAGTGTTTGTGTAAGAAAATGTTAGATTTGGGTAAATAATAAAAGAAAGCAGGACTCTCTTTTCCTCTCTCTATTATTTCCTTTTACTTCTCTTTTCTTGTACCTCGGTGTAAAATATTAGAAAGATATATAATATGCTATCAAAAGTGAAAATTTTAGAAGACAGTCAACAAACTGATGTTCAAGCCTGAAGAAAGGTGCGCCTTAATTTTTTATAAATTTAAATTATTTTATTATTAATTATTAAATGTGCTTTCTAATCCATGTTTTTTTTTTCTATTTTCTTTTCTTTACTTGTATGAACTACGAGGAACGGTACTGATCGAGTGGACAAAAGTACAAGGAGCTAATGACGTCAGTCGCCTCTATCCAGCTGGGTAGAGGTGCTACGGGCGGAACAGTGTACCTCATTATTCGAGGTCAATTTCCCCAGAATCAATCTCTAGTACCTAGGTCTTCGTAGCCTAGTGTAGACGTCGCCCATAGGATTTCCCTTAGGTGGTCACCCACTAACGTAGCATCGACTCGAGCCTACGACTCAATTCGAATCAAAATCAATTCAATCAATTTTTATTCAACTCCAAACGAACTCAAATCAAGCTCGATTTTTGATTCGTCGATGTCGATCGACTAAATCTAATTTATTTTCGATCAAATTGATACATTATTGGGCTCAAATCAATTCACCAATCGAATCAAAATCAAATAAAATTAACTCAAATTGAATTCAATTTCAATGGCTCCGATTAACCCATTTTGACTCGTCACAAGTATATATATAATACTAATTGACACGTCGTAGAAAATTATCTTAATCGAACACGAATCTCGATGCAAAATCAAGTTTGGAAACTTTAAAAATTAATTCGGAGACCATCCAAACTCCGATTTCAGCAAACTTACAGTTGAACTGAGCGTCTTAGGAATACAAACCCAACGACACCAAGATCAACCCAATCTGAGCCCAAATGAATCCTAATCAAGGGCTCAAAGCGTTGTTTGAAGGTTCAAACAGCAATTATTAACCCGTTTTGACTCGTCACAAGTATATATATAATAATAATTGATACGTTGTCAAAAATTATCTTAATCGAGCACGAATCTCGATGCAAAATCAAGTTTGGAAACTTCAAAAATTAATTTGGAGACCATCCGAACTTCGATTTCAACAAACTTACAGTCGAACTGAGCGTCTCAGGAATACAAACCCAACTACACCAAGATCAACCCAATCCGAGCCCAAATGAGTCCAAATCAAGGGCTCAAAGCACTGTTGGAAGGTTCAAACCACAATTTGAGTTACCAAACGGTCTCCGATTTCGACAAACTTATACTCGAATCGAACGGCTCGACGAGTCAAATCCAATGAGCCCAAGATCACCGAATTTTGAAATCATTAAGGACTTCAAATGTCCAACAAACGGTCCACGGTCAAAGGGTTCAACAACAACCCATAACCACTCACTCTCCCTCTCCCTCAACCCATAACCACCCACTCTCCCTCTCCCTCAACCCAAAAAACCGTCCAAGCCTTCCTCCTCTCATACATGACACGTCCAAGCCTCCTCCTCTCATACATGACACATCTAAGACTCCTCCTCTCATACATGACACGTCCAAGCCTCCATTCTGATGTCGCTGCAGTTCACGATCTAAGCATGAGAAATCCACACGAAGCCTCTCCATCGCCCCCTCCAGAGATCCAAGACAAAAGAAAGTGGTGAACTTCTTTTTCTTATTGATTCTTCTTCCACTCTTCTCCCTCTCATCATTTTTTTTTATGGATAATTTTTGTTGGATAGTTAGCCTATCAAATGAGGTTATTTAGTAAACATTCATTCATTTTATACTTAAATTCCTGCACTTGTTTGGGTTGAGTATTATCCTATTTGTAAATGCTTATTCATCAAGACTTAACTAGATAACCTCATGAATCATGAATGTGTTTATGGAAAAATCCATGTTGTTTGAAACTAAGTTATTTGTGTGTAAAATATGCATAATACTATGGTTATTGTAGTTCATATAATGAGATGTATGCATAGATTGGAGGAAATTGTAGCGTGATCTATTAAATGCATAAACTATGTTTGTGTTATTGTCTATTCAAGAATGTTATGAGTTTTGGTTAAATAAAAGTTAGTGGGAAAGCATATCTATGCAAGGTTGTGCTGTGTTTGAAAGGTGAAATCTATGTATTTTAGAAAAGTTAAGTAAATGTGTAAAAGTATAGTATGATATTTTTGGGAGGGTTAAGTGGATGAATCTTGTAGTATTTATTTGTGTTGGGAAGTATACAAAGTGTATATTGAAGAGAAAGTGCATATAGTATGGAAGATGAAAAGTATTTGTTTTGAAATATAAAGTAGGTGAAACGTGTGCATTTTTGGATAAGTTAAATAAATGTGGTAAAGTCTAATATGATATTTTTGGAGGATGAAGTGGATAAATCTTGTAGTGTATATATATATTGGGAAGTATATGAAGTGTATATTGAAGAGAAAGTGTATAGAATTTTGAAGGCAAAAGGTATTTGTTTTAAAAGTGAAATTTGTGTATGTTTTGAAGAAGTAGAATTTTTGTATAAGAAAAGTAGGGTGTTATGTGTATATTTTTGAAGTTTCGGAGATGTAGAGTTTATGCTTGTATTAAAAAAAAGTAATGTATAAAGATGAAGTTGTATTTTGAATTATGTAAAAATGGAGTTGTGTTTAAATTTATGTGATTTGGAAAAGTGAAAGGTGTATATTTTAAAGGGTGATTTATGAATGTAAGTGCTAAGAGAGAAGTGTACGTTTGAAAATTGAAGATGTATGGTTTTGAGAAGAAAGAGAGTGTTTGTGTTAGAAAATGTTTGATTTGGGTAAATAATAAAAGAAAGCAGGACTCTCTTTTCCTCTCTCTATTATTTTCTTTTACTTCTCTTTCCTTGTACCTCGGGGTAAAATAATAGAAATATATATAATATGCTATCAAAAGTGAAAAGTTCAGAAGACAGTCAACAAACTGATGTTCAAGCCCGAAGAAAGGTACGCCTTTATTTTTTATAAATTTCAATTATTTTATTATTAATTATTAAATGTGCTTTCTAATCCCTATTTTTTTCTGTTTTCTTTTCTTTATTTGCATGAACTACGAGGAACGGTACTGATCGAGTGGACAAAAGTACAAGGAGCTAATGACGTCAGTCGCCTCTATCCAGCCGGGTAGAGGTGCTACGGGCGGAACCACCGGGTGTAGCCCTCAGTGACTGTAAGTATTCTAAAACTTAGAAAAACCTTTAGGGCCTCCCTTGAAGTGGTTTGTGCGAATCCTTATCCTTTAGGTTCTTATAGTAACTTCAATTTTATTAGGATTATTTTTGTTATATTTTAGATCCCCAAATTCATTTTACACACGCGCAAAGTCCTAAGGGTTAGTAATAACAAATTTTTTACCCATATATATTAGTGAAATTTAAGGACAATAATTAAGGACTGAGTCTTAGAAAATCTAGACTTAGGATGCATGCACACTATAGGATATAAACATATAACATAGAAAATTTAGTGACACCTTACCTTAGAATTAGTGAATATTTTTAAATTAAAAATCAATCAATTAGAAAACTTTAGCCAATAATTGACCTAGGACATATCAAAACCTCACAACCTACTGCACACACTTGGATTTGTTTGTTAGGACAACCGACTCTAGTTTTAGGTTAGGCCGGTTTTTATTTTCTTACTGCTGTGTGACGGGCTTTTTCTCGATTTTCACTGCATGCTGGTTGTAAAAATATTGGTGTGTTTTCTTACCTACTCTTACTACACTCTGTGATGTTGGTTTGATTGACGATTAGATTACCCATAGGCTAGGAGCGATCTGGATTGTTAACATGATTTTCTGTAGGTGGCCACACTCGTGCAGGGAAGGAAAAGGGGGTTAATTAATCAAAAATTTTATATAAATGCTACAGGTACTACAGCTGCTTAGCCTCCAAATAAGGAGTGTGGCCAAGTGTGGCTAATTGATTCAATTTAAATGCATATATATAACTGCTTGGGATAATTTTTGCTTAGGATAACCTTGCAGGTGGTCTAGATTTTCTTTCTTTTCTGTGAAATGTAATGTAAATGTAAATGTATTTGAAAATTATCATAAATTATGAAAGTGATTTTGAAAGTGGGATATCACATCCAATTTTGGAATCCAAAGAAAGGAGAATATACCTTAAAGGATTATTCTCTTTTATTTGGAAAGCCAAATTAGGATGATTTAATATCCAAATAGAAAAGAAAATACCCCTCTTAGGGATGAGTTTCTTTTCATTTGGATATCCAGAACCTGGCGAACCCGAGAAGCTCGTAGAAGAAGAAAAGACAGAACGAGAAGATTGAAGAAAGAAGATGAAAAAATAATGATTCAAGGAACAGTATATCCCAGTTCAAAACTCACTTGCGTCATTCTTAAGATTAGAATCCGGGTTTGTTGTTAGTGGTCCCCAGCCACTTTACTTTTTTGTAAATTCTGGGTGTAATATGGACATTGGACATTATATTTTTGGATTATTTAAATTGATTGTTTACATTGTTTGTGCAGTAGTTATTTTTTAGGGCCCTTGCATGCCATGTTTTGTTTTAGCCTAGATTCGAATCGAAGAGATTTTTTTCGTAAGTGTACGCTTAAAATTCTTCTACTTGTAATTTTAAATAAAAATTTTTAGGCTCACATAGTAACTCTAACGATCTAAGAAGTGAGCTCGGGACCGCCGAGAGTCAGCATAAGCATATTATTACTTTCTCTTCCATGTTAGGCACCTCCCCGCCTGCGGGTTCTGGCAGACCACTTAACCTATGAGGGTGCAGTTCTGTCAAGGGGACGTTGTGCAATCTCTAGGGAAAAACCTATTTTATAAGCCTAATTTTTAAACTGCTTCATATTCATTTTATACATTCGAGTCAATTAGCATGCATTGCATTAGATACAAATTAAAAAGTGTCTAAAATATTAATTGTATTTTTAGACATTTTTCACCCTATATAAGTTGAGGGGCCAATTAGGGTTTATCTTAGATGTCGGCCCCCAATTCATTAAAACTTAAGCAACATCCCTACCTATCTTTCATAAGAGACTTGACACATGGTTTTAAAGCGCCTAGGTGGTTAGCTGGCACCCTAATCCAGGCCGAGATAAGTCCAGATTTGCACTTCATTAGTTAGGTTTGGGTCACTATTTTATAGTACCCAAATTAAATTTAGGTTCTGAGGCAGATTCTTTTTAGATCTTAAGTCCTCACCCTCCGGGAATATAAATCCCAAATTTCTAATAAAATATCAACTTAAATATAAAATTTTCTCCTAAAATGTAAAGCCCAACATAGGATAGCCTGAGGTTGTCTCTGAGCTTCTCAGAATCCGACAGCTCCTACTTTTCTTCTTTTGACTTGCTAATAAATGTTCAACATTAAGCTTTCACCTTGGAAAATTCCTATTTCTGTTCCTTGTCTTTTACTTTGTAGTCAAAGGGTATAAAATCATTGCTTTAATCGAGAGTTTTCTTAGGAGTATCCCTCCCAGGATGTAATTAACTATAGGGGCTTGCTCCTATAGGGATTTGAGAACCCCAAACTAAAATAAACCTTGTTTTATATGAATAAAACAAGGGAAAAATATTTGGTAATGCAGATGTCTTTAAAACTTCATTTCTAATTTTAAATATATTTGTAGGATGTTATTATTATCTTTTTAGATAATATAATATCCTGCTTGTTATATTCAATTTTAGAAATGATGAATTTTATAAAATCTATTCTTATTTTGGATGACTTGAAGAATGTTATGTTCGTCTTTCAAGATGATATAATATTCTCATTGTTATATCTAAATAAAAGAATGGATAAACTTTTTCAAAAAAAAAAAACTTATTTCTATTTTTAAACATATTCTATAGAATTTTATATTCATCTTTCAAGATGATATGTTATTCTTTGAACTATGTTTGATCATATAAATATATCTTTTTAAAACCTTATTTTGATATTGAATCCATTGTAGAATATTGTGTCGGCCTCTCGAGACTGTACTTTATTCTCAATGCAGTATTCAATTACAAAATAGGAGAAAATCAAAATCTGCGTGGTGAGACACAATATTTTTTTTCCACCATCTGATCCTAAGAAACATGGAGTAGAAGATGATGATGTTGGAGAGATTACAAGTGGGTTAGAAAATCTGGGGAAGGAGAGTGAGCACCTAAGTAATCGAGGAGTAGGAGTCACCCAAGGAGTAGAAAATTTTGATGAAAGGGGAGAAACTTCACACACTTTGCCTAGAGATTAGAGATACTCTACTAGTCACCCCAAGGATTTGATTTTAGGAGACCCTTCTAGTGGAGTTAAGACTAGACATGGACTTAGAAAGGAGGTGAACCACTCTGCCTTTATTTCTATGACTGAACCCACCACCATTAACCAAGTCCTTTCTGATGAGTTTTGGATTTTAGCAATGCAAGAAGAGTTGAATCAATTTGTTAGAAATGATGTTTGGGAACTTGTGGAAAGACTTAAAGGACAAAGTATAGGTGGAACAAATTGGGTCTTTAAGAATAAAGTGAATGATTCAGGAGTGGTGGTAATGAATAAAGCAAGATTGGTGGCTAAGGGGTACAATCAAATAGAAGGGATAGACTTTGAGGAGACTTTTGCCCCTGTAGCTAGATTGGAAGCCATTAGAGTGTTATTAGCCTTTGCCTGTTATAAAGGATTTAAGCTTTTTCAAATGGATGTCAAGAGTGCCTTTTTAAATGGGGAGATAAAAGAAGATGTGTTTGTAGAACAACCTCCAGGTTTTGAAAGCTCCCAATTTCCAAATCATGTGTTTAAATTGAAAAAGGCATTGTATGGTTTAAAGTAGGCACCAAGAGCTTGGTATGAGAGGCTTAGCACATTCTTACTAGAGAAGGAGTTTGTCAAGGGAAGTGTAGACACCACCCTTTTTATTAGAAGAGTTGGGGATGATTTACTCATTATTCAGATTTATGTGGATGATATACTTTTTGGATCTTCTAATAAAAATTTGTGTGATGATTTTTCTAAAACAATGAGTAGAGAATTTGAGATGAGTTTGATGGGAGAGTTGTCCTACTTTTTGGGGTTTAGCATAAAATAATTAGAAGATGAAACTTTTCTAAATCAAACAAAATACATAAAGGACATTTTGAAGAAATATGAGATGGACAAAGCCAAGCCAATTAACACTCCCATGACTTCTAGTGCTCCATTAGATAAGGACCCAAGTGGTAAGTCTGTTGATCAGAAGAAGTATAGAGGCATGATTGGATCTTTACTTTACTTGACTGCAAGCGGACCTGACATCATGTTTAGTGTTTGCCTTTATGCTAGGTTTCAAGCTGACCCTAAGAAATCCCACATGACTGCTGTTAAGAGGATTTTTAGATACCTTTTGGGGACACAAGGATTAGGGATTTCGTACCCTAGACATAGCACTTCTTTTGAGATTATTGGTTTTTTTTTACTCTGATTTTGCAGGATGCAAGGTGGATAGAAAAAGCACTTCTGGAACTTGTCAATTCATTGGACAATCTTTAGTCTCTTGGTCTAGTAGGAAGCAAAACTCTGTTGCACTTTCCACTGCTGAAGCTGAATACATTGATCTTGGAAGTTGTGTGGCCCAAGTTCTTTAGTTAAAACAACAGGTATTGGATTTAGGATTACATGTAAGTACCATCTCAATATTTTGTGACAATACTAGTACCATATGCATCTCTAAGAATCCTATCCAACATTCAAGGACTAAACACATTGACATTAGGCATCACTTCATTAGAGATCATGTGACTAAGGGAGACATTGAGTTACACCATGCAACAACTGAAAATCAACTGGCGGACATCTTTACTAAACCACTGGCCTTCGATACTTTCAGCTCTTTAAGGACCAGGTTGGGTGTGATTGACATTAATGCATGAAACTTTTTTTCTTTTGTTTTTCTTTTTATTTTCTTTTGTTTTTGTTTCCTTTTTGTTGCTTTAGCTTTCTTTTTGTGTGTTTTATTTTTCCCTTTTGTCTCTCTTTACTTAGTTTTCAAAAACATCGCTAATATGATACTATATTCCTTGTCCTTGCCTTTGGAAATTTGTAGTCAATATGTTTCAATCTACTCAATCTCTTAGATTATAGCAATATTTTGTGATTGTGTCTCTTTCTCTAACCTATTTTAGTGGCATAGTTTTCTTTTCTAATCAAAAATCTATCTCAAGTTAAAGATTGTTTTTGGAATTGAGATCTTCTCTTAAGTTTGCTTAAGCAAATCTATCTTATACTTATAATGTTTAAAGTCTTTTTGTCACATCAAGATTTTTTGTTACTCTTGTCTTTGATTATTAATTCTGCTTGTGGTAACTCTTCCTTATATTAGAGAGAGTGCTCCTATTCTCTAATATCTGAGAAGATATATTCACAACTTTGTTTTTAAAAGGTTATAAAAGAGAATATAGCTTGCAAAAATAATAAAATTTGACCAATGATGCCAACAAAAGATGCGCAAAGATGCCAAAAATTAAAAAATCTATAAAAAGATGCACAAAGCACCATGAAATTGAAAAGAGGCATAAAATGAGCCCACTCAAAAGCAAGCTACTCTCCCTTTTTAAATCTTTTAAAACTTAGAAGTGTTGGTTTTCAAAGGCTTGACTTCGATTATTTTGCGATTGTGACAAATTTACTTTAGCTTCATTATTTTATAAAGATGTTTTTCTTTAAGCCAAGTAATGGGTGGATTCCTTTTCTCGTATCCAATTAATTTCTTGAGTTAGGTCATTGATTTCAAAAGATGATTCTACCCTAAGAGAACGTCTGAGCTAAGGGTAACCATGATCGGATATTCTACTATTCTATAGATTGAAGAGCTTATTAACACATTAACTCACAAATTTTTAAAACAATCACATGGAATACTATATCATTTTCATGCCTTGGTTTTAAAAAAAAATAAAGAGGGATCTCTTTTGCTTTGCTTTATTGTGCCTTCCTTTTTGATATGTCAAAAGGGGGAGAAGTTTATGAGGTTCTTTTTTCATCAATCATGAATTTTTGCTATTAACTGTTTTTCGTAGTGTTTTGCCATCATCAAAAAAGGGGAAATTGTTGCAAATCTATTTTTCATGGCTTATATTTTGATGATTGACAAACACTGTTTCTCTTGGACCGCTTGTTGCTTCTAACTTTTCAGGAATCGAAGATCGGACGATCAAGAAGAAGCCAGGTCAGGATTGCGTAGGTTTAAGGTTGAGTCAGTCTGTACTTTTGTTTTTCACTTCTTGAGTCTACTTGTTATGGTCAAAGAGACTGATGCTAAGTAACCCTTCACACACACACTTGAGAGACTTAGAATTTCTGTTTGTACTCATATCGGCCAGGACGATTTTTGGATCGGCCTGGACGATCAGGCTTAAAAAAGAAAGTCTAAATAAGGATTCTTAATTAAGGCAGCCGACATTAATATATCGGCCTAGACGATAAGCTCAAAACAGAAAGAAGTTTCCGCCATAGATAATTAAGGTATACTGTATTTTTAAATTATCGGCCAGGACGATCATAGGATCGGCCTGGACGATAATCACAAATTATGCCATAATTGTTCAGGAAATCAACGGAGTAATTAAGCATGATTGATACGATCATATCATCCTGGACGATCTCAGGATCAGCCAGGATGATCCAGTCAAAAACCTTATGTTACTTCAAGACGATAAGTATCGGCCAGCTCGTATCCAGGGTTATTGTCAGGATGATTTTCCTCAGATTTGAACTGATCGGCCAGGACGATCGTGAGATCGGCCTGGACGATCAAGCCAAATTTTAATCGTCCTACTTTGCATCCAGGGCGATGCTCTGGCCGATCTTCATTGATTTGTACTGATCGGCCAGGCCGATGTCCATATCGGCCTGGACGATATAGTCGACAACTTGTAATTAATGAGCTCCTTTGAAGCTCTTCTATTTAAGAGCTATTGTTCAACATTTTTCAAGACTTTTGGCTGCTGCCTTGACTTGAGAAGACCTTGAGGAGAGAAAGAGAGAGAGGGAGAGAGAGAGGATCTTGTGAGAGGGAGCTTATGAGGGGATTCACAAGGGTTGCTTCAAGGATCGCTCTACTTGTTCTTCGTCTAGAGTTTCTCGTCCGTGGAAGGTCGGCAGAGGTAAGGAGTTAGCTTTTGGTTGTGGTTCTCTGCCAGCTTCAGGAGGAAGCAAAAGGAGGTAGGTTCTCTGCCTTGCCGGGTGTGGCAAAAAGGAGGTTCTTGTGAGGGCTTCTCTGCCTAGCCGTGGGGGCTAAAGGAGAGTCACGTTTTGTAGTGCAATACTTGGAGGGTGCCTCCAAGGAGTGGACGTAAGTCGAGTTGACCAAACCACTATAAATTTCTGTGTTCTTATTTTTGCTTCCGCACTTTTATTTCTACATCGTTGTTTTTTTGTGGTGATTTTGGTTTGTGATTTTTATTCTTTGAGAAAAGAAATTGTTAATTACCAATTCACCCCCCCCCCCCCCCCCCCCCTCCCCCCTCTTGGTTAGCTTGGGCCAGTTCTATAGGGCTTAACATCGCTAGCGAACTTTCAATTATAACATAATCATTCACTAATCATTCCCCAACAAATTCCATTCACACATTAAATCTATATTTAAGATTTTAAAGGGATATCTCAAATTTTTAAGATTTTAATGTGTATATATATATATATTAAAATATATAAACATATATATACTCAAATATATAAATAGAAGTTTTAAAATAAAATAATTGAAAATATCATTAAAATAAATTTTAAGGGGTTGAGAGATCCACTAATTTTTAAAGTAATTTGAAAATAAATATTAAATTTTAAAATAATTAATATATTATTTTGTTAAATATTAATTAAATATTAAGATATTCATAAAATTCAAATTAATCTAAATAAATTAATTTTTAAATTTTGAAAATATTTTTAAATTAAAATTCTCAATTTTCTAAAAAATTTGATATATTATTTATATTTTTATGAATTAATTTGAATTTATTTAGAATCTTTAAAGTTTTAAGTTATTAAGGCATTAAGTTAATTAAACAAATAATTAATAATTAAAATAGCTCTTAAATGAAGTTAAACTAAATTATGTTAAACAAAGTCTTAAATATTTTTGAAAATTTTAAATAATTATTAATGATTTGATTTGAATTTTTAAAATTATTTGAATTTAATAAAAATTAAATATCAATGAATTTTTAAATATTTATTTTATTTAAAAAGAAATTTAAAATATAAATTATATCTTAAATTAATTCAAACTAGAATTAAATTAATTTTTTAAATGATAAATATTTAAGTAATTAATAATGATTAATAAATTCAATATTTAAATAATGTAAATTAATTTAATTATAATAAATGGTTTCAATTAAAATTTAATTTCAAAATATTTAAAGTATATTTTATATTTTTAATTAAAATATTTAATAATAGTATTTTGAATTTAGAAATAATTTTGATTAATTTTGATTTTTAATATTAAAGTTTTATTAATTATATATATATATATCATTAAAATATTTTAAAATCTAAATTAAAGATTTTAAGTTTGAAAAATTTTAATATATTATAATTAATTTTAAATTAGTTTTTAAATTTTATTATATAGTATACATATTTTTATATTTTAAAATGATTTAAAAATGAATTTTAAATCATTTTAATATATTTAACGGCAAGGAAAGCCACATGGTGCCTTTTTATTTCATCAAGCGTAGATGGCGACGGCACGAGTAATCATTGTGAATGATTACGGGAGGGCCCCACGTTCTTTCTACATGGCAAAAAATAGCTGGACTGCGCAGACGGCTGCGGCCAACTGATGAGGCTCACTTAACCAGCGTGGCATCGTGATGAGCTGTTAGATCTGATGTGATTTGATTTAGCGGCTAAGATTAGGCCACACATCTGATCTCAATCCAATCAGATCGAACGATCGAGTTTGATCCCGTAGTTTGAGATGGATGACTCAGATTGAATCGAACCCAAAAATTAACTGTGGGATCTGATCCCCAATTTATCCAAGATGTGGAACGGTCGGATCCGAACCATTGATCATAACCAAAGTGTTACATAAACTGATCCCTAGAATGAGTTTTTTAACTCATTCTCTTGATGCACTCAATAGTTTAACTTAAAATTTTAAATAGAGATAAACTGAGTGAACATAACCAATAGGGAAGTGATTTGAAAACTAAAAATGTGTTGTAAAGAGAGTTATTTAATCTAGTGTATCTTAGACTAGGGTTAGCATTTATACCTAAGCCAATTGATGGATTGATAAGGCCAAGTATTCTCTAAGCTTGTTGACTGTCCATGCTACTTTTCTCTAAAGAAATCACAATCCGATAAGCTCCCAATTGCAAGTTCTTTTGATTGTACAGACTTTAGTTTGAGCTCGCTAGAAAACTCATCGCCGGCGGCTTCTAGCGATAGGTTCTGACTTGGGATATGTGGAAGAGATACTTGAGGGCTTGAATGAGTAGAGAGCTCAGCTAAAGGGATTTGAATCTGGAGAGAGATTGTTCAAAGTGAGAATAAGTGCTCAAAATGGGGTTTCACCCTATTCAAATGTCTCCTTCTTGAATGGAGGGCTAGGATTTGTTTGGTTGGACTCCAGATGGCTACCAAGTGTGTTGGGATTGTTGGGATGGTAGAGAATCAAAGGACAAGAGGACATCCTATGTGGAAAGCCTTTTTGGTCCCCTTATGGACATGTGGGATGATGGGAGCTGCTGGATCTTGATCCAAGGGCTGTGATAAGTCCTAAGAAGGTTTTAGAGGATGATTAAGCAGCTGGAGTGATTTAGATTAGAGGGGGTTACACTTAATGAATCATTTGACCACCTTTAACTACTCTAAAAACTTGATTTGACCATTTGATTAGTGCCCATCCCACATGGTAGCTGAGGTGGCATAGGAGAGGGATTTGGGTTCTGGATTGATGGACTAAATAAGATTTAAAGCTTGAAGATTGGAATTTGGAAGAGTTAGAGAGGGTTTTAAAGGGGTTTGATCATTTAAAACCATTTAAAGGCCTTGTTGACTAGGTTGACTAGTCAACCAACTTACATGGCTGGTGAGGTGGCAAAGGAATGTGTTAAGGAACTAGTTGGAGTGATTTAAGATAACTTAAAGATCAAAAGGATAGAGTTTAAATGAACACAAGAGAGTTTTAATGAGATTTGACCAATACTATATGGTTGACTTGGTCAAAATTTCTAGGATTTGAGTGTCTAAGGATTAGAACATGATTAAGCCTTGGTTTGAAATTGATTAGATGCTTGAAAGGGGTTAGATAAGTTTAATGGGTTGAAATAACCCATTCAAAACCTTAAGGGAGTTTTGAGTCAACCTGGTTGATTGGGTCAACTACGTTGACCCAAAGGCTTGAATTGGGCTCAACCAATTTGTTTTGATATTTTGAGTCTGTTGGAAGTGGTTCTAAAGTCTGGAAAGGTCAATCTGGTCAAAATGCCCTTAAGGGCATGTTTGGCCAATCTAGGTTAACTTGGTTAACCAGGTTGACTCAGGATTTGAGTTTAGGTCCAACAAGTTTGGTTTGATATTTAAAAATTCTTGGAAGTGGTTCCAAATAATTTGGAGGTCATTTGGTTTGAGATTAATGTTTGAACCCATAAGGGGTATTTTAGTCAAAAGGGTCAAACTAGTCAACTAGGCTTGACCAGGGTCAGGGCTTGAGTCATTGACCTTCTATTGATGATTAGGATGCATTGGAGGAGGTTTCAAGATTTGATTAGAGAATGACAAGTTGAAGTTTAGAGAAAACTTCAAAATTGCTCTTAAGGGCGTTTTGGTCATTTTGACCCCTAGTCAACTGGGGGTCAAAGTGGATCCAACAAAATATAGTTTTATGTGTTGCGGATCTATGATTTTGATGATAGCAAACATTCCTTATTTCTCTATGATTGCCTTATGTGCTAACGTTTCAGGTCCACACGATCAGACTGCAATCTGAAACCAGCTCAAGATTGGGTAGACTAGGTCTGTGTCAGTTTGTAATCTTTTTCCTTTCTTGAGTCTGTTGTATTTGGTGTGGTATCTGATGATTTGTAACTTGGAAGATTTTTTGTTATGCCCTAAAAGATTTCTATTTTTGGTAACATCGTCCTGGACGATCTGACAAAAGTAGAAATCCTAATTAGGGCATTCTCATTAAAGCAGCCGTCTTTTTGCAAAACACATCGTCCTGGACGATTTTGTATCGGCCAGGACAATCGGCTCAATTCAGCAAGAATCTGCCGCCATATCTACTTAGGAAAATCTTATTTTTGGATATCGTCCTGGTTATCGGCCTGGACTATAAAATATCGGCCTGGCCGATCCAGGTCAATTTTTCCAAAATTTCTCAGGCAGTTTTGGAAAGCAATTAATGGGGATTTCGTCCAGGCCGATCGCACGATCGTCCGGGACGATTAGACATCGTCCAGCTTCATTTCAGGGCGATTTTCAGGACGATTTTCCTCATATTTGTGCTAATCGGTCAGGACGATTTGGCTATCGTCCTGGACGATAATGGCGGCAACTTGCATTAATGAGCTCGTTTTGAGAGCCTCTATTTAAGCTATGGCAAGGCACTTTGTAAGTGTCTTTGGCAGCCATTGTAGCTTCGTTCTTGTGGGGGAAACTTGAAGAGAGAGCTTGAAAGGGAGAGAGGAAAGGGTGGAGTTTGAGAGAGGGAGAAGATCCTGTGAGGGGGGACTCAAGGGAGTGTGGAGGGGGTTCCACACGGTTGCTCCGGCGAACTCGCACCTTAGTACCATCTGATTCAAGGCTTGTCTCGAGGTAAGTTCACCAAAGAAGAAGTCTCTTTGGTGTCAAAGGACCCGGCAACTCCGCCGCACCGGGAGAGGTGGAAGTGATTTTGTAAGGGCTTCTCCGCCTAGCTGTGGGGGCTAAAGGAGAGTCACTTTGTGTTAGTGCAATACTTGGAGGGTGCCTCCAAGGAGTGGACGTAGGTCAAGGTTTGACCGAACCACTATAAATCCGGTGTGTTCTTTTCTTATTATTGCTTCCGCATTTATTTTTCTTCCGCACTTTTTGTGGTGATTTTGGTTTAAGTTTTTTTCTTTGTTTAAAAGATTCTTCTTTTCCAAATCACCTCTCTTTTAATTAGCTTTGGGAATAAGTTCATAAGGGCTTAACATCCCCATCGAACTTTCATTATGTTCAATAGGTCATATTCAAGGGACTAAAAGTGATTGGAGAATTTGAAGAAGGCTCCAAGGTCAGGATCCACTAGGGGGCAAGTCTAGTGGCATAGGCTATAAATATTTAAAGGTCTTACAACCTTTGAATTTTAATTCAATTTTTGGGGTTAGAGACCTTAGAATAGGATCAAATTTGGAGGTTTTCCTCTATAAGCATGTCCTATCATTATGTAATTGATAGACTCTAAATCATAGGTCATTTGTGTTGGGTTTGAAGTGTTTGAAAATTCATTGGAAAAGGCTTTTAGGACTAAGATCTTTAGCCTTGGATTTGAGTCTGGATTTTTGGGTTTCAATTGGGTTTTGAGTTTGAATGACTGGATTTGAATTATCCAAATTATTTATGATCATTTGAAAAGATAATAAGTGATATGATAGGATTGAGGTTTGATAAAAGATTGAATCAAACGGGATTTGAGCTCGATATTGAATTGCCTAGGATATTAAACATGTTTGAAATCTAGATAGATTTTATGTATGAATTGAATTAAACTCTAGATAGATTGAAATTTGAACATATTTAGATTTAAATTAATAGTCTAGATTAAAGTCTAGACTGAAGTATAAATTGGTTTAAGATTTGAATTGATCAGAGGTCTGGATTAATTTAAATCTGGATTGGTCTAGAAGAATCTTAGGGTCTAGAATAGATCCTAGGGTCTGTATTCTAGAAAGATCTTAGAGTCTAGATTGGTAAGGAGACTAGATTGATCTAGGGTTAGGATTGGTCCAACTGACCTCATATAAAAATGAGGTCAACACGGCTATCACAATATGGTGGTTCATAAAATTAACGTGTGGAGCTTAAGAGTTAATCCTGACTCTTTTGCTACACCAATTGACTTGGGGAAAAATGTCAAAGTTCAAATTTCAATTTAAAAATTGAAATCAAGTATGAACTTAAGGTTGAATTTCAAGTTTGAATTTGAGGTTAAAGTCGAATGGATCTTTTTTAAATTTTGTGACTCAATATATTGAGTTTCACACAATCGTGTAGGTTCACAAAATTGATATAAAAAATATAAAAATTGGGCTTAACTCTTTCATTTTACTAATTAAATTAAGGTGAAATTTCAAAGCCCATATTTGACTTTGAAATCAAAATTAAAGTTGAATTTAAGGTTAAAGTCGACCTTGAGTTTAATGTTGAAATTGAATGGATCTTTTTTAGATTTTTAAACTCAACATATTGAGTCATGTTCAAATTTACAAGTTTACAAACTTAATTTGAAGATCCTAAGAAACTAGGCTTGACTCTTTCACCCCACTAAGTGATTTGGGGGTGAAATGTCAAAGCCCAAAGTTGACTGGAGAGTTTTGGATTTGCGTTGCATATGTTCAACTACAACAAAATATTATAGAAGACACATGGCAATGACAATTGAAGTTGATTTAAAAGATTTTGGGTAAGTTTTAAAAGTTCAAAAGTCTGGCATAACCTCATATTATTTTTGAAACTCAATATGCTAGACTCATGTTCAACATAAAGTTTAATAAAAAATTATATTGGGGGGGGGGGGGGGGGGCGTTCTAAGGAGTTGACTCGACTCTTTCATACTGATGAAATATCAAAGCTTGACTTTGCCGGAAAGATCAATCTTTTGAGTTGAATTTGAAGGTGTTTATATTCTTTCGCACACATTAAATTATAAGAGTACAATTCTATATGTAGTGATTGAGATTGAGTTTTGCTAAAGGATTGACATTTTGATTTTGAAATTGATGAATTTTTTACAAATAATGAAACTTAGCATGCTTAAGATTTGTTCACATGCAAGTTTGTAATATATACAGGAGGATTTTGAATGATTTGGCTCGACTCCTTCGCTCTACCAATGAACTTAGAGGCAAAATGTCAAAGCCCAGTTTTAACAAAGGTTTCCTACACTCACCTCTCTTTTGACATGTCTTAATTCAGTTGGCCACACTCACCTAAGAGAGAAATGGGTAAAGGGACCAACAGAAGGAAGAGTAGTCAAAATTATCGATGCAATAAAGTTTTTTACCACTATTAAAGATGTAGAGTGAGATTTATCCCCAACAGAGTCACCATTTTTTGTTCGATTGAAAATTATGTAGGTTTGAAAAAGTTTAATTTTCTTTGGGAAAGTTTAATTGAACACATCATTAAGAATAATATATCACCTCGGGAGGTGAACATATTATTCCCTAATGCGTTTGAATTACAAAATTTTTAATTCATCCTGATTATCATAGTCAAACTCAGGAGAGACAATATATGATTTTGAAAGATTAAAATGATATTCTATCAATTATTTAACTATAATAATTTGGATAAGAGATCATTAATTTCATAATCAAAATCACAATAAAAATTTATATATCTCTTCGAAGAAAAAAGTTATCAATCACTATTGATCATTTGAAATTTAAGATAATGATAGTTTAATTTTGAATTTCCCAAAGATAATTAATTGAAAGTTTTGAAAACTTGATTTTAAAAATTAGAACTGAGTTTCTAAATCTCCTATGAGTGCAAGTCCTCGTAGTTAATTACATCATAGGAAAATTAAAGTTTTCCAACAAAAACTCTCGATTAAAATAGCGGTAAACATTTTATTTAGATTTTTAAATCTTGATGTCAAAGGGGGTAAGGGTTGGAAATTCAAATGGGATTGGATCAAAGTTAAGCACTTATTTAAGGAGTTAAAGGAGGAATGGTATGGTGTGTTTTAAGATTTTGAAATAATTTAGAAACACTCTAGGGTATTCTATGTGTTGGGCTTGAATTTGATTGAAAGAGATGTTTAATTTAAATGATTAATTTTAGTAGAAGTTTGGTTTTAGATTCCCGGAGGTTGAGGTCATATAGCCCGAGCCTACCTCAGAACCTAAGTCTAAATTGGGAACTCAAAAGTAACTTGATCCTAACTCATGCAGTGCAAATCTTAACTTACCCCGACCTGGATTAGGGAGCCAGCTAAACCACCTAAGTGCTTCAAAACTATGAGTTTGATCTTTTAATGTTGATTAGTAGGGATGTTAATTAGATTAGGTTTGAGGAGAGCGGGACTAACATTTAGAGCAAATCCTAATTGGTTCATTTAACTTATATTGGGTATTTGATGTTTAAGTAAATACAATTAAAGATTGGACTCTTTTAAGTTTATTATTAATGTGATGCATACTAGTTGATTCGATTGAATGCATAAATCAAAATGAAGCAGCTTAAAAATTTAGCTTAAAAATAGTTTTTTTCTAGAGATTGCACAACATCACCTTGACAGATCTGAACCCTCATAGGCCAGGTGGTCTGCCAAAACCCGCAAATGGGGAGGTGCCTAACAAGGTAGAGATAATATAATATAATGCATGAAAAAGTCTTGGTGAGTCTGAGCTTATTTCTTAGGATAGTTAGAGTTTCTATATGAGCTAAATTTTTTTATTGGTTTGTGTAAAAGAATTTTTATCGTACCCTCATGAGCCTCTGATCATTCCAAGCTAAACCAAATATGACATAAAAAAAACTAGAAAAACTTATAATTACTAATGCATAATCAATTAAACAAATAAATTAAATTAATTATTTAAGTTGAATGTCCATGTGGTTAGTACCACTTAATATTACAAACTAGGGTCTACAAAAACATAAAGTGGTCGGGCACCACTAACAACATCCTGGATTTCTAATCCTAAGACTCAAGTGACTTTGAGAATGGGTATTCTCATTCTTCATTCCTTTGTTCTCCCATGAGCTTCTTAATTTGTCAGTTCCGGATATCCCAATGAAAAGAAACTCTCCCTGGAAAGGGATGTTATATTTTCTATTTGGATATTTGAAAGGTATCCTAACTTGATCTTCAAAATGGAAGAAGACTCTCTCTTTTAGGGATGTCTTCTCCTCTTTGGAATCCAACTTGGATTTAAATATCCCATTCTTAAGTCACTTTTAAAATTACTACTCAAATAGATCTCAGATTATATTTTAAAAGAGAAAATTCTAGACTCAACGACCTGCAGGGCTATCCTAATAATCAATAGTTAATTATTCCCAAGAAGTTAATATTTGAAAATTAAAATGCATAATTATAACCACACTTGGCCATACTCTTTTAATTTAAAGGGGGTCTTAAGCATAGTAAGTACCTGTGTAAAGAATAATAATATATTTTTTTATTTAATAACCCCTTCAATTTAAATGCCCTGTTTGAGTCTGGCCACCTACATAAAATTGTGTTTGTTTAAATCATCACTAACCTAAGGGTAAATGTAACGCACAATCAATCACAGAATGCAGGAAGTAAGTAAACAAACATATCAATTCTAAGCTAGCAAACAACATATAGTGAAAACTTGTAAACCCGGCACACAGTAGAAAAGTAAACAACGGCCTAGCCTAAGACTAGAGTTGGATGTCCTAGCAAACCATCTAAAATGTGTCAGGTAGGCTGTGTGGTTTGAATATATCCTAGGTAGGGTAATTAGTTAAAGTTGTGTAAAGATTTAATTGGTTGAAAGGCTTAAGAGAAGATATTGGTTAAAATTTAAGTCTTAATAATCTAAAATTAATTTTAAGATTAATTTTAATTATTTGTTGGATATCACCTTTATTTCTCACCAAGGCTGTGAAGTTTATTTTTTCTTCTTTAGGTCTAATTTAATTGCATCGTAGGTTTGGGTTACCTAGTGGTACCTAGTATTATTAAGTGATTTAAGTTAATTAAGATATAAAAGTTAAGGATTTTTTAAATAAAGTTGGTTGATTACTGGTTCTAAGGTTGATTAAAGATTTCTGGAGTTTTAAAGTGATTTTTGAGTTTTAGGATTTTTTGGATTATTTTAATAATTTAATTAAGGGGTAAAAAGTTGACTTTTTTATTAAGGTAAAATTTTGAAATGTTTATATTTTTATAAAATATTAGGCCTTAAGATGAATTGTTAGACACTAAGTTTGCTGGATTTGAATTTGTTTACAATTAGTTATGTTGGTTTGAAGATTTGACTTGATTTTTACTTAAAGTTTGATCGGATTATTGACTTTTTGACTTTAACTAATTTTCGAAGGTTTGAAATTTTTTATAAATACTAGATTTTATTATGAGTTGAATGCCTTTTAGTTTGTTTAATTTGGAATTTTTTGGAATTAGTTTTGATTTTTCAAATTTTGGTGCATTTATTGAATTTTTAAAATTATTTAATTAAGGGAGTTTTAATGTTTTTGCTCCAAATGAACTCTCAACTCTCTGAAATCAACTCCAGTGGTCGGGAATGACCTAAGGAGATATTTCCAAGTGTTTGGAAATCTTTTGGAACTTTTAATTATTTTTAATTAATTAAATTAATTAAAATTCCATTTTAATTAAAAATTAAATTAAGCTCCAATTTGTTATCAAATCAAGGGGGTTTTGTTTTTCTTTGATTAAGGTTTGAATTCTAGTCAGTTTGAGGTGTTGTTTGTATTTTTTGGATTTAAATTTTGATTTATTGTAGTTTTTAGAAGGTTTAAAACTTAAGTTGGGGTTTAAACTTAAGAAAATTAATTAATGGGCTTAATTACTTCAAAACATCAATGAGAATTTTTCATTGGGTTGAATATGTTGCTATGTTCAAGTGTTCAATGTTCTGAGTCAGTCAAAAGAATGTGTATCCTAATTTCTAAAATTAATCTAAGTTTTCTAGACAAAGGTCCTTAATTATTATCCTGAATGATGTTACTAGGTTGTGTAGGATTAAATCAAAGTCTTGCTAACCCTTGGACAAGCATGAAATAAGCTCACACAATAACACAATCAAGTCCTTAAAACTATCAAAGCCTAGGCTATGTGGTGTGTGCACCCTAAGCAATTAAAGATTGACATTAATTAAGGTGACTATATTTTGATTAGTGAATGATTATAACATAATCTTTCACTAATCATTCCCCAATGAATTCCATTTACACTTTTAATTTATATTTAAGATTTCAAAGGAATCTCTCAAATTATCAAGATTTAAATGTATATATATTTTTAAAATAGATTTTAAACTATATAAACATATATATACTTATATATGTAAATAGAAGTTTTAAAATAAAATAATTCAAAATATCATTAAAATAGATTTTATGGGGTTGAGAGATCCATTGATTTTCAAAGTTATTCAAAAATAACATTTTAATTTTAAAAATATTAATATAATATTTAATTAAATATTAATTAAATATTAAGTTATTCATATAATTCAAATTAATGAAGATAAATTACGTTTTAAATTTAAAAATTAGTTTTAAATTAAAATTTTGAATTTTTTGAAAATTTTGATATATTATTTGTATTTTAATGAATTAATTTGAATTTGTTTGGAATTTTTGAAGTTTTAAGTTATTAAGGCATTTAAGTTAATTTAAAAAAAATTTAATTAAAAATTAAAATAATTCTTAAATCAAGTTAAACTAAGTCTTCAATATTTCTGAAAATTTTAAATTATTATTAATATTTTGATTAGAATTTTCAAAATTATTTGAATTTAATTAAAATTAAATATTAATTAATATTTAAATACTTAATTTAATTCTAGCAGTTGCAAGCCATGTGGCAAAGCCAAATTTGTCAATCACGAGGTGGCCAATGATTCTCGATGGTGAAATTAAATGCCCATAATTGTGCCACTGATAATCATCATCTTTTAACACGTGCGGTCCATGCGACATCAACTTAACCCAGTTAGTAGATTGTAACAGCAATTGGATCCGTGCGGGTTCCATCAGATGATGGAGATCAAATCATGCCATTTGATCTATATTAAGAGAGATCAAACTATAGAGAGTCAATCCTGCGGTTTAGAATAGAAGGCCAGATCCGGCCAGATGAAATCTAGATCAACCGAATAGTTACACGAGTTAAATGAACAATTGGATGACAAAATCCGGACCGTTGATCATGAAATCAATGACTCTAATTTCATTCTCCACAAGCAATGGGCATGATCTAACCCTAAAGATGAAGACACACTCGTTCTCATAAACGATTGAACCAAAATTCTTGAAAATTTAAATAGAGCTTAAGAATAATTCATTAAATATTAGGGTACAATTTTTATGATTTAAAAAGTGCTTTTTGAACTATGTGCCCTAAGCTAGGGTTTAAGATTTTACCCAAGTTAATGGATGGCTTGACCAGTTTATGGCTTATTACATTTGTAGACTATCCACGCTCCATTTTATAGAAGACCCCTTGAGCTTCTAACATCTTGATCGAAAGAAATACTCCTTGGACTGAATTGGGTCTTGGTTCGCTGTAGAGCTCACCACTGGCAGCTTTTACCGGCTGGTTTTGACTTGAAATATGGAGATGTGATCCTCTAGAGCTCGAATGAGCAAAGATTGTTCTTGGGAAAGCTTGAATGGAGAGAGAGTTGAGAGATTAGAATTGTTGTTTATTTTGAGTTTTATTCTATTCAATCTTCTCCACATTGCATGGACAACTATGATCACTTGAGTGAACTCCCAGATGGATGCCATCTGTCCAAAGAGTGGTTGGGAGCAGGGGCATCAAAGGACAAACATAAAAATGCCCCTTTTATCCTTTAGTCCATATCAGAGTCAATGAGAGGCATTTAATTTCAATTCAAGGGTTGGAGTCAGCTATAGGAAGGTTTTAAAGCCTTCTAAATCTGCTGGGGTGGATTAATATGTTAAGGACCAACTTAAATAGGTCATTTGAGCACATTTGACCCTCCTAACCATTTGATTTGACTGTTTGACTAGTCCACTTGCCATGTCGACTAGTGAGATGGCAAGGGGGAATGCCATCTGCTAAAAAAGCAAATCCCTAGACTTTGAAGCAAAATTTTTAAAGTTTGGAAGGGGATTTGACCATTTTGAAGGGATTTTAAAGAGTTTGAACAGTAAAAAAAGAATGAGGTAAAAGCTAGGAAGTATTAAAGGTTGTATAGAATGGTTTAGAGGTGATATGAAACAGTTCATTTGAATAATGAGTGATTTAACATGTATATCTAAAGGGTTGACCATAGGTCAAGGTTTGACAAAGTCAAAACATAAATTATTTGACTTCAAAAAAATTTGAATAGGTTTGAAACAAGCTTCGGAGATGAATGAAGGGTTTAAGAGCTAGATTTGGTTAAATGGGTTAAATTAACCCATTTAAACCCTTAATAAACTAATGGGTCAGCCTAGGTTGACTTGGTCAGCCAAGTTGAACCAAGACCTGGGCTTGAGCTTAATGGGTTTGATCAGATATCTGGAGTTTGGTGGAGGTGATTTCTGGTATTAGAATGGTCATCTAAGTCAAATCACCTATTTGGGCTCGAAAGGTGTATTTTGCTAAAAAATGTTTGACCTTGTCAACCAAGATTTTCCAGGGTATGGCCTTGAATCCATTTCACTCCTAATGGTGTTTAAGATGCATTAGAAGATGTTTTGAGGTTTGATTTGAAAAGGCTAAGTTAAAGTTTGAAGAAAACTTCAAAATTACCCTTTAGGGGTATTTTGGTTATTTGGACCCTGGTCAATTAGGGGTCAGAGTGGGTCTACCAAAATATAATGTGGTGATCAAAAGGTCATAATCTATAAGTAGTTGGAGGTTTTCGAGAAAGCTACAAGGTCAGGATCCACTGGGTGGCATGTCCAATGGCATAGGCCATAAATATTTGAAGATTTTACGCCCTTTAGATTTAAATCCAATTTATGTGGTTAGAAGTCTGAGAATGAGCTCAAATTTGGAGGGTTTCCTCTAGATACATGTCTTATCAATTTTAAATTGATAGACTCTAAATTAGAGTTCATTTGATTGGGGTTTGAAGTATTTGAAAAATCCATAAAAAATGGTTTCAAGACATCCCCTTATCCTTGATTTTCAGCCTGGATTTCTGGGTTTCATATGAATTTTGAATTTGGAGGATTGGATTTGAATTATCAATATCATTTATGATCATTTAGATAATAATAAGTGATAGGATAGGGTTGAAGCTTGATTAGAGATAGGTTTAAGGCTTAAATAGCAGTTAGGATCAGGATATATTAAAAGTCATAATAGGTTTGAAGTCTGGATTTGATTTGAAACCTAATTTAATTTGAGATCTGGATTGATCAAGATTCTAAATTGATATGGGATTTAGATTGGTTTGGGATATAAGTTGATCTAAGATAAGACTTGATCCTAGGGTCTGGACAAACATAGAGTCTAGAATGATCTAAAATTTGAATTAATCATAGAGTTTATAATCTAGAAGAATCTTAGGATATAGAATCTAAGAGAATTCTAGAGTCTAAGAAGTACTAGGGTATGGGGTCTAGAAGAATCCTAGGAGCTAGATGGATCCTAAGGTATAGATTAATCTGGAGGAATCCTAAGTCCATATAGATCCTACGGTCTAGATTCTAAAAGGATCCCTTAGGTCTAGAGGAATCCTAAGGTATAGATAGATCCTAGGGTCTAGATTCTAAAAGGATCTTAGGGTCTAGGTAGATCCTAAGGTCTACATAGATCCTAAGGTCTAAAGTGTAGGAGGATCCTAGAGTCTAGAGTGGTCCGGAGGCTAGATAGATTTGGGGTTAAGATTAAACTGGAGTCTGGGAAAGGTTCTGGTGGCCTCATACCAAAATGAGGTCAATAGAGGGGATAATGATATTCCTCTCTAGAGTACTTATTGAGGATCCACTCTCTCCCTTGAATAAGTTAGGCTTCGTTAGCCTGGGCTGAGATGGGGATAAGAAGTCAGGATTGAAGCTTCCAATGTTTTGCTAGACACTAGATAAGGGTTAATGTGTATAGCCATGTGTAGTACAGTGTAGTAGTAGGAATTTCTAGGCCCCTTCCAAGCCACCGGTTCATGTACTATGAACCCTTTGACATCTATTGTAGTAGAGCTGTTTCATGAGTGGGGGGGGGGGGTGCTCAACCTAGTTCTTTGAATCAAATGTTGAATAATTTATTTTTAGATATCTAGATAGATGGATGGATTCAGCTTTTAATGAATCTATATTCAACAAGAAGCCCAAAATCCTTAATTTAACCTGAAAATAAAGCACTGTTTTGGGCCGATGAAGTAAAGGGAATGAGTTCAATCTCCTCTCTTGTAAGTCAAACTATCACCTATCCTTTTAGTCCAGTATAGCACTAGCTCCTACCCTTTCAGTTGAGCTTATCTACTCCACAATTATTTTTTGGATTTTTCTCTCCATGCCCATTCCACATGTGGTTTACATTCCATTGGTGCTTTGCTCTCCTCTTATTTCTTCATTGGACAATTTCTATGGACTTTGCCATTTTTTCTCAATAAAAATAGAAAGGGATGTATCATATAGAGATAGCGATTCATTTTCTGCCCCAATGAGATGGGAAATCACTTTATGACTCTGTCCCTTTGCCTAGCTTGCACCATTCCAATAACCAAGGGGAGCACCTTAGTATACAATCACATGCAAAAACTAGGAGTCGTATTACACCTAAGTCCATCTTCAATTCATCAAACCTAGATTCATCTCATATAGTAATTGTGGATTTGTACAAGGATATGGAGTCTATGGTTGATGTATTAGACTTGAGCCTATCTTATGTAGCATGCATTCTTATCTATGTCATAATTGATTTGAAAAGCTATGTTTTCAGACATAAAAATACCTTCGTTATCCCAACCTTTCTCATGGCAACATTCCGGCTACTCAATGACCTATAACACTAGTCCCTACTCCCACTAGGGCTAGGAAGTAACCCCACAACCTAAAGCAGTGAACAAAAAATATAATTTTCTATAAAATCCATCTAATGGGATTATTATTGTGTATGAGAACATTGTAATGGAGAAGGTAATTGTCAATAGGATTTTTTTTTGTTAAAGCGCACAAGTTTGCTATATATTTGACATGGGTTTGCGGTAATGCGATTATTATGGCAAATGCATCTATTATTATTGATTCATAAATAAATATACCAATTAGTAATGATTGAATTACTTCTATGGTTCCACATGAGAAACCACTATGAATATAACCTACATGTCTAATCAAACTATACGCTAGAGATCTTTTGACTTTTGTTTGGGGCTTGGTGGCTAGTTCTCCTAAGATCATAAAAGCAATGCTGCAGAAAAAGAAGATTTGTTGCATTGTACCTCCCTAGGAACCATCAAGAAAAACAAGTGACGTATTTACAAAAAGAGAGATTTTAGGCACCTTAAACAGGAATGATGTCACCGTGGTGGGTGAACTCTCATAGATATCTGGTGCCCACATATACGGTGTCAAAAGAGAGATGGAGTCTGAGAGAACAGATCTTCATCGATCATCTTATACGATAAGATCAACTATTTTACCATAATTATTCTCCTAATAAAAGGATAAATTTAGGCACGATATTCATTTATCATTTAGGATGATGTAGATCATCATATACAAATTTTAAATTATAAAATCTTTCCTAAAATTTGATTGGCGGTTGATTTCTTGATTAAAATGTATTATTCTATAGGATAATGATTGTATAGTTTAATTAGCTTAATAAATATTAATTAACAGAGAAGCCCTAATTAGGGTTTTTTGGTAAATAGATCGTCTAGTACGATATAAATCATATTGTACGATTAGTTCAAAAAATAAAAATTTTTCCAACTCTCCGACTCACTCCCTTGAGTGTGCGTGTGCAAGGTTACTTAGCTTTTGGATCAACCACGGTATTTTTGACTCAAGAAAGGTAAAATAGATTTGAAATTGAAATTACATACTAATTCAACCATAGTCTACCCACTCTTGAACTGACTGACATTATAAGTAATCTATTGACCTGAAAGGTTAGCACGCATAAAAAATAGGTATGCAAATAAACTCAATTATTAGAAGATAACATAGTAAGAAAATAGTAATATTTTTTATCATCAAAATCATAGTACTTGAGCCTAAATTTACAATAATCTCTCCCTTTTTGATAATGGCAAACATTATTGTTATAAGTTTATAAAAGTATTTTGCTATTTTGTACACTTCCCCTTACAAAGTTAATCTCTAAAAAAATAGGGGAGGTGATTTTTTTTTAATTTTATTATATTATTTATAAGAAAAAATAAAATAGTAAACACTAAACAAAAATACTAGGTGGGAAACAAACTAAATATTGAATAGGAAATAAACTTTACTAAAAATATATTAACCCCCCCCCCCCCCCCCCCCCCCCCCCCCCTTATGACATCACAAAAATGAAGAAGAAGAAGAAAAACTAAATAGAGCAAAGTAATCACATCACAAATACATAAAATAATAGAAAAATCAAACTAGAAACCAAATAAAAAATAATAGAAATAAGATAATAAAAATATTATAAGAATAAAAAAAACATTTTTTTTAAATCGATGAGCCTTATTAAATGAATTTTTTTTATCATTATTTGATTTCAAAATCATTAAGAAATGAATTGACAATGTTGAAATACAAAAAGGTTAGAAATTTGATAATGCCTCCGTACAGGTCAAATTTATTTTTAAATAAAAAATTTAATTCAGAAAAAAATTAGATAGAAAAAGTGACCTTTTCAATCTTTTTTTTTAGAAAAATTTCTAATAGAATAATATTTTAAAGTAATGAATTAGAAATCATGATTTTCAAAATCAAGTGTAAGAGATATCAATGCACATAGAGTCTTCCAAGAGTTCAATGATTTGAAAGAAATGGAAGCTAACTTATAGTGGGGTCATTTTGTGCCTCTTTTTCAACTTTTTGGTACACTTTGCACATCTTTTGATTTTAGATACACTCTATGTATCTTGCTAATTTTGGAAGTCATTACGCATTTTTTAGTTTTAGCTCATTTTATGCTTCTTTTTATTTTTGCATGCTTGCTTCCATTCAATGTTTTTAAAGAGTTATCAGTTATGAGATTATCTTTCAAGTTCTAGAGAGGACAAACTCATTCTCTCATAAAAGGAAGATTAAACCACAAAACAGAATCCTATCCATATGATAAATACAAATAACTTGATTAGAAAATTTTGAAAGAAATTCATTGATTTGGAGTAGTATTCATATCAGATAGATTACTGTAAGAAGAATAAATAAATCTCTATTTAAAAGTACATTTTTTTATTTGTAATAGATTTTGATTCAAAAGAAATTACACTACTAAAGGAGTCAGAGGAAGGGAGACAATCATCAATGTTTCTTCCTTAACTATTTTAGGAAATTCAATCACATCTTATATATTTCTAAATAAAAATAAGGCAAATTCAACATCAAAAGTGAAAAATGATCTGATTCTTAAATCACTAAAAGAAAGCAAAAGAAAGACATAATAGAACATAAAAACACATAAAATAAAACTTACAAATCAAACAGTGAAAAATAGAAATAGAAAGCATCAATTTAAAGCATGAATATCTATGACACCTAATCTGGGTTTTGAGATGCTAAAAGTTTCAAAGGTTAGTGGTTTTATAAAGATATTAGCAAGTTGACTTTCAATAGCCATATGGTGTAGCTCTATGTCTTCTTTGGTACATGGTCTTTAATGAAATAATTCCTTATGTTTATGTGTTTGATCCTGGAGTGTTGGATTTGAATCTTTGAAATGCAGATGGCATAAGTGTTATCACATAGGATTGAATTTATGCCTACAGGTAATCCTAAATCCAAAATTTATTACATTAACTAAATGACTTAGGCCACACAACTTTCTAAGGCTATATATTCAGCTTTCGTATTGGATAGTGCAACTAAGTTTTCTTTTCTACTAGACAGGACACTTAAGATTGTCTTATAAATTAACACATTCTAGAATTGCTTCATTTATCAACCCTACATCATACGAAATCTGAATTAGAATATCCTATAATCTCAAAGGAAGTGTTATGCCTAGGATATCATATTCCTAAGTTTTGGGGTCCTAAGAGATATCTAAGAATTCTCTTAACAACAAATAGGTGGGACTCTTTTGGATCCTCTTGAAATCTAGCTCAAAGACATACACTAAAAATTATATTAGGTCTTTTATAAATTAATTAAAGGAGTGATCCAATTATTCCTCTATATTTCTTCTAATCAATTGATTTTTCATTTTAGTCTTTATCTAACTGAATAATAGCGCTCATGGGAGTGATTATTGGTTTGGCCTTATCCATATCATATTTTTAAGGATTCCCTTAATTTATTTTGATTGACTAAAAAAAGTTCCATCATCCATCTACCATATGCTAAATCCTAAAAAGTAGGTCAATTCTCCCATCATGCTTATTTCAAACTCCTAACTGATTATTTTTAAAAATTCATCACATAGATTTCTATTGAAAACCCAAATAAAATATCTTCAACATAGATTTAGACAATGAGTATTTCTTCTCCTACGTTTTTAGAAACAAGGTGGTGTCTACGCTCCCTTTAACAAATGCTCTTTTTAGTAGGAATGTTCTTAGCCTTTCATACCATACTGTGGGTGCCTATTTTAGTTCATATAACACTTTTTTTAATTTGAACACATTATTAAGAAATTGTGAACTTTCAAATCCTAGTGGTTGTTCAACAAACACATCTTATTTTTTTTACCCCATTTAGAAATGAACTCTTGACATCCATTTAATATAGTTTAAATCCCTTAAAGTAGGTAAAATTTAGTAGCACTCCAATTGCTTCTAATCTTTCTACATTGGTAAAGGTCTCTTCAAATTCAATCCCCTATATCTAGTTATACCCCTTAGCTATTAATCTTTCTTTATTTTTAACCAATGTACTAGAATCATTCATTTTATTTTTGAAAACCCATTTAGTTCCAAAAACACTCTTGTCCTTAGGTCATTCCGCTAGTTCTCAAATATTATTCATCATAAATTGATTTAATTCTTCTTATATGGCCAAGATCCATAATTCATCAAATAGGTCTTGATTTATATTGGTGGGTTTAGTCATTGAGATGAAGGTGGAGTGATTAACTTCATTTTTAAATATATGCCTAGTTCTAACACCTTTAGATAGGCCCCACATGATCAGTTCTTTAGGATGACTTAAAGAATATCTCTATTCTCTAGGTAGTGTGTTTTTAGGTTATACCCTTTCAACAAGATTGGTAGATTCTACTCCTTGGTTAATTTCTACAAATTCTTCTTTTTCTAACCTAGACCCTTTCCAGATATTGGAAGTAGTGACAACGTGGAAGACTTTGTTGCAGGTACTCAATTGAAGGAACGAGAAATACCTGGTGAGGTGGACAAGACTTCTACTGGAAGGGGTTCGGAATGGTTGGTTAATTCTGCTGTAGAGACTGCTGGATCTATTGAGGCACCTTCTAAGATAATTGGTATGTTTCCTACTACTATTCACCCTGTTGTTCCTGTTTGTTTGAATACATTTGCTATGTTGGAGGAGGTGGAAGAGGATGGGATAGAGGATGATTGTGTTAAAAATGACTCTGGAGGATGCGGTAGTGAAGGGGTTTTTCTTGTATCTGGAAGACCTGTTGCTGCTGAAGGTGCTAAGGGGTGTGAGGGGAATTTGTTTATTGGAAGATTAGAGAAAGCTGCTGGTTCCAGTGGAGATTTGGTGAAGCGTAAGCTTGCTAAAGAGCTTAGAGCTTTGGGACCTATTAAAATTAGTTCAAGTGGTAGAAGTGTGGATGGGGGTTTGAAGAAGAAAGGCCCACTCTCCCCCCAGACAAATTTAATATAATCCATTATTTTTTTGGAATTATAGGGGAGCCAAAAAGAGGGAGGCTTTCCTCTACTTAAAGGAGATTGTTAAAGACTACAAAGTTTTCTTTGTAGGGTTTCTTGAAACTAAAATTTCTTCTATGGAGAAGGACTTGTTTGTAATAATGATGGGACTTGGTTGGGAGTATTTCATTCTTCCTTTAGAAGGGCTTTCTGGTGGTATTAAGGTACTTTGGAGGTCTGATCTGGCATCATTTTCTATTTTGAGAACTTCAGATCAATGTGTAATTGGTGATCTTAATGTTTTCAATAAAGGTGTTTGCATGATTTCTACTGTTTATGCTAGTAAGGAGACAGTGAAGAGGAGGCATCTTTGGGAGGTTGCTCAAGAGGCTTCCAATAGAGATATTCCTTCTATTGTTGGAGGGGATTTTAATTGTATTTTATCTCAAGAGGACAAGAAGGGTGGTAGAAGTTTTAAAACTAATCAAGGCTCTTTGGACATGTTGAAGTTCATGAATGAGAATGACTATCATGAAGTTGGTTTTGTTGGACCAAGGTATACTTGGTGCAATAACAAGAGTGGTGGAGGGAGGATTTTGGAAAGGCTTGATAGATTAACAAAATCCAAATTACTTTGGTTTGTCATCTTGCTAGAGTTTCTTCGGACCATTGTCCGATTGTTCTTAAGATGTTCGAGATGACTTGTAAAGGTAGAAGTGGCATAAAGTTTGAAGATACTTTGCTTGCCTTTAAGACTGCAAAGCATATTGTCTCTAGTAGGTGGAAGAGACCTTTTTTGGGGGATGACATGGAGGTTCTTAATAAAAAATGTAAAAAGACATTGAAAGATTTATTTTATTGGAGCAGGACTAGATTGAAGAATTTCTCTTTGGAGAAAGACAAATTGAAAGCTGAAATTCTAGTTTTACAAGATAAAGAATCAAAGCATGGGTGGTTGAATGAGGATAAACTGTGGTTACTTAAAGCTAAAGTTAAAGAATTAAATGTTGTGCTGAATAATCTCAATACTTAGTGGAAGAAAAGAGCTAAAGCAAAATGGGTTAAGGATTGTGATGCAAATACCAAATTTTTCCATTCCTTTGCCAACTCTAGAAGGAATGTCAACTGGATTTTTCAAGTGAAAGATTCTAATGGGGTGCTGTCAGATGATCCAGGAACGATTGAGGAGGAGTTCATGAGATTTTTCCAGGTGAAATGGAGATCAAGGACCTGCAGCTTTACTGGGTGGCCAAAGCCGTGGACCACTTTGGTGGATAGTGATAAGGAAATGTTGAACAGAGAACTGAATGAAGCTAAAATCAGTGAAGTTATCTTGAATTTGGGAAATAACAGAGCTCCGGGCTGTGATGGTATTACCTACTCTTTTTTCAAAGAATTTTGGAAGATCATTAGAGTAGATGTAATGCAGGCTGTGCAACAGTTTTTCCACACTGGTTCGATGAATAGGGATTGGAAAGACACATTAGTTGTGCTTATTCACAAATCTTCTAATCCCAGAACTCCCTCAGCATACCGTCCTATCAGTTTATGTAATTCAATATATTAAATTGTTGCTAAAATCTCGCTTAACAGAATGGTGGAGATTATGCCCAGGATTATTTCTGAAGAACAAGCGGCTTTTGTGAAGGGTAGGTCTATCTCTGATCATCTTCTTCTTGCTCAGGAAGTTTTCAATAAGCTAAGGTTTTCCAAAGCATTTAATGGATTCTTGGCAAATCAAAGTGGACATGGAGCAAGCATATGATAGTATGTGTTGGTCTACTTTGGAGAGAATGTTGATAGAATTGGGTTTCCCTTCCAGGTTTATTCATTTGGTAATGGATTGTATTATTGATCAAAGATTTTCTATTGTGATTAATGGATCTAATTCTGGTTGGATTGAAGGGAAGAGTGGCTTTCGCCAAGGGTGTCCTCTGTCACCTTTTCTGTTTATTCTTTGCTCGCAACTTCTTTCCAATGCCTTTCGAAGTAGGGACAATGAGGTGGGTATTAGAATTTCTACTAATGCTCATAGGATTTCCCATCTATTATTTGCAGATGATATTTTGTTGTTTTTGGAAGCCAAAGGGAACGTCATGAAGAAAGTCAGAAAGATTTTGGAGGATTATTGTAAGTGGACTGGTCAAAATATTAATTGCCATAAATCTTCTTTGGTTTTTGGTAATTCGGTGGACAGGAGGAGGAGAGTGCAGATTTCCAGATTCATGGGTATTAAGCTTGTTGATGAAGTTGAGTATTTGGGCATCAAGTTGGCTTTGAGACGTTTAAGGAAGGCTGATTTTCAAGGATTATTGGATAAATCCTATAAGAAAATCAATGCTTGGGGAAACAGGTTTGTCTCTTTTGCAGGTAGGATGGTGTTGGTTAAATCTGTTTTTCTCTCTCTTCCAGTTTTTACCATGACTCATACTCTTGTTCCAATGAAAACTTTATTAGAGTTTGAGAAGCTTTGTAGAGATTTTATATGGAATAAATGTGATGGAAAGAGGGGTCTTCATTACATAGCTTAGGATCATGTTTGTAAGCCTAAGGAGTATGGCGGTTGGGATGTTCAATCAGCTGTGGATAGAAGGGATGCTATGAGAGAAAAATTTGCTTGGAAGTTGATTGATAATCCTGAATCTATGTTAAGCAGACAACTTAATGCTAAGTATGGAGATAATTGGTGGAAGTATCGACTGTATGGGAGGAGTTCCTGCACATGGAAGATTCTGTTTTCAGGGTGGAATGCTCTCTGGGAAATTGTTAGATGGAAAGTTGCTGATGGGGTAAAAATTAATGTGCTGAAGGACATATGGATTCTGGACAAATCTCTAATCAGGTGGCCAACATTTTTTACTACGTTTGAGGATAAAGATGTTATCCTGGATAGTTTTATCATGGATGGCAGCTGGGATCGGATGAAACTCGGTCAGTTCTTTGGGACTGGTCTTATGCAAGGTTCAGATTTCTCCCTGGTTGTCTGGAGATAGTATGGAGCTGAGGTTTAAAATGTCTGGGAAGTGAATTTCTGCTCTAATTATGGAATAAAAGTATAAGAGCATGGGTTGTGTTGTTCCATTCAATTGGGTATATAATTTGAAGTTAAATGCTAGGCTTGAGGTGTTCTTATGGCGGTTGTTCTTGGATGCTTTGCCTACAGCTGATTTCCTCTTTAGAAGAAAGCTTGCTGATGATCCTCTGTGCCCATTGGGCTGTGAAGTAGTGGAAGATACCAACCATATTACTACCTACTGTTGTAAACTACTGAAGGTGCTGGATGTACTGAGAGGGTGGGGATTTTAAATACCTATTTTCAGTCGGTGGTTTGAATGTTTGGTGGATCTTAAGCGGCATAAAAATGATAATTTGATGTTGATTAAAATGTATTTTACTGTTATTTGGTTTGTTTGAAACCACAAGAACAAAGTCAAGCATGGTAATCCTGAAGAAAGCAATGTGTTCATTGCTATTTCCATTCTCAGTTTTATCAGCCAGGATCGTTCACATATTATTCAATCGGGTAACTAGGTTGCTAATCAGTCCTTTGGGCTATCTTTTGATAAATGGCAACCTCCTCCCCCCGGTTGGATTAAGATCAACATTGATGCTTCTCTAAAGGGAAATTATGAGGCTGGTATTGGAGGTATTGTAAGGGATTGCAAAGGGAGTTTCTTACTTGCGTTTGGGAGAAAGAAAATGCATTGGGACATAGCCCAATTGAAGATGGTAGCCATTGCAGATCTGAAGGAAGTCTTATATGGCATATTTGATGGAGTTCAAGGCATTGTAGTTGAAGGTGACAATAAGAATGTTATTGATATTCTTCATAACGTGCACAGTATACCGAAGAATATGGTTAGAAGATTGGTGATTGAAGATTCTTCTTTTCTTTATGAGGTAAATAATGTGATTTTTCATTGGGTAAAATGTAGTTGTAATAGATTAGCATATTTTTGTGCTAATCATGCCTTTTCTTCTGATTTTCTTTGGGATTTGTTTTGTGAGAATGATTTATTGTCTTCCTTTTGTAATATGGTAAAGGAAGATTGTGTAAGAGTACCTCACATTTAGTAGTTTGTAATTAGGTTTTGTTTCCCTTTCTATACACTTTTAGCATTCTTCAAAAAAAAAAAAAATACCTAGACCCTTTAGAATTATCAAATTCATTAAATATAATACAAGTGGTATCCTTCACTACTAGTGTTCTTCCCCAACATTTGAGTAAACTAGGAATTAGATTCAGGGTCAAACTCTATAAGATTCCCCAACATTTAGATTGGAGTAAAAGTGAGGATATGCAGAGTCAATTCTTTATCTGATGATCATCCCTTGGTAAGTCCACATGATGACTTTAACCTAGAATCCAATGGAGAAGATGATTCCCATTAGGTTTCAAGAATGAAGTCCACTTTACTTAATTGAGTGGAGGGAAAATTTGATCAAAAGATATGAAGTTTGGGTATGAGAGAAGTATGGCATGTATCATCGAGATTCATCAACTTGGAAAAGAAAGGTTCAACATTTTATATGTAAATATTATTATTATATGCACAATATTATTTAGAGTTGGTAAAGGAGCTGGCTTTGCTAACAAGTTATGTTTTATGCCACTACCTAAAATTTAGAACATGGCACCTTGCCTCTAACAAATTACATCTCAAGTATTCACCTATCCAGGTTCCACACTTCTATCCAAATGTTAGATTTGGAAAGCCAGATAAGTTTGGGTATTTAGAAATGCATGAAGTGAGTATTCCACAGCAAACAGTGGTGCTCCTAGCATGGCTTCTACCATGGTGAGGTTTGAATGACACATACTAAAATTCTTTATTTTAGTAACTTATTTGCCCATTCTGCTAATTAAGAGGGTTCATACTCAGGAAAGCTATGTGATTACTATCCAATTATAGGATCTGAAAATCCCTTGCTCTATATGCTACAGTCAAGACTCAAATCTCTCATTCTCAATGTTGAGGTTTCCTCTCCACTGAATTTAGGTTATTTTTCATGACTGTAAGTTCAAAGTAACATAGAAGATTTTTACTATAATTCCTAGCTGCTCCTCTGATCATACATAAGTGGAGAATGATCAGAGGCTACCCAATTTCTCTGCATCATGATGTTCACTTTTTTATGTTAGTAAGTTCTCATCCTAATGCATATATACAATTTAGAAATAGATTCACTAGGTTTCTTATGCAAAAAATTTCATAATCCTGAAAAAGAATATTTAACCTATGTCATTTGACTTCCTTTGTTCCTTCATGTGTTATGTAGAGTTTATCCCAAATCTTATTACAAGTAGTGCAAGTAGAAACACATAAGTAATCTTCAGAGTTTAAAACATAGAAAAAATAGTTCAAATATTTGGTATTTAGTTGTGCTGAATCTCTATCATATGTACAACATTTAGAAAAATGTATTTTAGTTATAACGCCATTTACTAAATGTAAAGGTGCAAAATATCCTTCATGAACTAAAATCCACATGCGATAATCTGTAGATTGTAAAAAGGTAGACATGCGAATTTTCCAAAATTAAAAGGATTATTATCAAATAAAGGTGGTCATGTGATTGAGTATCCTTTCACTATATTATGATTTTTAAAGTTAGCCATTAATCTTTTTTCAAAAATTTTTAAAAATATAATTTATGAATCTCACTCCAATACCACTTGAAAGTTTACGAGGGTTGTTAAAACTTTATGAACTAGCCTCAGACTAACCAAGAGGGAGGGGTTGAATTATTTATTTTTAAAAAAATAATAAGGAAAAAGTAAATCTTTTTGAAATATTTTTTAATATTTTTATCCCACAATGAAGAAGCAAGACTAATTTTGTAATAACTAAAATCAGAGATTTCAAACATAGAACAAATCACAAAAATTGTGGAAATCAAATGTGGAAAATTACATAGAAAGAACACCCCAGAATTATAGGGGCTCAATCAACTTGACCTACGTCCACTCCCTTGAAACCTCCTTTCTAAGTATTGCACTAAAAGTAGTATCTCTCCTTTTTCCCCCCACAACAAGTCAGAGAACCACTTATAAAATCTTTCCACCGACCCGATGAGGCAAAGTACCTTGAGTCCTTTTAGTCCCTCCTAGAGTAGACAGAGAAACTGTAAATCATTTTACTCCCTCCTAGAGTAGGAAGAGAACCTTGGAATCCATTTACTCCCTCTTGGAGTAGGTAGAGAACCTTGGAATCCTTTTTCATCCTCCTGCTCAAGGCAGAGAACCTAGATCTGATGTTGATGAAAGTGTCCCTAGAGCCACCAAGGAATTAAGAAAGAAGCTTAAAAAAGATGGTGGAAACCTTGCTTGGAGTAATCTTTATGAATCTCTCAAAACTCCCCTCACAAGGATCTCTCTCTCTCTCTCTCTCTCTCTCTCTCTCTCTCTCTCTCTCTCTCTCTCTCTCTCTCTCTATCTATCTATCTCTCTCTCTCTCCCTCCAAAGCTCTTCTTTTCTTCCCTCTTGAAGCTCTTTCTCAAGAGAATTCAATAGCAAAGATTTTTCCCTAAGATAAATATAATTGATTAAATAGAAAACTTTCAAAAAAAGCCCTAATTTTCAATCTGTAGGTAGTAATTATCTAGTACTATCATACGATCATCCTATTCAATTAGTTCAAAATCACCAATTCAGACAATACAAATTGCATTGACCTATACAATTAATTCAAGAGAAATAAAATGATCATCCCGAAAGATTAAATATCATCTCTAATGCTTAGTATAAAACTATCGAACTTCATCTTCTATGATACATGATGATGCCTTATTGTCCCATGCAATTCTCTATCATCTAGTACGAAAAGGGTTCATCTTCCTGGATGATAATTTGAAATATTATGGTCTTCACGTTGTATGACAGATGGTGATCCCTTATTGTCCAATGCATGTTTTCTATCATCCAAGTCGATCATCATGTCATCTAAGATGATCATCATTGATCATCCTATACAATTAGATCGATTAATTTTTCCACAATTGTTCTCCTAATCTCAAGATTAATTTAGGCATATCATCTATCATTTAGGACAATGCAAATTGACCTGTATCATATGAATAAATTTTCAATTATAAAATCTTGCCTAAATTATTATTGGAAGCTAATTTCTTGATTAAAATGTATCATTCTATACAATAATGATTGTCAAGGATGATTAGCTTAATCGATTTTAATTAACATAGATGTTCTAATTAGGGTTTTTCGGTAAACAAGTCATCCAATATGATATAAATCGTATTTTACATTAGTTTAAATAATAGAAATATTTCTAGATCTCTCACTCACTCCCTTGAGTGTGTGTTTGTGAAAGGTTACTTAGCTTTTGGATCCATCATAGTATATTTTTTACTCAAGAAAGGTAAATAGTTTTGAAATTAAAATTATAGATTGACTCAACCCTAGTCTACTCAGTCTTGAGCTAACTGACATTGTAAGTGATATATGGACTTGAAACATTAGAATACATAAAAACATATATATAAATAAACTCAATTATCAGAAGATAACATAGTAAAAAAATAATAATATTTGTTATCATAAAAATCATAATACTTGAGCCCAAATTTACAAAATCCTCTACACACTTTCTGGAACATATAGAATTGCTTCCATAAACACATGCCAAATATTATAATGGAATGTATCTAGTACTTCTCTAAATTTTTTTAGTTGTCACTCCTAAGAAAAAATCAGAGAAGCACTATAAAGATTTAAATTAAATAACTGACTAAACTCCCATATAAACATAACAAATAGATTATTTATAGAAAATTATTAAATATATTTTTTTTGTGTTGTGACGTTCGAGACACTTGTGATGCGACGCCCATATAATGAACTAACTCCAAAATGATAAAGGGTTTCCTCCACTACGATGCTTACTAACATAAACCCAATGTTTATTGAATCAACATGTCACTTCGTTGGCAGATTGAGTCTTGAATAATTATAACAGTAGTGCTATGGTTCTACTCACGATTGAGCACTGCATTGTCCACATAGCACTGCCTTGACAGAGCAGTGTTGGAATTGGCATTGTAGTGTGCTACAAATAGACATTGGGCATTACGACATTTGATTCATCTAATGTTATAGCACTGGGATACTTGGTTGGGCTTTATGGCACTAACTCCTCCGGCACTGCGGTGCTAACAAATAATGACTAGGCATTTCCATATACAAATTTGGATGCTCCAATGTTGTTAATAATAGTGTCATAGCGATATTGCGCCGACACCAAGTTATTTTTCCACACTTTTAAAATTAACCCTTTCCTTATATTTCCTACACAAACATAACTAAAATAATATATTTTTACTGATAAATTAACTCATAAAATATAATATTATTTACACTTATCAAATTCTCCCCATCTTATATTTTTACTTGTTCTTAAGCAAATAAAAGTTTGTAACTCTAATTAAGTAATTAATCAAAATGAAAGTGCCAATCTAAAATTACTAAAATATTGGATAATACATCTATGTCTAGAATTAGTAAAAATGAATCAAAGCTATACTTCTAGTTTGGAAAAATACTAACAGTTAAACTTAATTAATCATTCTTGTGTTTACCTAATTTAAAATTATATGTTATATATTTAATATTTAACTTTTGAATGTTAAAGTGAATAACTTAATTTTAATAATATGATATGGTTAGAGTTAAAATTGTATTTTCATTAGTTCAATATCCCTTACATTAACAATTTCTCATCTTATCCATTATATTTTTTGTATAAGATTATATTTTAAATCTTAAGCTTTCACTGATACCAATTTTTTGATGTACTCATCTTTTTATTTTGATAATTTTCATTCTTTTGTCTTTTTAAGAACTATTTATAGTTTTTTTTTTCTTTTTTCTTTTGTGGAGTACATAATTAATAATTTTGAATATTAGCTTTTGCTCTAGGATTCTCATACAGTCTTAATATTCTTAATATATGGACTTGATGACATTACTAATTTAATCTTCAAGTTAGCTATGATTTAAAATTTTTTATTTATTCATATCTCGTTTTTAATACTATTTATTCAACTTATACTTGTTAAAAGGTTAAATTCATAAAGGTATAACTTATAAATTTAAATTAGAATAATAGCTCAAATGATTGAATGGTTTAAGTATTAGTTTTTCAACCTGTAAATAAATAAATAGAGTTCATTTAATCTAGTATCTAGGGTTTAATTATTATCCTAATTTTTCATAAGTTTTAATTACCATTTTTATAAGGGTTATTTAAATAATCAGAATAAAAAAAATAAGTGGAGGACAATAATAATTTAAGCATAAAAATAATTTGCTAATATGTAAATAAACATAAAAATAAATATTACAAACACATGCTTTCATATGAGTGATAAAAATCACATAAAATATGTGTTGCAAATACAAACATAACATAACATTCATAACATAATACAATTACAAGGATAACCAAGTAAATATGGCACCTAGCATTCAATAATGACTCTCAAAGCCAAAATTTTTTAATTAAGTACAATTACACAAGCCAATATCTCCTACCACTTCCTTCTATTCTACAAAATATTAAAGTATAACAACAAAAATACATAATACATCCTTAATAATTCTTCACTCCTCTAATCACATGGTTTCAATCTATACCCGCTGACTTTGATAATTTGCAAATCTTTAAGAAAACTTTTGATGATTGAAAGGATCAATCCATCCAAATTTCATTTTTTGAAAAAGTTTCCTTATAATCAAATAACAACACATCAGGAAAAAAATCTACAAGAAAATGATCTTCCATTTTTTCATGTATTCTTCTTTTTATGCTACTCCTCTTTGAATCTTTTAACTTTTGATGATGGAGAAGTGAAAGAATCTGATCTTTGAAGGATAATTTTTGTTCTTTGAATAGGAGGATATAAGATTCATCCAAATTTCGATTTCAAGAGAAGAAAATTTTTAATAGGGAAGGAAAAGAGAACTTCTATCTAATTGGTTTTATAGATTTCAGTAAGGGGAAGTTTAAAAATTTTGAAATTTCAATCATTAAGGACCGTCGAGGCATCGTGATGCTCAAAGGTATGGCGCCGTAACACTCTCATCTTCTCTCTCAAAGATTTTTTATTTAATTTTTTTAAGAACATAATTTAATCAAAACTTAACTTAAAAGATAGGTTAATCTCCTTAAAAGCGCTAAGTTTATAATCTTCAACCATAATGGATAACTGACTAAAGCTATAGTTGGGTTGCCTCTCAAGCAGTGCTAAGTTTATAATCTTCAACTTGACTTTGCCTAAATTTTTTTGTTCGGCCAAGGTGGATGATTGCTATTAGTCAACTAGGTCCCATTGGTATCCCTTTCTTTCTCTTTAAGATTGACTAACTTTAGTGTTACTAAGAAGAGATCCAATGGGTCTACTACTCACAGAAATTGCAATCTAACTTAGTTGAGTTTCAAATTTTTAGAAGAAGCATCTTGGTTTTGAAATTGAGTTCCCAATTGCATGATCACATCTTCTAGATGTGTCTTCCTAGTTCCTTGCTGATTTTGTTGATTAAATCATGGAAATGATGATAGTTTTGGATTATGATTAGCTTCATTTTAATTATTCCAATTTATGCATTGGTTATTTGACCAAAATTCCATTGATTTCTACCATTATTTTTTGACAAATTAAAATTTGGGTGATTTGTCAAACATTTATTATATGTATTTGAATAAGAATTATTTTTTCTTCCAATCAAATTTATATTTTCAATCCCTTGGATATCATTTTCATCTATTGAGCTTTAATCTTCAAAATGTAAAGTTGAATTTCTTTGATATTGTTGTAATGTGTGTAGTAAAATTAGATAAAGAATCATTTTCATAAACTCCAGCCACTTTCTTAGGATTCACCCTATCAGTAGGCCACTAAAAGTTGTTTTTTTTCATTTCTCCAATTAATTAATAAGCTTCTTCAAACGACTTTGACATCAAAGAACCTCTAAATGTAACATTAATTATGGCTCTAAGGGATTCTACCAATACATTATAAAAAGTCAGAAATAGTAACCAATCAGGTAAGGAATGGTGAGGGCACTTTCTAAGCATCTCCTTAAATTTCTTCCAAGTCTCATAAATAGATTCTACTTCTAACTGAGTAAAAGAAGTAATGCCTTTTGTAAGCTTAGCATTCTTAGAAGGTAGGTAAACTTTCCTAGAAATTTGTGAGCAAACTCATTTCATATGGTGATAGAGAATATAGGTAAAAAAGTTACCACATTTTTGCTTTATCTCTTAGAGAAAATGAAAACAATCTAAGTCTAATGGCATCAAAACTAACATCCTCATATTTAAATATTGCATAATTTTTAAGAAACAAGCTAAATATAAGTAGCGTCTTTGATGGGAGTTCCCCCAAATGGAGAATTTTGTGCCATATGAATGATCACATGTTTGAATTCAAAATTATTTACTTGATGGCAGGTCTGTTTATTTTTCAGAGAATTCTGTCTACTAAAGGGTTTGCAAAATCCTTAAGAGGTTTATGATGATTTAATTTTTAAATAGGGCCAACCATTTTATAAATCTTTTTGGTAGTTTTAATTTTAGGAAGGGTTCTCTCAATTTAAAAATTAAAATTTAAACGTACCTACCCTTTATGTCATGTAAGCATGCAACCATAGATATGTAATTAGTAAATTAAAATAAAAGAATATAGTATGACTAATTGTGCAAATAATTAAATAATATAATAAATTTTTGTACAAAACTAATTCTTCACCAAAAATAGCGCCAAAAACTTGATTGAGGGAGGGGGGGGGGGGGGGGGGGGGTAACATAACCTAAAGAATTGTGAAATTGATTTAGGGCTCTATCAATCCCTAAAATTATTTAAATTTTCTTTGATATTAAAATTATAAAACCCCACTTAATATACATAAGTATACGTGTCAAACCAAGAATTATAATGATAGAATAGAGTATCGATCCCTTGAGGAAGAATGAATACTTATAAATACTAGTAATGTCTACTTCAATTATAATAATTATCCTAATAAATTAAAAAAGGATTTGCTGGAGATTCAACCACTTAATTTAAAATAAAAAATAATTAAATAAAACACTAATGGGATAAATTATTTTGGATTAATAAAATGTAAATAAAATATATTTTTGAATTATTATCTTTTATATTGATGTTATTTATAGCATATACATCACTGACCACTCAATCAAGCATGAAGAGACAAAGGATAGATTAAACTTTTCCAACCTTAATACCACTCTATACTCTCTTAATTTGTCACCCCATAAAAATCTTAGAAGTGTAAGAAAAACATGTACTTTTGAACCCCTCATGATAATTCATCTCTATAAATTTGATACATGACATGCACTATGATTATGCTTGCATCACACCAATCCATTACACTTGGTTGTGCATGCTTTCCGATTCCTAGCCTCCACATTACACTTAATATTAGCTACATATATGTCCACTATGTGCATTAAATGAAGACTTGAATATTGAGAATATCATGAAATTATTGATGAATGGACCTCATTGGTACTCCATATTTTATTTCACCATCAATCCAAAATATGAGAATTTTACCAGACATTAAGAGCAAGTCGACCATATTCATTTTCATTAAGTAAAAAATAAAAAAAATACAAAAGAAAAGATATCACCATATGGGTTCAATTATCTCCCCTACACTCCTCTTGGAAATTCTAAAATTGCTTTAAAAAAAAAAAAAAAAAAGACAAACAATCTAATGGAATGTATATATTACTTCTATGAATTCCCTTTGTTGTCACTCCTGAGAAAAAAATTAGAAAAGCACTATAAAGACAAAAATTAAACAGGTGACTAAACTCCTCTACTAAAATTACAAATAGATAATTTATAGAAAAACATAGAAAATAGATTATGGCATAACACTAAACGGTATCCTTCCCTTTGGCACTTGCTGACATGGACCTGCTGGCCTAAATAGTTATAACTATAGCATTGTGTATTTGCTAGCAATTGAGCGTTATGATGTCCACGTGAAACTCCCATGACTTACCAATGCTAAATTTTTTCATCATGGCACTGTGTAGATATAAACTAGGCTTTGAAGTGCTAACTCCTCTGACTCTATGATGCTAGGATAATTGGTTGGGATTTAGGGTGCTGACTACTCTGATGATGTGATGCTATCAAACAAAGACTCAACAGCATCATCTTCATTTAGGGAACTCTAACTGTGTCAATGATGGCGCCATGGAGTTATTGTGTCTGACGCCACAATGTTCTACCATAATTAAAAATTTTGCCCATATTTTTGTATTTTTCTAGTAAAACACAACTAAAATAACACATTTTCACTAACAAATAAACTCATAAAACAAAATATTATTCACACTTATCCATTTCCATGCCATGTGTGTTCTTCAATGGATTATGTGTGTGTAAATATGTGCAATGTGCCATAAAATTACATAAGAATAACACATAATTCCTAGAATTGACTAATAATCTATATGAGGGATGATTTCTTCTTTAATAGTTTGGTGGCGCATGCTATGTTTAATGATGTGGAAGTTTAGTGTGTACAGTCCCTTACTTATTTCCATGAAGTGTTATTATTTTCTTTATCAAGTTTTCATTTGAATTTTTATTCTGCATAATTGTACTAGTGCTTCATGCTAATTTCTATCATTTTTTAAGGCTAATTCATCTAGTTCTTTAAATGCTTATTCAAATTCAATATAATTTTAGTTTAATAACTCATGCTTTACTTTAAATATAATATGCTCTTCACTTGATTATTCATGTTGTTTATCTAATGCAATAAGCTTGAATGATTATTTGTTAAATTGGTATGCTCTTCTTACAATGTTCAATGATCTATTTTAAGGTTTGAATCTACTTTTTTAAGTTCTTGTAAGAATCACGTAGTTGTTATGATAGAGAGACAAATTCATCAAAGGACAAGTCACATATCTTATTACTATCAGAGTCACCAATGGAGAAACTCCCGTTAGAGAGACAAAGCTTTTGGATTTTCAAATTTGATTCTCCCAGTTTTGCTTCCTATTTCTCAGCAGTTGGTGGGGAAGATGGCGGCTGAGGGCCGCCAGCCATCATTGTCTTTGGCGGTGAAGACGTCTTCCTTTGTCGGAAACAAAAATCAAATTTTTGGTGGTAACAATTGTTTGATGTCTGGTTCTAAACAAAAAGATTTTAACCTGGATAATAAGATTTCACAAGGTGATTTGGTGATTAGTGAGGTCTCTGATGTTGCTCCTAAGAAGATAATTCATGTGGAGGGAAATGGTAAATCTATTTCTGAAGATTTTGAGTATGTTACTCCTCAAATTGATAAAGGTTTAATGGCATTAAACTCGACCGATCCTTCTTATATGTCCTCTGGGATGAAAATTTTTGTTAATAGATTTGGGAATTCAAATGCAATCCCTGGACACAATGTCATAAATGTGAATTCGCCTATTTTAGTTAACAAAAATTTTCATGAAAATGAATTTAGAGTGGGTGAGAAGATGGATGTTAATGTGGATAAGATGACTGGTGAAATGCCCAATAGAGCTGTTAAGGAAGTTGATGTTAATCCTTAGAGTAAGAAGCCATACATCAAGCTAAATTTTAAGGAAGAAGATAGGGTATTGTCAGAGGATGGAAAAGCAATAAAAATGAGTGAAGAAAATGAGATTTTAAATTCAAATAAATTGTTGAATTCATTGGTAAGTAAGGTGCTTTGAAAGGAAATACCATCTCATATGGTGGCATGGGAAGTGAGACGGCAATGGAGTGAATTTGGACAATTTCATTTTACATCTCTTGGAAGGGGGTGATTTTTATGCTCTTTCAATTCACAAGAAATGTTGGAAGCTGTTCTTACAGGCGGACTGTGGTTTGTGAATGGGCATATTGTTGGTATAGATAAATTGACTTCTGAGTTCTCTCCTTTATCCATGAAGGGGCTGACCTCTTCTATATGGATAAGAATACCTCATTTACCATTACAATTTTGGGATGCGATGAATATGTAAAGAATTGCTTCTATGATTGGTAAACCATTAATGTTGGATGGAAATATGTTTCAAAGGGGGAGGAGGGAGATTGAAAGGTTTGCATACGGGTGAAGCATGACCAATGCCTTCCTTTAGTAGCGTGGGTGGAGAGTATTTCAGGAAGATTTTTCCAAAAAGTTGAGTATGTAAAAATCTAAATTTTTTTTTTTAATATGGAATGATTAGGCTTTTGAAGAATGAATGCAAACATGGAATTCCTGCCACCAAGGAATCGGGTGATATTGCTAGTAAAGGTGGTTTGGGTTTTGATGGTGGAATGAGGCAAGAGATAGTAAATGAGCCTTCCTATGGTCCATGGGTCCCTGTCAATCATAAGAGAAATAGAAGATTTAACCCAAGAAATACAAATGTTAAGCCAATGAATTTGAAGTATGTAAAGAAGCAATTGAAGCCTTTTCTGGAGATTCAGGAGGAAAGGATCGTGTGGGTTCTGGAGACCAGAGGGGATCAATTGAGCTGGAGTCTAAGAAATTGAATACTGATACAAAACAAATTGAAGAGGGTGAAATTACATTGGGACGAGAGCAATATATGGAAGATATAAAAGTTGTTGGAGCTGTGAAGTTTGATGGTCAGATCAACAAAGATATTTAGAAAACTGATGGTGATATAGATATGGTCCTTACTCTTATGAGTTCCTTTTTACCTGTGGATGTTAATAAATTTAATATATTGAGTATGTAGAATGATGACAAGGTGGAAGATGGCGTGTATGAAAAAAGGGTAAGTGATAATGGTGTTGAAGACATTGCTATTGTGGTTGATGATGTCGGGTTGTGGAAGGATGGTGGTTTTGGAGGAAGAAATTGCAGTGAATAATCCGGTTGTAGTGTTGTTAAGGAGATCGATAATGTTGGGGAGTTGACCAAGTTTAAGCTTGCTAAAGAACTCAAATCTTTAGGGCCAATCAAAAATGCTCCTTGTGGTAGAAATTTGGAAATTGGAAGTAAGAGAAGGGTCGAGGGCTCATCCCTTAGGGTGATCTAATTAATTCTATTTCTTTTTGGAATTATAGAGGGGCGAAGAAAAAAAGAAGCCTCTCTCTATCTTAGGGAATTTATTAAAGATTATAGTATTTTATTTATGGGGTTGGTGGAGAAAAAAATTAATGCGTTTGATAAAGTAACATTTTTGAAGGAAATGGGATCAGACTAGGAGTTTTTACTTCTTCCATCAGATGGTTTATCTGGTGGTATTATGGTCTTATGGGGATCGAATTTTTCATCATTTTCTATGTTAAAGACTTCATAGGAATATGTTATTGGGGATCTTAACATCTATAATAAGGGCGTGTGGATGATCTCAACTATTTATGGGAGTAAGGAGGTTTACAAAAGAAGGATGTTATGGGATTATATTCAAGATGTTGCCCATATGAAAGTTCCTTCTTTTATAGGTGGGAATTTCAACTGTATTTTTTCTCAGGAAGATAAGAAGGGTGGAAGGAAGTTTGTGTTTTCTCAAGGTCCAGAGGAAATGCTCAATTTTATGAATGTTAATGACTTTCATGAAGTAGGGATTGTTGGACCAAGGTTCACTTGGTGTAATAATAAGATTGGTGGGGGACGGATTCTTGAAAGGTTGGATAGGTGTTTGCTTAATTCATTGGCTATTAATTCTATCTAGGTGGAAGTGGTTAGGCATATTGCTAGGGAGGCATCAGATCACTATCCTATTGTGTTAAAATTTTTTGACTCTGTTATAAAAAGAAAAGGGGTTCTTAAGTTTGAAGATGTGTGGATATCATTCAAAGCTTCAGATCATATAATTGCTAAAGTATGGAAGAAGGCTTTTAGTGGTGATGATATGCAAATCCTTAACAAGAAATGTAATAGAGATTTGAAAGATTTTTTCTATTTGAGTAAGACTAAATTAAAGAAATTCTCTAAAGAAAAAGAGAGGTTGAAAATAGAAAATTTTCATCTACAAGAGGAAGAAGCTAGAGAAGGTTAGTTGAATGAAGAGAAGTTATGGTTGCTTAGATTGAAAATCAAAGAGCTGAATGCTAATCTTTTCCATTTTGAATACTTGGTGGAAGCAAAGATCCAAAGTGAAGTAGATTGAAGAAAGGAATTCTAATACTAAATTTTTCCATGCATTTGCAAATGCGAGGAAAAATGATAATTGGATTTCTCAAGTTAGGAATTCGAATGGTGTTCTTACCGAGGAGCTTAAGGAGGTGGAGGAGGTTTTTTTCAGTTTTTTTCAGAACAAATGGAAGGATGTGGTGTGTTGTTTGGAGAATGGGCCTACTCCTGTGAAGGTCTTAGAAGATGAAGATAGAAGATGGCTGGATGCGGAGCTCTCCGATATAGAAATTATGGAAGTGGTTAGGATGTTGGGTAACAACAAGGCTCCTGGATGCAATGGGATTACTTGCTTTATTTCAAATCTTATTGGAATATTATTAGGGATGATGTTTGTAGAGTAGTGAAGGGTTTTTTTCTTTCAAGAAAAATGTGCAAGGAGTGGAAGGATACATTTATTATACTTATTCCTAAATCCAACAATCCAGTGACTACTTCTAGTTACCGTCCAATAAGCCTTTGCAATTCAATTTATAAAATTGTGGCTAAATTTTTTTTGAGCATGTTGCTTTTGGTCATTCCTAAGGTTATCTCTGAAGAACAGGTAGCTTATGTAAGAGGAAAATTTATCTCAGATGATTTGTTACTAGCTCAGGAGGTGTTTAACAAAATAAGGTTTCCAAATCAAGCAATGGATTGTTGGCTATCAAGTTAGACATGGAACAAGCCTACGACAGTATGTGTTGGACTACTCTTAACAAGATGATGGTTATCTTGGGTTTTCCTAAAAAGTATGTAAGATTGGTGATGGAGTGTGTTTTGGAACCAAGGTTTTTTATCTTGATCAATGGTGGTATTTCTAAATGGATTGTGGGGAAGAGTGGGTTCTGTCAAGGTTGTCCTCTCTCCCCTTTTTTATTTATTCTATGCTCACAATTGCTTTCTAATGCTTTTTCCAACAAAGGCATGGATTTGGGTATCAAAGTTTCTCCAAAGGCTCAAAAATTTCTCATTTGCTTTATGCAGATGATGTTTTGTTATTTTCTGATGCTAAATTAAGAAGTATTAAGAAGATGAAGAATATTGTAGATGATTACTGTAACTGGACTGGTCAAAGAATAAATCTTCAAAAATATTTTATGATTTGTGGCAAATCGGTTGTGAGAAGAAGGAAGAAACAAATTGCAAAGTTATTGGGGTTTGAGCTTGTTGAAGAGATGAAGTACTTGGGAACTAAAATAGCTTTAAAAAGGTTGAGAAAATCTGATTTCAAGATTTTTTTGGATAGGTCTTTGAAGAGTTAAATGCATGGGGTAATAGGTACATTTCACTTGCTAGAAGACTTGTTTTGGTGAAGGCTATTTTTATTAACCTCCCTTTGTTCCTTATGACTCATTCTCTTGTTCCTTTGAGTATTTTGAATGAATTTGAGAAATTATGTACGAACTTTATTTGGAATAAATATGATGGAAGTCATGGGCTGCACTATTTGGCTTGGGAAGTGTTGTGTAAACCAAAATCTTTGGGAGGTTGGGGGGTCCAGTTGGCAGTGTCCAGGATGGGACCATTAAGTGTGAAGTTTGCTTGGAATTTATTGGAAAATCCTACTACTTTGTTGAACAGGAATTTATTGGCTAAATACGGTGAAAGATGGTGAAGTAATGAGGTTATGAAGGGTGGCTCTTCATCTTGGAAGATCATTGCTAGTGGATGGAAGGCTCTTAGTAGTTTTGTAAGATGGAATGTCATTATGGGTTCGAATATAAATATATTAAAATATGTATGGATAATGGACAAGAGTTTGCTTAAATGTCCTATGTTTGTTGCAATCTTTGAAGATGATAATACAACCCTTGAATTCTTCATTCTTGAAGGAAGGTGGGATTATGAAAAGCTATTTGTATACTTTGGGGAAGATCTTGTCTATATGATAAGCAGTATTCAAATTTTTCAAAATTATAATGGAGACTTTATGGAATTAAAGAAGAAAATGTGTGGAAGATCTATCTCAGAATTGCTTATTGAAGATGGCTTGAAGGAAGAGATGAATGTGGATCATGTTTCATGGATTCACAAGTTGATATTGAATGCTCGGGTTGAGATATTTATATGGAGAATCAGTAAAAAAACTATTCCTACAGTAGAGTTTCTAATGAATAGAAGGTTAGCTTACAACAATTTGTGCCAAGGGGATGTGGAGAGGTTGAAGACATAAATCATGTTACGACTACTTATTCAAAGCTGTTAAAGGTGGTTGACTTATTGAGAAGGTGGGGATTTAGTTTATCAAAATTTAACTCATTCCAGGAGTGTTTGTTTGAGCTGGAATTATTTGTTGGGACTAATTTGCTAGTTGCTAGAATATATTTTTCGCTGTTATGGTTCTCTCTGAACAGCAAAAATAAGGTAAATCATGGCAAGGTGGAAGATAGTGTAGTATTGATTGCTGCTAATGTTCTCGATTTTGTGAGCATGGCCAACCAGAATATCCTCTCGGATCACTGGGATGTCAATCAGTCTGTTGGACTATTTTTAGAAATTTGGCATCGTCCTCCTTCCGTGTGGTATTAAATAAACATTTATGCTTCACTTAAAGATAATTATGGGGAAGGTAACGGCGGCATTATTCGAGATAGAAAAGGGTGATTTGTGTTAGCATTTGGTTTTGGTGGTGTCCATTATGACATAGCACAATTGGAGCTTTTGGCATTCAGATCTTTGAAGGAAGTGTTGCAAGAAAGTTTACAAGATGCTAAAGGTATTATTATTGAGGGATATAATAAAAATGTGATCTAATTTCTTCATAAGTTGTACAACAAACCGAAGAAATTGGGTGTGAGCATTAAAGATGAAGAGTTATTATTTTTATGTTCTTGGAATAATGTCATCTTTCATTATGTTGGTCATAATTATAATAAGTTAGCTGATTATTGTGCTAACTTAGGTTTTTCTTATGATTTTATTTGGGATATGCTTTGTGAGAGTAAACTTCCTCCTTTTGTTTAATTAGTGAAGGAAGAAAGTGATAGGTTGGTCTACTCTCAATAGTTTGTATCTAGGTTCTCTAGTTTGCTTTTATTAATGCAATTTGCATTCTTAAAAAAAAAATAATAATAGAGTCACCAATGCTATCTTTGACCATTAAACAAAAGTTGGTTACTCCTCTTCAGCCTCAATTTTTTAATAATTCCAAATTTAAGTTAGCTTAAAAAACCTTTTAAATTTTTTTATTTCCCTACTTTACATTGCATTTCTACTCATCCTTTTCCTTAGCTTTGTTGCTCTTGTTGTTCAGGCAATCAGATCGAACATGTCTTGGCTTTTAACACTCAAAATATATTACATCAATAAAAAACTTATTTGTTTTTAGTTTTACCATCATGTTTGTCAAAGAGGAACTTTTTCTTGTATTTTTTGAATCTTTTGAACTATCGGGTCATTAGTGTAATATCATTATTTCCATCTACTCCTAAATTACTACTTTCTATATTATCAGCCTTTAACGCTATTGTTCGATCCTTTTTATTTTCTTTTGAGTCTTGATTTAATTCTTTGAGTAACCTTTTACTCATAGGCAATCAGAGAACCAATAAGATTATCAATAGATTATAAATTTAAATCTTTTGACAAATATATTACACTAACTTTTGCATCCGAAGATTTAAATGAACAACATAAAATTTATTAACTTTCCCGAATTTGAAATATCTCTTCCAAAGCATGCAATTAGAATTAGATTTTTGTAACCTAGTATACATATCTAAAATTGATTCCTTAGGTTGCATGCAAAAGAGTTTGTGTTCATGAAAAAGTAGGTTCATGGGAGATTATTTTACATCACTTGTTCCTTCATAAGTAATATAAAGTCATTCTCATAATTCTTACCGATAGTAAAATTTGAAACATGCATGTAATTCTTATGTTTCAATGAATAGAAAAATTAATTATGACATTTGCCAATACGTTGTGCTTAATCCTGATCTCCCATGGATCATTTAGTAAAAGGAATCTCTATTTTAACTCAATTCCAATTTTAAATGTTAAAACATAGCCATATTGAATCATAAGCCTCATTCAAAATTCTATAGATTATAAAAAGGTAAACATAAAAATCTTCCAAAAATCAAAGGAATATTATTAAAAAATGGTGGTCATGTAATTGAATACCCTTATGGCATGTTATGATTTCAAAAGGGTGCCAAGTGGATCTGATCGAGGTGTGTAAACCCAAAAAAAGTTAGAACTCCACTCAAATACTAGTTGAAAGTGCTCTGAGGACACTTGAAGTTACAAAAGGCACACTAAGAAAGGGATGAATTAGTTCTTTTTAAAAAATCATTTGCTTAAAAAATAAACTATATATGTAGAAGCATTAAAGTGATTAAAATTATTCAAAATAAAAACTAAAAACAAATAATGTTTTTAACTTTTAGAAAACATTTTTTTCTTTTTTGAATTTTAAAATAAAGTTCAACAAAAGATCATTCACTAAAAGCCACTTTGACAAAGATAATAAAAAAAAAAAGAATTTAATAAAAAACATTATAAGAAAGTAAAGTGATTTGTAGTAAGAACTCACAAACCATATTTATAGTGGTTAGGTTGAATTGACCAACATTCACTCCCCAATCCTCTTTAGGCATTAGACTAACTCAAACTCCTTCAAATCACAGATAGGTGGAGAATCCCTTCTACCCTACCATAGGAGGTAAGTAACCTTTATAGATTTTAAAGAAGCTTCCTCCTCGAGCCTCCTTAGTCCTATAGAGATGTCATCCTATTTTTTCCTCTTTGGCCCGGTGGAGATATTGGTGGTCTTGCTTTGTTTTATATTTATAAAACCATAAGGATACACCTTGATAATAGTAAATGGTCCTAAACATCTGGACATTAACTTCCTATGAAATATTTTAATCTTGATGTATATAAAAAAACTTCCTATCCTAGCTTAAATTCCTTCTTAATAAAATTACAACTACACCATTTTTTAATTTGTTATTTATATAACTTGGTATTTTCTTAACCATCATTTGTAAATTCTTCCTACTCATTCAACTATATTAGTCTTTTCTCCTTAAAATCCCTAAGATTGAAATTTAATTATTTTCTGCCCAAAATGCTTTATGCTCTAACTCCAAAGGTAAATGGCAAGCCTTTCCAAACATCATCTTATAGGAAGACATTCCAATTGGGGCATTAAATGTCATTATCTAAGCCCAAAGCACATACTCTAATCTTAATGCACAATCCTTCCTATTTGGACTCACATACGTCTCTAAAATCCTCTTAATCTCTTGAGTACTTATTTTATCTTAGTGACTAGTTAGAGGATGATAAGTAGTTTCTACCCAATATTTTTTTCCATATTTTAAAATTCAAGTCTCCATTATTGATTACACCCATCATCTATTAATGACTCTAGGCATTCTAAATCTAAAACAAAGTTTTTCCTTTTAAATTTTAATTAATACATAAACATCAAATTTTGTTATTATTATTTTCTTAATCCATTTGGAGACATAATCAACTACTATCAGAGTATCTTGACTTACATAAGATTGTACAAAAGGACCCATGAATTCTAATACCTAAATATAAAAAATATTTACTTCTAACATATATTTAATGGGCATTTCAAGTATCTTTAAAATATTACTTATTGTCTGAAATATATCACATTTTATTATGTATTCATTCAGATCCTTAATATGGTAGGCTAGTAAAACTTTAAATTGAAGGATATTATAAGTACTAAACCCTCCAAAATACCCTACAAACTCGAAATCATGGTTTTGACCAATAATGGGTTCAATCTCATCTTCTGGACACACAACCTAATGATTTGATTTTTGCACTTCCAGAATAAATAAGGCTCATACCAAAAATAAAACTTTTGTATCGTGCATAAATGTACACCTTTGTGTGTGAATTATCAACTACGATCACTCTACTCAAAATGATGTTTATAATGTTAGCATAGCAAGGAACACACAATGATTACATTACAAATATCTTCTCATCAAAGAAAACTCATTAATTTCATAATTTTTATATTGAGAATCCTCCATTTCTTATCTAGACAAATGATTAAGCACTTGACTTTCATATCGTTTCTATCTAATCTCTGCATCAAATTCTTGAAATAATAAAATTCATGTAACTTTAGCATCTGTTTAGTTAATAGATATTTGATGGAAGAGTGATCAATGAAAATGGTAACTTTGTTGCTGATTAAATATGATCTAAATTTATCAAATGCAAAGACTATTACTAGCAATTCTTTCTTAGTTATCATATAATTAATTTATGCATCAACAATAACAAAAACATCAAGCATTTATCCCACTGCGTCGGGTCGGCTACATGAATCCTTTTTCTCCATTGCGCCATATTAAAAGTCAAATTCTTGTTTAAATCTAATAAAGAAAGGTCATTCCTAATATTTTCTAACCAAGTCTTTTTAGGTCTACCCCTACATTTCTTAATACAAGTCAAATCTAATACCATTACTCTCTTAACCGGATCATCGGATGGCCGCCTTTTTATGTGACCAAACCATCTAAGGCGACTCTCTCTAATCCTATCTTCTACTAGAGCTACTCCAACCTTTTCACGTATATGGTCATTTTGTATCCTATCTCTAAAGGTAAAGCCACTCATCCACTTGAGATTCCTCATCTCTGCCACACTTAACTTAGTATTATGCTTTTCTTTTAATGGCCAACATTCTACACCATAAAGCATTGGATGCCTCACTACCATCTTATAGAATTTTCCCTTAAGTTTGAGGGGTACATTTCTATCACATAACAAGCCCGATGCATTCCTCCACTTCAACCATCAAACTTGAATTCTGCTGATAATATCCCCATCTATTTCACCATCATTCTAAATAATAGATCTAAGATAAATGTGTACTCTTATTTATGACTTGATCGCCCAAAGTCACAATCCTCTCACTAGGTCTATTACACTCCATATATTCTGTTTTAGATCTACTAAAGCGAAAACCTTTAGACTCTAAAGTTGACCTCCATAATTTAAGTTTACCTTCAACTCCCTCGCTAGTTTTATCAACAAGAAGAATATCATCAGCAAAAAGTATTCACCAAGGTACATCCTCTTGCAAATGCCTAGTGAGAACATCCATGACTAAAGCAAATAGATATGGGCTTAAGGCTGATCCTTGATGTAACCCAATCAAAATAGGGAAATACTTGGTTAAACCACCTTGTGTTTGAACACAAGTAATAGCTCCTGCATACATATCTTTAATGATTTGAATATAAGCATTATTGACTCCTTTCTTTTCAAGAACTCTCCATAGCACTTCTCTTGGAACTTTATCATATGCTTTTTCTAAATCAATAAATATCATATGTAGATCCTCCTTATTTTCTCTATATTTCTCCATAAAACCTCTTGATAAATGTATGGCTTCCATAGTCGACCTACCCGGCATGAATCCAAATTGATTTTGAGAAACATTAGTATCACGCTGCAACCTATGCTCCATAACTCGTTCCCATAGTTTTAAAGTATCACACATTAACTTAATACCTCTATAATTTGTATAATCTTTTGCATCTCCTTTATTCTTAAAAACAGGAATTAACACACTCATTCTCCACTCATCTGACATCTTTTTAGTCTTCCAAATAATATTAAAAAGTTTAGTAAGCCAAGAAATCCCTTCATCTCCTAAGCATTTCCACACCACTGTTGGAATACCATCAAGTCCAACAGCTTTTCCACCCTTCATTTTCTTTAAAGCCTCTCTAACTTCGGTTTTACTAACACGCCGATAAAAAGCAGAAATCTTTATTATCATTTAGGGTGCTAAGGTCACTATAGTCAATCTTATTTTCACAATATTAATTAAAAAGTTTAGTGAAATATCTCATCCACCTTTGTTGAATATCATCTTCTAAGAAAAGTATTTTTTTATGTTCATCCTTAATACACTTCACTTGAACTAAATCCTTACTATTCCTATCTCTTTGTTTGGCTAACTTATACATATATCTTTCTCCCTCCTTAGTATTTAATCTATTATATAAATTACAAAAGCTAATGTCTTTTCATCGCATATCACTTTCTTAGAATCCTTACGAGCCACTTTATATATTTCCCAATTATCAGAATTTTTAAAATTAAACCAATTCTTATAACAAATCTTCTTATTTTTAATCTTTTCTTGCACAATTGGATTCCAACACCAACTATATTTACTAATAGGAGTTTTTCCCTTTGATACTTCAAGCACATCTTTTGAAATATTTTTAATATCACTACCACTTTTTCTCACATAACATTAGCATCCTTATGCACAGACAAAATCTTAAGATCTAAAATCTTACTCTCAAAAATATTTTTATTAATATTCTTTAAATGCCCCCATCTGATCCTAAAAAAATGTTTTACTTTATTTTTTATTTTATGCCCCATTATCTTAAAGTCCAAAACTAATAATCGATGTCTGGTACATAAATTTTCACTCATTATAACTTTATAATCTTTGCAATCTAAATGATTTAATTCTCTAATAAGAAAATATTCAATCTAGGTTGTATTATATCCATTTTTTTAACTGATGAGATGCTCATTCCTTTTCTTAAATAAGGTATTAGCAATTGAAAAATTATAAGCTAAACAAAAATCTAATATGGTCTTGCCACCTTCATTCATCGTTCCAAATCCATGGCCACCATGAATCCTTTTAAAATCATCTACCTCTCTAAAAACATGTCCATTTAAATCTCCTCCAATAAAAACTCTTTCTTCTAAAGTTATCTTTGTATTAATTCTTTTAAGTCTTTCCAAAATTTTAATTTAGAACTCATATCCAAACCTACTTGAGGATCATAAGCACTTATAATATTAACAATCTTATCATCAACAACAATCTTTAAAGCTATAATTCTATCTCTAATCCTATTAATTTTTATAATATTATCCTTTAAACTCTTATCTATAATATTACCTACACCATTTCTAGTACAACTCCTACCTGAATACCAAAGTTTAAATCCTAAACTATCAATTTCCTTAGCCTTCTCTTCAACCCACTTAGATTCCTGAATGCACAAAATATTTAACTTCCTATGAATCATAATATCTATTAATTCCATTAATTTTCCTATAAGGGAACCTATATTCCATGTTTCTATCCTAATTTTAGTTTCATGGACTAGCTTCTTTGCCCACATTCATCCTTAATGTGGGAACCCTTGCCTATTTAACAATGCACCTGGGTGCCGGTGCAGTGGCCCTTGCACACTCTTCACTATATTTAGGCCATACATCATGTCGCTTCCAGGGAAGGCCCTAGCATTAACATGATTTCTTAAAGGATTCATGTCATTATTATTCGACAAGTTTTACGTTGGTTGTCGACAAACTAACGCAAACCTCCACTTTTCTCATCTAGGACTTGGGACCTGGCAATGGAAGTGTATAAGTTGTGCATCATTTAATATTTTACTAGCATAAAATATAGCTTAAAATTTCTTATCTAGTATTTATCCTAAATTGTTCTAATGGCATAATCACTGGAAGCATGCATTAATTCAAAATTTAAAGACCATTGAGGTGAAATGATCATAGATGCAATAAATAAACTCTTTTTACATTTTTCAAATGCTATTAAATAGTCAATATTGAACAAAAATATCCTTCTCATGTAAATGGCATAGAGGTTTAGTCATTTTAGAAAATTATTTGATAAATTTCCTATAAAAACTAGTATTACCTAAAAAATGTAAAATTCCCTTAATAGATGTAGGAGTTAGCAAATTCTCAATCACATAGATCTTCACCTTATAAACCTCCACACCCCACTTAAAAATTTTATGTTTAGGATAATGACTTCCTTAATCATAAACAATTATTTCTCCCAATTGAGAACAAGGTTAGTTTGTTTGCATCTCTTCAAAACAAATTCTAAATAAACTAGACAAATATCAAAGGTTATTTAAAAGAGAGGATAATTATCCATGAAAATTTTAATGTCCTACTCTATTAAATTTTAAAATATGGACATCATACAACATTGAAATGTTATAGATACATTGCACAAACCAAAGGTCATATTTCTAAACACAAGTTATGTAAGGACTGGTTAATGTCATTTTATGCTAGTCGTTTAGGGAAATCACAATTTGATGCAATCTATAATTGACATCTAAGAAATACTAAAAAGGATGCCAGACAAATCTATACATTATTTGATTAATAAAGAGAAATAAAAAATGGTCCTTCCTAATAGCTATATTCATTTTTCTAAAATCTATGTAGATCATCCACCCTGTCACATCCCTTGTGGGAATAATTCATTATTTTCATTTGTGACTAACTTTACCCTTCTTTTTTTTGTGCAATTTGAATTGAGCTAACCCAATCACTATAAAAAATATGATAAATGATACATGTATGCAACCACTTTAAGATCTCATTCTTCGCTACTTCCTTCATAGTAGGATTTAACCTTCTCTTTGAGTCAGGTTTAGGTAAATTGGCTTCATCTAATATAATCTTTTGCATACATATTAATGAACTAATCCCTCTAATGTTAGTAATAGAACACCTAAGAGCTTTCTTATACATGTTAAGAATTCTAATCAACTTACGTTCATGATCCTCTCTAACCTCTTCATAAATGTTAATAGATAAAGTTTTCTCCTCTCTTAAGAAGGTATGCTATAAGTGAGCAAGAAATACTTTTAATTCAAGAATAGTTTCCACTAGAACATATGGTTTTAAGGGCATCCATATCTCTTTGTAAAAATTCTAGGGGCTTCACTAATCAAAAGAACAAAATCACTATTTATCTCTCCTAAAGTCATCCTAATATAATGACAACTCTAAAAAACTATAACTCAACAATTCATCAATAATATCCTTCACAAAAACATAACCTATATCCACTTTATAACTATTCTAAATTTGATCTTTAGAAAACTTCATAGATTTCAGGACATTGATAGTTACTTCTTGATCCTAAACTCTAAAAGCAAATTCTCCCTTTTTTACATCAATCATAGCTTTACTTATGAGAAAGAAAGGTCTAGAAAAGTTGATATTTATCTCACTATCATCCTCCACATCTAATATAATAAAGTCTTTAAGGAAAATAAACTTATCAACCATTACTAATACATCCTCTATTGCCCTATTTTGATAAGTTAATGAGCAATCATTTAATTGAAGTCTAATAATGATCAGTTGTACTTCTCCTATGTTTAGTCCTTTAAATATGGATGAGGCCATTAGATTTCTACTAGCTCCTATTTCACATAATACTCTCGCATAACTCATATCTCCTATAACCATAAAAGTGATAAAACAACCCATGTCCTTAAGATTTTGATGAATATTTTTTGGATAATCACACTACATTCCATAGTAAGGGCTAATGTTTTAAAGTCTCCTAATTTTCCCTTTTTTCTCAAGATGTCTTTCAAGAATTTAGCATATGTAGGGATCTATGTCGCAACTCGAGCTCATAAGTTTATATTTTTGATGATAACAAATATTGTGGGTAATATCCTTTTGTCTACTTGTATTCGTAATATAATTTTATTTGTATGTGTTAACTTTTCAAGAACACCATGCACCATCCAATGAAGATTTAAAGCTCAAGATTGGATAGAATAGGTTGTGGTGTAATTATTTTTGTAATATTCATTGATGTATTTTTTTTATTTCTTTTGTTAAGTCCTATAAGGGTGTATGATTGCTTGGTGACCTTGCACACACTCTAAAGGGGAGATAGATTGAGTCAAAACTAGAAGTTTAAAGTTTTAACTAATTGTACTGTATGATTTATATCATACTGTATGATCAGCTCATTTAACTAATTATACTAGATGATTTAGATCATCCAGGATAATCAACTATGATCATGAAAAATAGCTGCCAATCATAATTTAGGCAATATTTTAAATTTCTTTTTTTATTCTAATCATCTAAGATAATCTACATCATATTGGATGATCTATGACTATAATTTATAATTTGATCCTATGATTAGGGGGACTAATTATGGTTAAATTGTTTGATCAAGTAATACAGGATGATCTTAAGATCTTACTAGACAATCTTTGATATTTCATGGGATGAACCACAAGCATACTAGACAAAATACCATAATTTTTCTCTTAATCATCTAGGATAATGCCCAATATCATACTGGATGCTCTATACAAATTGGAACTAATCGTACTAGACTATCCTCAGATCATCCAGAATTATAAAGTCAAATTCTGCACATTATACTGGATAATCTTGTGATCGTCTAGGATAATATTTTGCATTAAAATTGGGTTTTTAGTGTTTTCTAAAGCTCATAATCTAAGCATATCGTACTGGATGATATTTATTGCTAGAATTAACATTTAGGGCTTTTTAAAGCCCTCAATTTATGCTATATCAAGGCACTTCATAAGTGCCTTTAGCAGCCATTGTGTCTTCATTCTTCTATAAAAAACTTAAAGAGAGAAAATAAAAGGGAGAGAGGAAAGGGTGGAGTTTGAGAGGGAGAACATCCTTGAAGGGGGTTTCAAGAAAGTGTGGAGGGGATTTCACATGGTTGCTCTGGCAAGCTTGCACCTTAATATCATCAAATTCAAGGTTTGTCTTGAGGGAAGTTTTCGGAAGAAGAATATCTCTTTAGTGTTAAAGGACTAGGCTACTATGTGGCACCAAGTTGGTGGAACGATTTTGTAATGGCTTCTCTACCTTATTGTGGGAGAAAAAGGAGAGACACTAAAAAATTTTAGTGCAATACCTAGAAGGTGCCTCGGGGAGTGGATATAGGTCAGGTTTGACCAAACCACTATAAATTAGGTGTGATCTTTCTTTTTTTTTTTGCACTTTATTTTCTGCATTTATTTTTTGATATAACTGTTTGATTGAAAATCTTGATTGATATTACATTATATTGATTATTTATTTTTTGATGTTGAAAAAGCTTTAAAAAGGGGATTTTTCTTTTTATTGAGAAAACTTAAAAAAAAAAGATCAATGGCTAATTTTCAAAAACGTAATATTACGGAAGGATATTCAATCACACAACCACCTTATTTGAAAGTATTTCTTTTGATTTTTTGAAAATTCTCATGTCTACTTTCTTACAATCAATTAATTATCAAATGCGGCATATGATTCAAACAAGTTATTCTGTACCCTCATGTATTATAGATAGAGTCAAAACTTATATTCCTTTTGCTGAATGGAGTAGAGTAGAAAAAATTCAATGCTTAGTTTTTTTTTTTTGATAATACTGTAGAATGCATTAAATTAAAAAAGAAAACCTAATACACACTACTAAGTGATAGTAACCCTATCACTCTCCTCCTTCAACAAAGAAAAAAAGGGAGGAGGAACCTTATTACAATCTAAAACATCCCATAAAAAATCACCTTTCAACATATAGTTAGTACAAAATGTGCTAACTTGTTACATTCTCTATTTGCAATATGAAATAAAAGAACCTCAAAACCATTTAGAAAAGACAAATCTTCCCTTCCAAAATGTTCTTCCACCCGATCACCTTGGATAACTGAATCTTGTAAATGTCTCATAATGTTCAAGTTGTCTCCCTTTATAATCAATCCTTTAGCATCCATCATCCAATTCTTGATGACTCTACACAACGAAAGAAAAGCCAAAAGCTCCAAGTATCCATTGTCCCAATGGAAACAAGATAATCCAAAAGAAAGCATCATTCTTCCTCTATGATCTCTGAATATTCCTCCAACTCCAGCTTCATTAGAACCAAGAAAAGCCGCTTCAATATTCACCTTAATCCATCCGGGTGGTGGGGGATACCAAAAAGAAGAAATCAGCATAGAATGATGGTTAGCACCCATGTTGTCCGAATATAGATTAAACATAGGAGATATATATGCAAAACTAATTACATTAGAAATAATAAAACAAACACCGAGCTCATTACCTTCATGAATTAGAGTATTTTTACTCTTCCAAGATTGAAAACTAAAGAATAATATAATCATAAAATAAATGGATTCACCTTCAATAACTTTCTTAGATTATCCAAGCAACCCTAAAAATTGTTAAAATTTGGGATACAAATTCCCCACTGATTTGCCAATTTAATTGCTTGAATTAGTTTTAAACACCTAATAACCACATGCTCCACATCTTCCTTCATTTCACAGCTTCTTGGACAAAGGGTGTTATTTAATAATCTCTGATACATTAAGAAATCTATAGTTGGAATAGCCTTTTCATAAGCCACCACCAGAGAAAAGCCACCCGAGAATTCAGTTTTAGATCCTTTAGCCGTTTCCAATCCTGAATCACCACAGGATTGTCTTCCTCCCACGTTGTCCTGAAGATCTTTGCCAAAGATGTAATAATTTAATCTGAAAACCTTCTCACAAGCTCTAATTCATCCTTTGAATTCTCCAAACCAATCTTGACTTGACAAATGACCTTCACCAAGTCATCCCAGAAAAACTCATGCAGCTTCTCTAGAATCTACGTTCTGTTAGAAATAAATCTAGCTAGATTAGGAAAATCACCATCCACCATTACAATGAATGTTGGCCATCTAGAAAAGCTCTTATCTAGAACCCAAATATCTCTCTGAATATTCATTAAAATTCTGGAATTGATCTTCCACCTTATAATTGGTCTTAGTGCATTAGCTCCACGCAGCAATAATTTCCAAGTTGAAAAAGTATTTAGCCTCCCTTCATCAGCCCAAACATTTTTACCATACTTTACCAATAATGATTTACTGAGAATAGAATTTGGTTTATTTAAAAAATCCTAAACCAGCCTTGCTCTCAAAGGTTCGACAGAATCAATTGCCGAATGAATTCCCAGCCCTCCAGTTAAAACTGGTTTGCAAATGCCCTTCCAAGTAACATAATGTAACACATTGATCCCATTCTTTTTGTTCCATAAAAATTCCCCACAAATCTTGTCAAGCTTCTTCAAAATACTCGAAGGAGCTAGAGCAAGTGAAGAGTAAAAAACATCTATAGAGAGCATCAGTGATTTTATAAGTACCAATCTACCATAAGAAGAGATGAATTTTTTACCCCAAATATCCAGTTTCGAGGCTACCTTCTCCAAAAGAATTGTGAAGTCTACTGCAACAAGACTTATTAAAGCAATTTTGATGCCTAAATATTTGAATTCTTTGACTTCCATAAATCCCATAAGTTTGGAAATTACCCTCCTTCTTTCCATATTCCTGCTAAAATGATATAAGAATTGGAGAAGTTGATTTGCTGACTTGTCCACTTACAATACTCCATAGTTATTTTCTTAATTTTCCTTAAGTTTCTAATTGTTGCATTAGAGAATATAAGGATATCATCCGCAAAAAATAGATGGGAAACCTTTGGAGCCAAATGAGCAACTTTCAAACCCAAATTCCTTCTCTTAGATAAGAAGGCATTAGTAAGAAGTTGAGAGCATAAAATGAGTAAATATGGTGATAATGGACATCCTTATATAAAACCACTCCTTCCTTCAATCTCTTTCAAACTAGCCCAATTAACTTGAACCAAGAAAACTGGGTCAATTACACACTCCATTAAGAGATTAAAAAATCTTTTAGGAAACCCAAAACAATTCAAAACTTGCCTAAGCGTGTCCCATGCCATGCTATCATAGGCTTGTTCCATGTCCAGTTTAATTGCAACCAATCCTCTCTTAGATTTAGAAAATCTAAATTTTTGAAAATTTTCTTGGACAAGAATCACATGCTCGGATAAAGCCCTCCCTTTTATGAAGGCTACTTGTGCATCGGATACTAAATAATGGATCACTTTCATCATTTTATTTAAGAACTTTTGCCACAATCTTATAGATTTACATACATAAGATGATTGGACGAAAGTTAGAAGGAGTTAAAGGATTACTCATATTAGGGATAAGCACCACCAATGTTTCCTTCCATTTAGGAGACATCTTTCACGAAGAAAAGCATAGTTGAATTGCCCTTCAAACATCCAATTTAATAATGTTCAAGTATGCCTTGATGAAAGAATAGGTGATTCCATCCACCCACGGAGATATGTTATTGCTAAGATCATTAACCACAATCTCTACTTCTTCATGTAGAAAATCAACATCAAGGATATCACAACTTCAATGGACAACCATCCAAATGGCATTCTCTAAGTTTCCATTTTTTTGCTTAAAAAGCTGAAGAACATATCCCTGATAACTTCGAGTTTTTCCACCAGATCACCCATGTCATTCTTCATTTGCTTAATAAAGTTCTCATTCCTTCTACCATTTGTAAAAGCATGAAACAAACTAGAATTTGAATCCCCTTCACTCATCATGTACTCAAACAAGCAAGAGTACAGTTGAATTCATTAACTTTAGACCTGAGCAGTAGAACTTTGCTATCCAAAAAATTCTCATTTAGAGACTCTTCCAACTGAAGTTCACCGATCTCCTCTTTCAATTTATCCTTTAAGTCAGCCAATTTTGATGCTTAGCCTTTCTCCAAAAGTACAAAGATTTTAATACCCTTGAGAACTTTTTATTTAAAGCTTCCATATCATCTCCTCTCACCGATTTAGCCCAAGAAAATTTGACAACCGAGAATGCAGCTGGATATGACAACCAAAGATCTTCAAATTTAAGAATTCTTCTCCTATGATTTGGTTGGTTAAACATCTTCAATATTATCTGGCAATGATCTGAAGTGATTCTTGTCAAGTGACTCACTAAAGCTTGATTAATCATTTCTAAAGCTTTTGAATTCAAAATACACCTATCAAGCCTTTCTAAAATACAAGCACTTCAATTTTTATTATTGCACCAAGTATACTTAGAACCAAGAACTCCAACATCATGAAGATCATTCCTATTCATGAAAGCTTTCATCTCTAATAGCCCTAGGGAAAAAGAGAATTTTTCCACCTTTCTTATCTTCTTGAGAGAGAATATAATTGAAATCTCCTCCTACCACAGATGGTACCTCCAACTTCAAATACCTTTCCAAGCAATCCCATAACTCCCTTCTGCTATACAAATCCCTACTACCATAAATAGTAGAAACCACCCAAACACCTTTATTAAAAACATTCAACTCACCAACTACACATTGGGCCGAAGCCTTCAATAAAGTAAAAGATGATAAATTAGATCTCCAGAGAGCCATTATCCCTCCAGACATTCCTCTAGACAAGAGAAGAAAAAAATCCCAACCTTCACACATGAATATATCAAACTCCTCTCTAGAAAGAGAAGAAATCTTTGTTTCCACAATCCAAAAAAAAAAAAAACGCAATCCATTCTTTAACAAATTCCTTCTAGTACAAGGAGGCCTCCTTCTTATTAAGCCCCCCTACAGTTCCAAAAACTTACTAAACTCATTTTGCCAAGAATGGAGAAAGACCCCCACCCCTTCTCTTATTCTTTTTTTTTTTTTGATAAAAAGCATGGATGCATTAAAAAGAAGCAAAAGCAAGAAGAACTACAAACATGATTCCTCCTTCACCAATTGAACAAATGAAGGAGGAATCTTGTCCAAATTAATGTCTTCCCAAATGAAGCTACTAAGGATACCATAACTAGCACATAGATCCGCTAGTTTATTTCCCTCTCTAGAGATGCATTTAAAAATAACATAATTAAAATCATTAAAGAAGTTTAACTCATCTTGATATTTGAGTCCATGATCCTTAGCATCTTGAATAGACTTTATGACATTGAAGTTATCGCTCTCAATAATTTCTCCTTTGTACTTGAACATCCAATCTTTGATAACATTCTTCAATGTTTTGATTGCCAAGAGTTCCAATTGATATATATCCCAATGGATACACGTATTCCCGAAAGCCAAAAGGAATCTTCCTTTGCAGTCTCTAATAACACCTCCGACTCCTGCTCCATATGAAGAAGAAAGAGTAGCATCTACATTGATTTTTAACCAACCGGGTGGAGGGGGATGCCAAGCATTCAACAGTCTATAGGACAGATTAGCATCCCACGAATCTGACAATTGATTATAAATCATCTTAGAATAAGAGGAGTGAATGATTGCTTGGACAGCTACTAAAGTTGCACTTTCATTTATACCTTCATGTATAACTTTATTTCTAGCTTTCCATGAAAAATATAGGACATTAAAGAAGAGATTTAATGCCATACTCTCATTCTTGGGGATATTATGTATCCAACTACAGCATCCTTGGATATTGTTGAATTCTGGCAAAGCAAATCCCCACTTATTGATAATCATGATCACATCTTTGATTTTGGAACAGCCACCTATAATGTGATCCAAATCTTCTTTGCCAACAGTGCATCTCGGGCAGAAGATATTATTTTTAATCTTCTATGAAATAGGAATTGAAAGGTTGGTAATGCATTTTTTGGAAGCTCTCCAGATGAATATTTGAACCCGTGGGTTAAGTTTTGCCTTCTTTATCCAATTAAACGGAGTCAAGTCCTCATTTTGTTGTTGAGATTCTCTAATCATCCCAGGAATAGATTTTCCGGGACATTGATATATAAGTTCTTGTACATCATCTTCTAGAACTATATTAATTTTGATATTCATAATGAGTTCTACCAGCTCTTTACCGAACACCAGCATCAGTTTTTCCTTATCCCAGCCACCATTTTCTATAAAACTGCTTAGAATCAGTTCTTCATCATCTTGAGGGATAACTAGAGTAGGACATTCATTGATTCTTCTATCTAGTATCCATTTAACCTTGAATACTTTGATTGAGTTCCCATTAACAACATTCCATCTGATAAATGGTTCCAAAGCTTTCCCTCCATTTTTTAAGATTTTCCAAGATGGAGAAGATTTCTTCAACACATGACTCCCAAAGGAAGTACCATATTTAGGAGCCAATGTTTTATGTAGTAAAGACTCCTTATTATTAAGTAATCTCCATGATAATCTAGCTCTTAAGGGAGCTACCCTTGTATTCGATGATTGTAATCCACAACCGCCTTTATTCTTTGGCTGACAAAGATTATCCCAGCTGAGATAATGAAGTCCTGCATTCCCAGCAGATTTATTCCAAAGGAAATCTCTACAAATTTTGTCAATCTCCTTAAGGATTCGCACCGGCACCAAAGCATGAGAACTGAAGAAATTAGGAATGGCTAGAATAACAGTTTTAATAAGAACAATCTTACCAGCTAGTCATAAGGTCTTAGTTCCCCATACATTAAGGAATTTAAGAGCTTTCTCAATGATGAAATAGAAGTCAGTAGCCACCATTCTTCTTAATGTCATTTTAATACCCAGGTAAATAAGTTCCTTAACTTGTTTAAAACCTATAATTCTGGTTATCTGTTTCTTATTCTTTTCATTAACATTGTTTCCAAAAAGTATGGCTGATTTCTCTAAGTTGATTTTCTGCCCTGTCCACATGCTGAATTTGGTAAGAATGGCTTTAACTTTAAGAACTGCCTTCCGTGTAGCTACTGAGAAAACCATAACATCACAGCAAAAAGTAAGTGTGATATCTGAGGACTGTTGGAGCATATTCCAATTCCAATTGAAGAATTAGAGAATGCATTTGTAAGGCGTTGGGAGCATAAGATAAATAAGATGGGGGACAAGGGGCATCCCTGATGAAACCAACTTTCAACCTTTATCCATCCAGATGGTACTCCATTTATAAGAATAGAAAATCTGGGATTTAAAACACATTCCAAAATAAGATTTACCTTCTCTTGTTCAGATTAGATTTACCTTGCCTCAAAGAAGCATTAAACGGTCCAAGAAACCTCGGCTCCTTTGATAGCTTTGTTTTCTGAACTGTAGATCTATCATTGCTTGGACTAGCATTATCTACACCTTTATTTACCATCACCTTATCATTGCTAAAAAAAGCTAACTTATCCTTCTTATTGTCTTGGAAATTTTCCACATTTTCTACCAGTTCTCCTTCTTCAATTACCACTTCATTAGAGCCATCAGGAAATTCCAATTTACTTTCCTCCTCACATATGGAATTCAAAACTTCAAACTTATTTCCAGAAAATTATAAGTTAGGCTTATTAGTAGATGATAAATGCATAGCTGTAGCTTTAGAATTTTCTTGTACAAAGTCAATATCCAGATTTCCACCAGGTTTTCTATTCTCCACCATACTCCTAGCTGCACCACTATCATCTTTAGCATCTTTTGAAGGGATCAAAGCTTCCCTCCTTTACACTGAACATTCACATCATAGTGAAAACTAGAGTCCTTGTGTTTATTAAAATTATCATTCTTCTTTGTTTCAGCCACTTGAGCACCAGATTCATTCAACATATCTTCCAGCCTCCCAACATTCATTTCCTTGATCAAGGCAGTAGTGTCATTTTCATCACTTCTAGCTCTTTGAATACCTCCTTCCTTTGGAACATACTTATTCCTTGACATCCCCAAGTTTCTTCTCTTATTTCATCTGTAATTAACCAACACCCATGGGCCCAAAGCAGGATCTTCCCTAACAATATTATCTCTTTCTATTTTAGCAATTTTATGATAGACAGAATTCCTTAATTATTCTCCTACACCCTCATTAACATCATTAACCTTACAAGATTCCATCAAATGACCAATCCTTCCACATTTCTAGTAAAAGGAAGAAATTTTCTCATATTCCACCTTTTGATAGAATTTACCATTTATTCCTTCCACCCAAACACCAGTTGGAAGTTGACGGTCAAGTTGAATTCAAACACAAACTCTAGCAAACTTCCTCCTCCCCCATTGAAACATATCTCCATCTAGAAAAAGAGATATGCCAATAGAAGAAGCAATCCTTGATACATTGATTTCATACCAACAGTAAAGCAGAAGGTTGTGCATCCTAATCCAGATTGGAGAAGATAGCCCTTTGAGGGAATTGGGATTAAAATAAGAATTCCACTTATCAACACATTCTCCATATCTTCCATTGAGAAAAAAGAGCAAAGTAACCAATCTGAACCAAGAATAGTTGGATGAAACTTGCCAAATTTCAACCATTAGCATCTTAATTCAGCCATAATCAACTTTATGGGGATATGACTTCCAAAAACTTTAATGATGATATAGCATTGAATCTTTACCGAATTAGCTTTGACATTAGGGTCAAACAGCTTAATAGCTATTCCATCTTCCATCATAAATGGTTCATTGCTAGGAAAATTAACTTTGATATATGGTCATTTTGACCATGGCCCTGCTGATTGTTCGCACGCATTACCTTCCACCACCAGATCTGAAGGAGTCACTCCCTCTTTAGAATTTTTACAAATTTTTAAAATATTACCTTCATTATTTTGAGCCATTTTTACATCTCCATCAGTAGTTATAGGTTTAAAATTAGCAAATCTGCTAACAAATAACTTCATTTCAGATGAAGAAGATTTCATTTTATGAATACTTGTATAAGGAGTGGTCACCTCATCTTCTACCTTTACTTGTTTGCCTTTTCCCAGCACTGAAGAAAAAGATCGAGGCCTTTCAAAAGTTGGTTCTCGGATAACAAGAGCCGCATTGATACTCGTCGAAGAAATCAACAAAGGTGTATCGGTTAACACCATATATGACCTATCAATCCAGGGATGGACATTCTGGTCGTCAGAGATGACCGAAGTACAATCCTCCATTGCCAACAAAAAACCCGCCAACGTGAAACATATGAGAAATTTTGAAAAAGCTATAAAAATCTAGGACTTTCTCTCACTTACTTTCTCTCAGTAACTTTCTATCTGATAATCTCACTCAATCAATGCTCAATTGAATGCTAAATCTTTAAACTATTTTTTCTTTACTTTTAATTCTGAAGATTATATGTTTATATCTACATATACTACTGGCAAAGAAATTTATGATAAATTACATACTACATACAAATGTAATAATGAAGTCAAGCTATCTAGGTTGAATATTCTAATTCATAATTTGGAACTATTTTTCTTGAAACCTTCTGAGACTATTTTAGACATGTATACTAGATTTACTCAAATAGTGACATCATTTCACACCTTAGGTAAAGAACTTTCAAACTCTAAAAAAGTTAATAAAATTTTACATTATCTACATGATAATTTTGATTCCAAAGTCATTGCTATTTATGAATAAAAAAATTTGAATAAATATTTTATTGATAATGTGATTCACTCTCTCATTGCCTACAAGAAAATTTTGAGTCAAAATATTTTGGATGTAGGTGAAACTATAGTGCTAAAAGCTGAAGACAAGGATAAAATCCACTTAGTAGATGTTGAGAGTATAGAGATAGCATCAATTACAAAATAGATTTGAAAATCTACTAAAGCACATGCATCAACATCAGCAAAAGTGGAATAAAGATAAAAATGATAAGAATATTAATATTTCCACTAATGTTATTTTCTTTGGGTGTAGGAAATTTAGACATATGAAAAATCAGTGCCCTAATATAAAAACTCTTTCAGCAAAAAAATGATAAAAATAAATAAAATGCAATAAGGGAAAATGATAAAAAGAAAAAAATCTCCTAGGCATGTATAGTTTTTGAATCATCAGACCAGGAGCAAGATAATGAGATATAAAGTTTTGTTTTTTTCTTTATATGTTGTAATAAATGCATGCATATATGTTCTTTATTTTGTTTTGTTCATTAAACATTTTATGTGCTATTTGTTTTAATTTTTGTAGCTTTATCTCTTATTAACACATACAAATCACTTTTCATAATGTATTGCATAAGAAAATCAATTCTTCTCTCAAATTTTTTAATGAATATTTTATCTCCTTTTTACCTAAAAATTTAAAGTGCTGATTGACTTTTCTAAATTTTAAAGGAAGGAAATTCATGATTATGTCACTCCTTCTCATTTACTTAATAAGGATATTTATCTTTTGAATAAAAAAACTATATTAATTTAAGAAATAAACTTTGAAATTAAATCTTCTTTTATCATTATACAATTCTTCCATCTCATATGAATCTTTTAGAAGCCGATGAATCCACTCCATAATTTTATTAATCAAGCTATTCATTTTTATAGTTGGAAAGTGTTTTCTTTGAGTATTTAAAGAATAAGAAAGGAAGTAAAATTATAAAAATGAAAAGAGGCACAAAATGATCCTAAAATGAAAAGAAGCATAATATACACCAAAATTGAAAGATACACAAATGTGTATCAAAAATCAAAAGATGAACAAAGTGCATCAAACACTAATAATGAGGCACAAAATGAGCTCACAATAAGTTAACTTACCCTTCTTGTATTAATCTTAGAAAACACATGTGTTTAAATGATACTTTCGATACTTGAGTTTGAAAATCGTGATTCCTCACTCAACATTTTTGCATTAAAATTTTATTAGATATATTTCATGTAATAAAATGGAAAAATATATTTTTTTGTTCTCTAATTCTTTTTCAAAATTAGATTTTTATTTAAAATGGACTTTAACCTGTAAGGAGCCTGAGCTAGGGTTAATAACATTCAAATTTCTAACCATTCTAGATCTTAGTGTGGTCAAGTAATTTCTTACTATATTTTTGAATAAAATTAAGAGGTAACATTCTCATTTTGAGAAAATTTATTGAAATTAATTTATTCTTCTTAAACATCAGCACGACCTCCACCTGTTCAGAGTTAGTTATGTGTGTTTTGTTTTGATTTTTTGTGGGTTTCTCTTCTTTTTGATATTTTCAAAGGGGGAGAACGTGTTTGATTGGTTGTTTTTATCTTTAAGCTATATCTATTAATCTTGTATTTGCATTAGTTTATCTATTATTTAGGTTGTAAAAGTTTTTATTAATTTGTGTTTATTTTTATGTTAAAAAAATGAAGAAAAAAAAAGAAACTTTTTTATTTCCCCTATTTTTACTATAATTATCTAAGTGTGGGGGAGATTAGGAGAAAATGTTTTAATATTATAAATTCAACTAGTAATATTTACCATCATAAAAAAGGGGAGATTTTTACAACTCGAGCTCACGAGTTTATTTGTTTGATGATAAAAAATATTGTGGCCCAAATCCTTTTGTCTACTTGTATTTGTAATATATTTTTATTTTTGTGTGTACTAACTTTTCAGAAACACCATGCACTACCCAACAAAGATTCAAGGCTCAAGATTTGGTAGAATATGTTATGCTATAATGATTTTTGTAATATTCATGATGTATTTTTTTATTTCTGAGTCAAGTTCTATAAAGGTCTATGCATGCTTGGTGATCTTGCACAAACACACTCAGGGGAGTAAGATTGAGTTAAAATAAGAAGATCAATTTTTAAACTAATTATATTATAAGATTTATATCATACTATATGATTAACTCATTTAACTAATCATATTGAATAATTTAGATCTTCTAGGATGATCACTTATGATTATGAAAAATAGCAGCCAATCACAATTTAGGAAATATTTTGAATTTCATTTTTTATTCTAATGATTTTGGATGATCCAGATTATACTGGATGATCTATGAAAATTATACCTAAATTAATCATGTGATTAGAGGGACTAATTATAATTAAATTGCTCGATCAGATTATACAGGCCGAACTTAAGATTATTCTGGATGATCTTCAATATTTTATGGGATGGCCCTCAATCATACCAAATGAAATACCATAATTTTTCTTCCAATCATCCAGGATGATCCCAAATATTATATTAAATAATTTATACAAATTTGGACTGATCATACAGACTATTCTTAGATAATCCAGGACTACCAAGTCAAATTCTGCATATTGTACTGGATGATCCTATGATTGTCCAGGATGATATTTGGCGCCATAATTGAGTTTTTAGGGTTTTTGAAGCCCTCTAATTAAGCATATCGTACTCGATGATCCTACAATTGTACTGTATGCCTTTTCCACCAGAATTAATTTTGAAGATTTTTTAAAGCCCTTTATTTAAGCTTTGTCAAGGCACTTGATAAGTGTCTTTGGCATCCATTATGTCTTATTTCTTTTGGAGAAAACTTGAAGATATAACTTGAAAGAGAGAGAGAGGAAAGGGTACAGTTTGAGAGGGAGAAGATCCTTGGATGAGGTTTCAAGGGAGTGTGGAGGGGATTTCACATGATTATTCTAGAAAGCTTGCATCTTAGTACCATCAGATTCAAGGTTCGTCTTGAGGGAAGTTTTGGAAAGAAGAAGATCTCTTTTGTGTCAAATGACCCAGCTGCTCTACCACATCGGGTTGGTGGAAATATTTTATAAGAAGTTCTCCATCTTATTTTGGGAGCGGAAGGGGAGATGCTAAAAGGTTTTAGTGCAATACCAGGAGGGTGCCTCTAGGGAGTGGACGTAGGTCATATTGGACAAAATAATTATAAATATGGTGTATTCTATCTGATTTTTTATTTGCACTTTATTTTCTATATTTATTTTAGATATAACTACTTGGTTAAAAAATTATGATTTATATTATGTTGTATTGATTATCTATTTTTAAATGTTAAGAAGGGGATTTTTTTTATTGAAAGAATATTTTTTAAATATACAATCCCCCCCCCCCCCCCCCCCTCCTCTTGGTTAGCCCCGGGACTAGTTCTTTAGGGTTTAACACCCCTCACAAACTTAAAATCTACTTTAAAACTTTTTGAAAGGGTATATTAACTATTAACTTTTTAAACACCTCCAAAAGTTAAGTGTTGCAGAGATGAGGATGCTTAGGTGGATGAGTGGCTTTACCCTTAGAGATAGGATATGAATTTAGCATATACGAGATAAGGTTGGATTAGCTCTAGTGGAAGATAAGGTTAGAGAGAGTCATCTTAGATGGTTTGATCACATTAAATGGAGGCCTTCCAATGACTCGGCTAGGAAAGTTGAGGTATGAGATTTTACTTTTGTTAAAAAAGGTAGAGGTAGACCTAAAAAGACTTGGTGGAAAATATTAGAAATGATCTTTCTTTATTATATTTAAATTAGAATTTGACTTTTAACAGGACACAATGGTGAAAAATGATTCATGTAGCCGACCCCACATAGTGGGATAAAGGCTTGATGTTGTTATCAATGTAACCTGATAGGAAAAAATGGCGGCGGTCTATCGTTAACCCTTTGAATAAATTTTTGTACTTTCATAATGAACTATGGTTGTTCTTTAGGTTTGACGGACTCTATGAGTACTTCATCAAAAAATTTCTTTTATAGGCTTCTCCTCATTCCTAACCACTTCCTCTAACTATATACCACTCCTCAAATGTATAACTTTGTAATATTCCATAACTTTTTCTTTAGGATTTACCTTTATATTGCTATGAAGGGTTCTCTAGGGTATACTATTTAAAGAATCAGCTAACTGACCAAAATTTTAAATATTCTATATTTTAATAGATTGAGTTTATAACTAGGTTCCCATTTACAAAACTAAATCATCTAAAAAAGGCTTTTAATCTTTATTTGATTATTTAAACTAAATCTAGGTGGATAATTATGCCTTACTTTTACATAGTTATGAGGATGTGGGTTCCAATTTCTACTTGGCTGGGTTGGCCAAAATTCTAATTACTATGCCCATTCTGATTATTATTCCTATTAAAGTTAGAGTTATTTTGCCTACTTTTTTATAAGTAGTAAACAAATCTTTATTTTATCTCTTTTGATAGAATTAACTTATTTAACTTCTGATGTACTCCACTAGATGATCCATACATATTCTTTCTTTTGGTTAAAGTTTTCTCTATAATGTACTAATTCCAATGTTGTCCAACTTTTTAGACATATCAGATACTAATGCAGTCAAATTTGATAAAGCATTATATTCATACATGCTAGCCAATTTTCTATGGTTCGCTATTTCTTAGCCTCATCCTTTAAGGATGACAAAAATAACCTATGTCTGGTGGTACCATCACTAACTCTATTATACTTAAATGTATCATATATCACCAAGAAACTAAAAATATGTATGTTATGATCCTCTATTAGAGTCCCCCAAATTAAAAAATTTGAACCATTTTATTGATAGTTGGTTTTAGCTCAAAATTAATAGACTAGATATTTGGTCTATTGATGCTTTAAAGAGTACACTCAAACATGGAATTTGTATATTCTCTAAGTTTCCTATATTAGTCATTCTCCTAAATAGGTGATGGGGCAAATGAAGTAACCTAAAAAATATAAAAATGTTTTAGGGCTATATTAATCCCCAAATAATTCTTAGATTTTTTTTATATATAAATTATAAAAACCACACTTAATATACGTAACTATAAATGCTGAATTAAGTAATATAGTGATAGAATATAGTATTGATCCCACAAGGATGAATGCTTGCATGCAAATACTAGTAATGTCTGTTTCAACTACAATAATTATCTTACTCAATATAAAAAGTTTTAAAGGAGATTCAATCACCTAATTTAAAATTAAATGTAAATGAAATATTACTGGGATTAATTATTTTGGATTGATGGAATGTAAATACAATATGCTTCATAATGATTTTTTTTCATATTAATGTTATGTAGAGCATATGTATCACCTACTACTCAGTCAAGCTTGAAGAGATAAAGGATATATTAAACTCTTCCAACCTTAATACAACTCTATACTCCCCTAATCCATTACCCTATGAAAATTTTAGAAGAGTAAGTAAAGCATGTACTATAAATTTCATAAATGATAAGCACTATATCTATGCTTACATCATATCAATCCAACATACCTAGTTGTGCCTACTTTCTTATTCCTAGGCTTTACATTAGACATTATATTAACTAGACATATGGACATTATATGCATTAAATAAAGTTTTGGTATATTAAAAAAATTTTGAAATTCTTGATGAAGAGAACTCATTAGTACTACATATTTCATTTACACCATCAAACCAAAACTAGAGAATTTAGCCAGACATAAAGAACAAGTGAAGCATATTCATTTTCATTAATTGTATAAAAGAAAGAAAGTATAGAAGAAAATATATCACTGGATGGTTCAATGATCTCCTCTCCACTCCATGAACTTATAGAATTGCTTACATAAACACAAGCCAAACACTCTAATGAAATGTATATAGTTCTTATCTGAATTCCCTTAGTTATCACCCCTAGGGAAAAATAAGAGAAGTTTTATAAAGATCAAAATAAATTAAGTGGTTAAACTCTTCTATTAATATTACAAATAAACTATTTATAGAAAAATATAGAAAAGGGATTCTGGCACCATAGCACTTAAGACACTTGCACTGTGGTGCCCATAAAAAAATTAACACCATAGCATTGAAGGTTTTCTCTACTACAATGATTGATGACATTGACTAGCTATTTAATGAATCAACACGTCACTTCACTAGAAGATTATGAACTAAATAGTTACAATGGTAGTGCTATGGAGTTGCTGACGGTTGAGCACATTGATATCCCTATGGCATTCTCTTGACTTAGCGGTATCTGAATTGCAAGCCACGATGCTATACAAATAGAGACTGAGCTTTGTGACACTATTAAACAAAGACTCAGAACCACCAAGTCCATATTCGGGTGATCAAGTAATGTCAATGATGGCGCCACTATGGTATTATGTCCAACACTGTTGCACTATACCATACTTGAAATTTTTTCCCACTTACTATATTTTCCTACATAAATACAACTAAAACAATATGTTTTTACTGACAAATTAACACATAAAATATAATATTATTTACAATTTTCAAATCCTCACCATCTTAAACTCTTTCTTGTCCTCAAGAAAATAAAAGTTTGAAGTTCTTATTAAGTGATTAATCAAAATAAAAAGTGGCGATCTAAAATTACTAAAATATATGATAATACATTATTATTTAGAATTAGAAAAAAAATGAATCAAAGCTACACTTCTAGTTTGGAACAATATTAATAGTTTAATGTAATCAATCATTCTTGCATTTACCTAATTTGACATTATAGGGTATATGTTGACCTCATTTTTGTATGAGGTCACTAAGACCCTTCCAGATTCTAAATTTAATCCTAGACCCTAGGATCCACTCTAGACCTTAGGATCTTTCCTAGAACTAGACCTTAGAGCCTATTCTAGAGCCTAGGATTCCTTTAAATCCTAGATCTTAGAACTCTCTTAGATCTTAGGATCACTCCAACTTCAAATCAACCTCCACCTTTGATCAACCTCAATTTTAAATCAATTCCTGTATTTAATCCACTTCAATTTCAATTTGATTCCTACCTGTGACCAATTTGAATCTCAAACTTCACCCAATTCAAGTCCAAATTAATTCAAACTTCAAATCAAATTCAAACCCAGAGTTTAAACTCAAATTCAAACCTTTAAGGCCCTGTCCTAAACACCCTTTTTAGAGATTTTTCAAACATCTTAAAACCCAGTCAAATGGCCTCTGATTCAGGGTCTATCACTTGCAAAGTGATAAGACATGTCTCTAAAGGCTACCCTCCAATTTTGAGCTCATTCTGAGGTCTCTAACCCTAGAATCTAAATTAAAATTCAAAGGCTGTAAAACCTTCAAATATTTACAGCCTATGCCACTGAGCATAACCCTTTTGAGATTTTGACCTTGGAACCCTTATCCAAGCCTCCAATCACTTCCAGACCTTTGAATTTAACCCATTGAGCAGTAAACTGCATTTTTCAGACCCATTTTTGACCATAGTTGACCAATAGGTCAAAATTGACCAAAACACCCCTATGGGGCTCAAATGGGGATTTCAAACCAAATGAGTTCCAAATGGGATGCAACCACCTTTAACAAATTTCAAATGTCATTTCAAATCTTTTGAACCCATTTCCAACCCTTGAGTCAACCTGGTTGACCAAGTCAACTGGTTTGACCCAAGGGACCCTTTAAGGGTCCAAACATGTGTTTTGACCCAAATGACCTTTTTAGGTCACCCAACCACTTCCATTGACCTCAAAATGTCATTTCAAACCTGTTGAGCCCAAACCCAGACCCTGGGTCAACCTGGTTGACCAAGTCAACCCAGGTTGACCAAACAGGCCCTTAGGGACTCAAATAGGGATTTTGATCAATTTGACCCCCCCAGGCCCAGGAACCACCCTCAATGGTCTTCAAATGTCTTTTCAAACCTGTCCAGCCCAGACTTACCCATTGGGTCAACCTAGTTGACTCAGTCAACATGGTTTGACCCAATGGATCCTTAAGGCTTCAAATGAACCATTTCAACTTATTTAACCACGTCAATATCTTCAAACCCTTAAAATCATTCTATTCAAAGCCTTGAACATTTCTAAACCCATTTTGAGCTCAACCCAACTTGGTTTGACTGAGTCAACCCTCAATCCTTGGTCAAATTTGTGATGGCATTTGCTCCCATCCCTTCTAGCCTTGACTTTGAACTCTTGATCCTTGATTAAACCATTCCAAGTATTCCTCCACCTCCTCAAGTGCCACATCACCAATTTTGACCTGGTTGACTGGTCAAATCAAGTCAACAAAGCCTTAAATCCCTCTTTGAATTGGTCAAACCTCCCATTTTGACCTCAAAGAGTGTGAGTTTAGGCTTGGAGCTTCTCCAACCTGTAGCCTTGACCCCTCCTATGCCACATCAGCACCCATTGACCAGTTGACTGGTCAAAATGGTCAATACCCCTTAAAAACCTATTTTTCATGGTCAAAGCCCTATTAAACCCCTCTTCCTCCCTATATCACATGCCAAAAGCTCCCTTTTTACTTTATTTTCCTAATTAATCTCTGCTTAAGCTGCTCCAAGGGCTTGGCTTAGGCTATTTAGGCAATGTTCCCTCCCACTCATCCCAAGTCCACCCAATGGAAATGAGGCATGTCCAGCCTTTGGGGCAGCCTTCCAGCTTTCCCAGGGACACTTGGCAACATCTGGAGAGCCCAGGAGTCAATCCCAGCCATTCGTTTGGCCTGGGGGCATTTGAATAGGGGGAAAAGGGCTTAATGCACAATATTCGAACCCTAATCATCTCTCACTACTCAAGCCCTCTCAAGCCCCGCCCCCAGTTCGTTTTGAATCTCCAGAGCCTCCTCTACCTTCCCACTACAAAACCCAGGTGGTTGCACGTCACCGGCGGCGAGTTCTCCGGCGAAACCACCACCTAGACCGTCCCAAGCCTATAGCAGCCGATCTAGACACGTTCGAGCTTGGATTTTCGCTGGGAATCTTCACTTGGACAATCTACAAGCTCAACCATCCAGAAATTTCGAAGATCTAACGGTATAACTCCCTAAAACCCTAGATCTAGGTCACATTAGTTAGGTCTAAATAGCTTTACGCTTTTAGGGTCTTAGCTAAAACAAACTATTCCCCATGATTTCTGTTCATGTCCTTAATCTATGTTTAAAATTTCAAGTGAAATGATCGACCCGTTCGTTCAAACGAGTCAAAAAACCGTTTCTAGGGCGTCACTCGCAGTCTCCGGTGAGTGTACGTTTTCTGGACCGTTGATCGCTCGATCAACGGTCCAGATCGAGCCCTTCCGCGGACCGCTATAACCGTGCGCTCGATCCGTTGTCTGATCCGCCGTCCGGCGACATCTGGACCCTCGGATCAGAGACCGCGGGATTGAATCACGCCGTCTGATCTTGTCCCGCCGAGATCAGTCGCGGGATGTGATCCCGTCCGTTGGATCGAACCAGTGATGATCCGACGGCGCGCAGGGCTCGCTGACGTGGTTAAGTGAAACCGCGTCCAGCGCCCCGCGACCGACGCGTGGCTGACCGCCGTCACGCCGTCGCGCCGCCTCCGCGTTTTTGGCTCCGCGAACCAGAGCGCGCCGCGTGTCCCACTAGCAGCCACCTCTGGTTTGGCCGAATCAGGGAGCTCCACGTGTGCAGCCAGCCGCCGGGTAATTAAAAAAAAATGATTTTATTTAGTTTAAATCATTTTTTTTTAATTACAGATTGCTTTCAAATTAATTTAAAATTATTTTAAAATTATAAAAAATATTTATTTTATATAGATATTATCAGTAAATTAAAAGTGTTAATTTAAAATTATTTTCAAATTAAAATATTAATATCTTTTAAAAATATTTTAAATAGTGATTAATTTGAGTTAATATTTAATTAAAATAATATTATATATTTAATGAAAATGAAAAAAGAGGTTTATTTTAATACATATGTTGATATTTAAAATACAGATATGTATTTTAATAAAAAAGACTATTTTCAATATTTAAAACTCAATTTTATTTTTATTGATTTTAGTTATTTGAATATGTTTGATATGGAATTAATATTTAATTAAATATTTTGAGAATTTTTTTTTTTATTATTTCCAAAAGATTTAAAAAAAATCAGTAGATCTCTCAATATTTAAAACATTTTAGTTTGATAATATTTTGAACTATTTTCTTTTAAAACTTATATATTTATATATGTGTTTTAAAATTATTTTAAAATTATATGTATTTAAGTCTTTAAATTTTGGGAGATCCCCTTGAAATTTTAAGCTTGGATTAAGGCTATTTGAATAGAGTTAGTGGGGAATGAGAGTCAATCAATGAACAATTACTTTGGTAAGGGTTCATTGATTAGATCTTTAATTAATTGACTTATGATTATTCTTTGCATGCTTTAGGTAGCACACACTTCCACTTAGTCTAAGGCTCTCTTAGATCTAGGAATTGGTTGCTATTGTGTATTCATTTCATGCTTAGTCAAGGGTTAGTTAAAATCTTGATTCAAACCTAGTGAACCTAGTGACATAATTAAGGACAAAACTTAAGGACTTTGATTAGAGAATTTAGAAAATTTATTGTGAATAGGATGTATTTCACTTGAACTTGAAATTTGAACCATTTAAACTTAGTGACACTCTCAGCCTTAGGGAAAATTTTCACTGAATTTAGAAGTCATTAAGGTCCCTAATTAATTTTCCGAAGTTTAAGCCCTAATTAAGCCCCTAAACCTTCCGGAAAATCTAATAAATCCATTTTAAACCCAAAAAATATGTTTAACCCCTCTAACTGACCAGAATTAAACCCTTAACCCATGAAAATTAAAACCAAAATTATTTGACAGCAATTTAAACCTTAATCTAATTTTTAGTAAAAATCAATATTTAATTCATTTAATTAATTAAAAAATATTAAAAATTCCAAAAATTTCCAAAACACTTGGAAATCACTCCTTAGGTTATTTCTGACCTTTGGAGTTGATTTCAAGGAGTTTGGGACTCATTTGGAGAAAAATCATAAAATGGCCCTCTAATTAAGTAATTTTCAAAAAATTCCATAATTACCCAAACTTCAAACATTCATAACTAATTCCAGAAACATCCAAATCACCCAAACTCACTTGCATTCAATTCCTAATAAGGTCTAATATTTATTAAAAATATTAAATTCCAGAAATTTGCAATATTTTAAAAAGTCAACAAATTGGTCAAACCATAGTCAAAACTAGTTCAAAACTTCAAACCTTTGTAATAAAATGTAGAAAAATCCGATTTCAACGTACTTACCTTCTAACTGATCGTAGTAAGGTCTAGTATTTTAATAAAATACAAGAATTCCAGAATTTGAGCTTAATCAAAAATTCAACTTTTGATCCTTTAATTAAGTGATTAAAATATTCAAAAATTCATAAAATTCAAAATTATTCTAAAATTCCAGAAAATATTAACTTAATGTTTAAAACATTTAACAAATCCTTTAAAGCACAACAACCACCCTAAAGTTGAAGTTTATTGGCTGGACTACTCCGGGCTGCGGGGCTAAGTGTCCTAAGGAGGCTGGTTCCTCGAGCCTGGTGGCACAACGCCACGAATGAATTCTAAGGGGTGTTAAATCTTAAAATAGATTAATCTTTAATTATTTAACTTTTTTAAAAACCTCTAATTTAACTACATTAATTTGGTTTATCGGCTGGACTACTCCGGGCTGCAGGGCTAAGTGTTCTAAGGAGGCTGGTTCCTCGAGCCTGGTGGCACAACGCCACGAATCAATTAATGGAAAACTTAAATTAATCAACTTTAAAAATCTGTAATTAACTCATTTCTTTATATTAATCCACCTTTTTTTTTAATTCTAACCAATTTAAATAACTTAATTAACCCCGATTGCTACTGGGTAACCCAGGCCTACGAGGCTATTAGCTTAGCCCCAAGGAAGGTGAAATAAACTTCACGGCCTCGGTGTGAAACAAAGGTAGCAATCAATTAACTTCTAAAATATGTCTAATTAAAATTCTTAATTTATTAATATTTAAATTTTAATCTAAATCCCCTTTTAAGCTTTAACAAACCCAGACTTTTAGACAACTTAAATTAATAACCTACTTTAGGATCTATCCCAGCCACACGACCTTTCTCACACACTTTAGATGATGTGCTAGGACAACAAACTCTAGATCTAGGTTAGGCCGGTGTTTACTTTACTGCTGTATGCCGGATTTTTCGTAGTTTTCACTGCATGTTGTGGATGAAATTGCTTTGCTGTGTCTGCTTACTTTTTCTGTACTCTGTGGATGGATTGATGTGTTTGGCGACTAGATTACCCTTAGGTTAGGTACGATCTGGATGTTGACACAGTTTTCTGCAGGTGGCCACGCTCATGCAGGGCAATATAAAAAAAAAGGGGGGCAAATTAAAAATGCATAAATATTATAAACTCTTTGCACAAGTGCTTCAGCTGCTAAAGCCCCCCAAATAAAAAGAGCGTGGCCAGTGTGTTTACTTTCTTTTCTGCTCATATACAACTGCTTGGGAATAACTGCTTTTTATATATTAATTGCTTAGGATAACCCTGCAGGTGAGTCTAGATTTTTATTTTGATATCAATGTAATTTGTGCAAGTGTCAAGTGTTGTGAAAGTTAATTTTGAGTTGGGATACATAGATCCAAAGCTTGGATTCCAAAGAGGAAAGGATACCCCTTTGGGGAACACTCCTTTTCCATTTGGAAATCCAAATTTGGATCATACCTCTTCCTTACCCAAAGAGGAAAGAGTGGCCTTCCCCTTAGAGGGAAGTGCCCTCTTGTCCATTTGGGTAATCCACTACGAAGATTCCAAGAAGATTGAAGAAAAGGATTCCAAAGAAGAATGAAATTGAAGATTTGAAGACTTGAAGATTGAGAGTATCCCACTCAAAATAACTTGCGTCATTGCTAGGCTTAGAATCCGGGTTGTTGTCAGTGGTGCCCGGCCACTTTACTTTCTGCAATATTCTGGTTTGTAATAAGCAAGGCAACTCTGCCTATGGACATTTATTAATTAATTTATATTTGATTTAATGATTTGATTGCCTTTAGGATTACTTGTTTTTACTAGTTTTTTGGCGATTGCATGCCGCTCTTTATTTTCGCCTGGATACGTGAGGCTCGTGAGGGTGTGAAAGTTTTATACCCATAATCTTAAAAGTCTAAAATTTTAGTGAGTCTAAATAACATAGAAAGATAACGAATCTAGGGAATTAGCCGGGGATCGACCCCGGGGTCGCATGCATATTTATGCATTACTCTTTCCTTGCTTTAGACCCTTCCCCGCCTGCGGGTAGAGTCCGGATAGTCTGACCTATGAGGACGAGGTGCCGGACCTGGGGAAGTCCAGTCTTCTAAAAAATTATTTTATAAGCCTGTTTTTAAAAATTTCATGCATATTTGATTTGAGGTTGTTAACCAGCACGCATTGCATTAGATACAAATTAAAGAGTGAAAATTTTAATTTCATAGTCCTTAGCATTTTAGCACCCAACATAAGTCCAAGGGGCCAATTAGGAAAATCTCTAGATGTCGGCCCCGCCTCCCCAAAACTTTAATTATAACGTCCCTACCACTCTTTCATTAAAGACCGGATTCATCCCTTTTAAATCGATTAGGTGGTTAGCTGGCTCCTCAATCCAGGCCGGGGTAAGTCCAGATCTTGCACTGCATTAGTTAGGATCGGACGACTGTGGTCCAGTGTCCAAAATAGATTTAGGATCCGGGGCAGATCTTTGATTATAAGACCCCAAATTTCGGGAATATAGTCCCAAATTTCTAATAAAATACTTAACTCTAATTAAAGCTTCATTTCAATCCTAAAACATAAAGCCCAACACTTAGATTAAGTTGGGACATTTCCGGATGGTTCTGGAATCTCAAAGTGTCCCCTACCTCTCATCCTTTAACTCCGTTAATAACTGCTCAATTTTGATCCATTCCCTTTTGATTTTCCAATAATTCTATTCATACTTTGATATCACTCCTAGAAATTCTAAACAAAATTCTGCCATTATTTCAATCGAGAGTTTTCGTAGGAGATTTTATCTCCCTACGATGTAATTAACTACGAGGGCTTGCGCTCGTAGGAGATTTGGAACCCCACACACACCTGATTTTAAAGAAAACTCAATTTCTAAAACTTCATTAGATTTCTTTGGGAAAAGTTAAATAATGATCATCGTGCTCGCATTAGAAGAATTATCGTAGAATGGTGTCATTTCCCTTTGGGGAGATACATCCTTCTTCGATAAGGCTTTGGATGCGAATGCGATAATCATGTCTCTTGAATATTGTAATTGGGTACTTAGTTGATCTATATTTTGTCCCCTCGGGGCCATATAAAGTTCTTCTTAGAACCCGATCATAGTATTCAAGATGAGTTTACATAATTCTAAGTCTGAACACCGTTATGAAAGTTTATTTTCGTCCTTCGGGGTGATATACTCTTTCTAACGAGTCGATTCGACCTTAGAATCAGAACTTAACCTTAATCTTAAAATCCCCAAAGAAAACTAATATTTTTCAAAACCTGTTTTCCAAAATTCCACCAACAGTATAGATTTAATCTTTAACTTTTGAATAATGAATTGAATAATATAAATTTAATAATTGGATATATTTGTAGTTTAAAGTATACTTTCATTTGCTGACCATCCTTTACATTAACTTTTTCTCATCTTATCCTTTAAAGTTTTGTATAAGATTATATTTCAAATCTTAGCCTTTTATAGATACTAATTTTTAAAAGAACTCATTTAATTTTCTTTTTGATATTTTTTATTTCCTTTTCTTCTTAAGAACTATTTGTAGTTTTTTTTTTTTAGTGGAGGAGATAATTAATGATTTTGAATATTATCTTCTGCTTTAGGATTCTCATATAGTCTTAATTGTTTTAATGTATGAACTTGATGAGATTACTAATTCCATCTTCAGGTTTGCTATGATTTCAAATTTTCGTCTACTTATTTCTAATTTTTAATACTAAGTAATCATCTTACAAGTTATAAAAATTAAACTCATAAAGGTATAGCTTATAAATTTAAATTTTGATAATAGCTTAAATGATTAAATCAGTTAAGTATTTGTTTTTCCAACATATTAAGCATAAAAAGAGTTGATTCAAACTTGGATCTAAAGTTTTATTATTATCATAATTTTTAATTAACATTTTTATAAAGGTTTATTAAATAATCAGAATATAACAATAAGAAAAAAAAATAAATAATCTCTCATCCCCTCTCTATCAGATTATAACTAAACATGCAAAATAATAAAATGAAAAAAAATAAATACATCAATCTCTCACCCCCTCTCTATCTCAACCCTACCCCTCATAATTGGGGTATTCCACATCTTCTTCCTCCTCATCATCTCTCTCTCCATGCTACCATATAAAAGGTGGATACCCATGTAAAGAAGGAAACTTATGTTCTTCGAGCCTTTATATAAATGGGTTGCATCTAAATATACCAACTAGAGCTTCATTAAAATCAAATGTTGGTCCATGGTATATGACATTTGCATCTTCATCTCAAAATGCTAATCTGTAGTTTCCTTAAAAAATTTGGTCACTATACCCATCTTCTCACTCAAATCTTCCACCCGATCAGTTAAACATTTAGGTGTCCTAGCATTCTTTCTAGTGCTGCTACTACTTGTTCCTTTAGAAGACCTAGGCTCAGTAGGATCCATCTCTTCTCTATCGTATTATATAAAACTCATAATTTTACCCCTATTGAGAGAAGCTATGGGGAATAACTATTCTTATTTTGATCACCCCTCACTCCTTCTGGTACATAAAAAGCATATACTAAAGAGGGATGGCCTAGACCCACTGAAGTAGATCCCCTCATAATGTATGTAAGTGAAGATAGGACCAACTTTCCAAAGTTAATAGTGTAGCCCTTTTAAATGGAAAAATTAAGGAGGGCTCTCTCCTTAGTTACTTTAATAATTTTTTTACTATGGAGGATGTGGGTAGAGATGAAATAGTGTTTAGCCTTAGAGGTTTGAGTAATATAGGAGGTATGGAAATTTATGATTCTCTTTTCTCAAGTTTTCAACCTAGCTCCACTATTTGGTCCACAAATTAAGTCTAGAATTTCTTTGGAATTAAAAGGTGCTTAAATAAATGGAAAATATTCATCAAATTGCATAGGTTTCACTTAAATTATTTTATTAATAGTGGAAGAGTCAATATGCACCCATCTCCATCTCACATAACATTTGAAATCAGAGGCCTCCTTTTTATTAGCAAATAATTTTTGCATAATGTAGACAATGGAAGCAAATGATTCCACACAAAAATGAGCCCAACCTCTAGAAGAAATGGTTTAAAGGATTGGTTGAATTATCTTAAAGAAACCATGCTTAGGGATCAAAGGTTTATTGATTACCCAATCTTTATACCTAGCCTTGGCTTCCATAGAAATAAATTTAGATATATCATAATTGGAAGATCTTTTTTTCCCTGATCCAGAGGTTTTGGGGGCCATTTCTTTAGGAATAAACTTAAGAGTATAGGATAGAAATGGATGGCATGCAAGGTTAAATGAAATGGAGATGATATGTTGATTTATAAATGTAAATGCATTATTGTTCTAAAGGGCATGGTATCGCAGTGCTTAAAGCATGAACTAAATTACCAAATAGTCAAATTCAAATGCTACAATGGTTTAGGCCATGTGGCATAAAAGCTTTGGTTTTGGGAAATTGAAACATTTTTTTGTTAGTAGGCCATCACTGTAGTGTTACCATGTGTCAACATAGTAGCGATCATATCAGGTGAACGCTATGATTCTATCAATGCTACAATGATAAAAATTGATGTGGCACCATGCAATTAATTCATTAATAATGTGACTTTAAATTTATATGATTTGTTTTAACTAAGGACTCAATAGTACTCAATGACTGTGTTTGATTGACACTATAGCACTCTAAAGATAAGCACTACGGTTCTAGCTTATATAATTATTAAAGCTATTAAATTTCAATTTACAGAAGATACTAAAATCAAGGCAAGCACTATAACGCTTAAATGAAATAATGCAAAAATCACTATTGACTTAACTATTAATGTAAAATATAATGCAATGTGAATAACAATAACACCAAATGTAACATAGATATATTATTAATAAATTATAAGTAAGTTTATTTCTATAATTAATTCAATAATATAATAAATTTGCTAATAAAATAAATTCTTCCCTCGCAATTGCACTAAAAAATTATTCGGAGCAGTGGAGTAACCTAAAGAATTTTGAAAATAATTTAGGACTCTATCAATCCCTAAATAATGATTAGGTTTTCTTTGATATAAAAAAATATAAAAACCCCACTAAATATACACAACCATACATGTCGAATCAAGCATTATAGTGATAGAGTTGAGTATTGATCTCACAAGGAAGAATGTTTATTTACAAATACTAGTATTATTTACGTCAACTATAAAAATTTTCCTACTCATTAAAAAAAAGTTTTGGTGGAGATTCAATTACATAATTTAAAATCAAAAATAATTAAATGAAACACTATTTGGATAAATTATTTTGGATTGATCGAATATAAATATAATATGTTTCCTAAAGATTTTGTTTTAGATTAATGATATTCATAGCATATGCATAACCGACCACTCAATCAAGCTTAAATAAATAAAGGATAGATTAAACTCTTCCAACCTAAATACCAATTTAAACTCCCATAATGTGTCACCCTATAAAAATCTTAGAAGATCAAGTAAAGCGTGTATTGTTAAAACCCCCTCATAATAATCTCTATAAATTTGATACATGTCAAGCACTATATATATGCTTGTATCATACTAATCCAACAAACATAGTTGAGTCTGCTTTCTTATTCCTAGGATGCACATTACACATGATATTAAATACATATAAAGCCACTATGTGAATTAAATTAAGACTTGATATATCAAAAACATCATGAAATTACTGATGAAGAGAACTCATTAATACTCCATATTTCATTTACACCATCAATATAAAAATAAAGAATTTAGCCAAACACAAAGAAAACGTAAAGCATAATCATTTTCTTTATTTACATAAAAGAAAGAAAGTACAAAAGAAATGACATCATCGGATGGTTCAATGATCTCCAATACATTCCTCCTTAAACTTATTGAATTTCTTTCATAAACATAAGTCAAACACTTTGATGAAATATTTATAGTACTTCTATAAAATCTCTTAGTTATCACCCCTAAGGAAAAATTAGAGAAGCACTATAAAGATTGAAATTAAATAAGTGATTGAATACTTTGAAAGTTCATGAAGGTTGTTAAACCAATATTAATTATTTTGAGGCTAACCAAGAGGGGGGTTGAATTGGTTATTTTAAAAAAATTCTTAAGTCAAAAATAAAATATTTTTCAAATCTTTTTGAATATTTTTAAACAAACCATTTTATCCCATAATATGGAAGCAAAACTAATTTTACAATAACTAAAATTGAATATTTCATACACAGAACAAATCATAATAATGCAGAAATAAAATGCAAAAAAACTAAATAGAAAGAACACATCATAATTAAAGTGTTTTGGTCAACTTGACCTACATCCACTCCCCAAAAACCTCCTTTCTAGGTATTGCACTAAAAGTAGTGTCTCTCCTTTTGCCCCCACAATAAGCTCAAGAATCCCTTACAAAATCTTTCCATCGATGTAGTGTGGTAGAGTACCTTGAATCTTTTTACTCCCTCTTGAAGTGGGAAGAAAACTTGAAAATCCTTTTACTCCCTCATGGAGTAGGCAAAGAAACTTAGAATCCTTTTACTCCCTCCTACAGTAAGTAGAGAACCCTGGAATCCTTTTTTACCCTCATGGTGAAGGCAGAGAACCTGGAAATCCTTTTTACCCTCTTGGTGAAGGTAGAGAATATGGATCTGATACAGATGAAAGTCTCCCTAGAGCCACTAAGGAACTAAGGAAGTAGCTTGAATAAGATGGTTGAAACTTTGCTTGGAGCAATCTTTGTTAATCCTATAAACTCCCTCTCACAAGGATCCCTCCCTTTCTTCTCTCCCAAAGCTCTCTTCCTTATCTAAGCTCTCTCTCAGATCAACTCAACAGCTAAAGATCTCCCAAAAGATAATATGAGAGATTAAATAGAGACCCTCCAAAAGAAGCCCTAATTTTCAATCTTCTATCAAAGATTGTCCAGTATGATTCATAGTTCATCCTGTATGATTAGTACAAAATAACTCTTTCTACTAATACGATCAGTATTGCCCTATAAGATTAGTTTAAGTATTTATATAGATCATCTAGTATGATTATATGATTATCCGTGATGATTAATTTAAGATAGTATGTTGATCATCTAGTATGATAAGGGACAATGGGTCGTGATTTACATATCATCTTGTGAATCCCTCGGGACATCCATTACGATCTCTTGTATGATAAGAAGAAAACTATAGTTTTTGTCTTGGATGAAAGGGATCATCCCATGAAATATCAAAGATCATCCAGCATGATCATCATAGATCATCCTGTATAATTTAATCAAGCAATCTACCATAATTACTCCCCTAATCATAGGATCAATATTTTCATGATTAGCATAAATCATCCAGTACAATGTATATCATCCTATATGATTTGAAGAAAATTTGAAGATTAAAATATTGCCTAAATGATGATTAGTGGCTATATTTCATGTCTATAAAAGATCATCCTATATGATCTGAATTGTTTCGAATGATTTCTTAATGAATATTACTTTAAAAAGTGTGCACTAATTATGGCTTTGTGTATAACTAATCATCCAGTATGATTTATATCATATTGTATGACTAGTTCAAAAATCCAATTATCTCTTAACTCACGAACTCACCCCCTTAAGTGTTTGTGTGCAAGGTTACCTAGCTTGTGGTCCACCAAATACATGACTTAACTTATGAAAGAAAAAAGTATATTAAATTTAAAATTAGATACACACTCAGCCCTAGTCTACTCGATCTTGAGATAATTTATATTGCAAGTGAACTTGTGGACCAAAAATATTAGTGAGCAGGGAAAATAAAATAGACATATAATAATAGTAGTAGTAAGGAAACAATAATGTTAGTTATAATCAAAATTATAGTAGTTGGGTCAAGATTTGTAATAATCTCCTCCTTTTGATGATTACACATAATATTATTAAAATTTTTCAAAGCCCTTTCGCGTTCTCTAATGCTCCACCTTAGAAGATGAATTTTTGAAAGTAAGCGGAGTTAAAAAAAATTATTATTTTTTTTACTTTTTTAAGAAAAATGCTAGATAAAAGTAAAAATAGAAAACAAACTAGTTTTACTAAAACATAAGAAGAAAATAACACACTGCTCTCCCTTTAGACATCAAAAATGGAGGAAAAAGAAAAACACTAAATAGAACAAAGTAGATACATAACCAAGTACATAAGTAAAGACCAGTACAAACATATAAATCAAAGCAGTTAGCAAACTTGAAAAGGGAAGAATCTTAATTAGGTGGAGATGGTGGTGGTGGTTGAAAGAAGTGGTGAAGAGAGGTAAATTTTTCTCCAATCTAGGCCATATCCTGATCATGCTACTACAACTGTTATGCTACATAGCTTTCAAAATGTTCCAAATAATTGCATGTTGTTACTATTCCTATTGCTTAGCTATGTAGTTTTTTTAATCCAGCCTCCCACTGATCAAGCCTTTAAACCAGTTGATCGATCTTAGGCTAATGGAAAATAGGGGCAGGTGCAAGAATAGATCCTTCCTCTTCAGCCACAGGCTCTTCATACATAGGGAGATGATGAGTATTGTTAAGGATGTGGAAGGAGTTTTTGGAATAGAGAATAGGGAGGTGATCAGGTGGAGTATGGATTTGAATCATGTATTTTGTCTCATGGACATAGGCAATGAGATGTCTTAAAGCTATATTGGGATTTCCATTTTGGTTAGGATCCCCAATGCAGGTTAAGTTTAATGTAGTAAATGATAAGATCAACTATAGTAAAATAAAGGTTAGTCATGATGTATCAACTGGTGAGTGAAATAATATGAGTAATGTGAATCTATCCCCTAGCTTTAGAAAGAATTGTGTAGTGAAGAATAAGCGGGATGGTTCGAGCATCTTTAACTAAATTGCTAACTGTGGATTCATAATATAAAACATTGGTTTCTCTAAAAAAGTTGTTAGCAGGGGTCCAATTAAAATCAGGATCAGAAGCTAAGATATGGATTTCATCTTCAGTACTGGATAAGTGAAGAAATTCATGGAAATCCTCATAGGTTATCTCTATAGGCCTTTTACTCACATATGATTGTAGTGTAGTAAAATAAGCATTAAGGTGAAGGCTTGCAAAGAATTTGAATAGCATTTGAAAGTTAAAAGGAAAGGAAAGGGTAAGAATAAATAAAAGATTTGTGTGAGTGAATAGGTCTAGTACATGAAAGTTCAAATAATTTTCATTAATAATCTTAGAAGGGTTAATAACAGAAATTTTATTATGGTTGTAGGTCGCTTCATCAGATTCCTCAGTGAATTGAGGATCAATAGGACACCAAGAAGAGCTTCCTAAAGCGCTATGGACTTTTCTAACTAGTCATTACAAAAGTATGAGTTCAAAATGAAAGAAAAAAACATTCGAAGGTTGTGAATAAATCATATAGTTCATTGTGACATCATAATAGATGATCAGGTGTAATCAATTTATCTAGATGATCGATCAAAAAAGTTGGTCAAATCGTATCATACGATCAAGTATCGTACTGGATGATTAGACACATAGCGTTCATCCCAAGGAGTCAGCCTGTACGATCATTGACTTAATAGATCATACAATACAAATACGTGGATCGTACTGGCCAATGTGATATAAAGGATCATAACAATTTCATTTAAATTATCTAATGGTTTTTGCCGTATGGATCATACAGTATGATAGTGTAATCGTACAACAAAAATCACCAATAATTAATTAATTTAAGCTGTTGGATGTACTGGATCTCGGATTAGAATTTTTATTAAGATTGTACACAATAATGTGGATCATCCTAAATGATATAAATATAATTTAAAGAATTTAGGGGATTGAATGTGATGATTAGGAGGGTTTCAAAATAAAAATTAAAATATGAAAAACATAAAACAAAATAAGAATAAGCCAAAAATATTTATTAATCAAAATAAACAAACACAATTTTTTTAAAAAACTTTTTTTAAAAAAAAATTTTTAAAAATTTTTTTTAATCAATCAACTTTAGTAAATGATAAATTTACCTTATTATTATATTTAAAAACCTATAAGAAATGAATTGATAACATTGATGTCTAGAAAAGTTAAGAAATCAATCTTGTTAACCCTAGCTAACACTCCTTATGGGTCAAAATTCTTCTTAAATAAAAATCTAATTAAAAAAAGAAATTAGATAGGAAAAGAAATCGTTTTAAACTTTATTTTAAAAAATTGTATGATAGAAGAGTATTGCAAAGTAATGAATTAGGAATCATAATTTTTTAGTTTAAGTGTTTGAAGATATTAAGTGACACATAGATTCTTCTAAGATATAAAGATTTAAAAGAAAAGGATGCTTATTCTTTTATGGGTACATTTAGTGCCTCTTTTCTAGTTATTTGACACACTTTACACATCTTTTGATTTTTATATGTTTTGTGTATCTAACAATTATTTGGCAGTCATTGCATATCTTTTCAATTTTAGGCTCATTTTGAGCCTCTTGTCATTTTTACAAACTTGCTTCCTTTAAAAACCTTTAAAGACTATCAGCTATAAGATTATATTTCACATATAAGAGAAGAAAAACTTACTCTCTAATATAAGGAAGAATAAACCAAAAAATAAAATCATATCCACATGATAAATGTAATAACCTGATTAAGAAATCATGAAAGTGATTCATTGACTTGGAACATTATTCATATGAGAAATTTTATTGTAGGAAGAATAAATAGATCTCTATTTCAAAGTATAATTTTTTATTTGAAATAAATTTTGATTCAAAAAAAGTTACACCACTAAAGGAGCTAGAAGAAGAGAAACAATTATCAATATTTCTACATTTAACTATTTTAGGGAAGTCAATTATAGCTTATATATTTATAAATAAAAATAAGGAAAATTTAATATCATAAGTGAGTAGTGATCTTATTCTTAAAAATATAGAAAGAAAGAAAAAGAAAGACAAAACAGAACATAAAAAGACATAAAATAAAACATACAAATTAAATAGTGAAAAATAGAAACATAAAGCATCAATTTCAAGCATGAATATCTATGACACCTTTTTCTAAGATGTTAAAAGTTTCAAAGGCCAATGGTTTTGTAAAGATATCAGCAAGTTGATTTTTAGTAGCCACATGGAGTAGCTTCTAAGTCTCCTTTGGTAATATAGTCTCTAATGAAATCATGTCTTATATTAATGTGTTTATTCCTAGAGTGTTAGATTAGATTCTTTAAAATGTAGATCACACCAGTGTTATCATATAGGATTGAACTAGTGCCTACAGGTAATCCTAAATCTAGAATTTATTACTTTAACCAAAAAACTTAGGCTACAAAACTTCCTAAAGATGTATATTCAGCTTTAGTAGTGGACAGTGCAACTAAGATTAATTTTCTATTGCACCAGGACACTAAGGATTGTCCTATAAATTGATATATATTAAAAGTATTTTTTTATCAACCCAACATCCTACAAAATCAAATTCATAATATCTTATAATAATAAAGAAAATGTCATGGCTAGAATATCATATTCTTAAGTTTTGGGTTCCTAAGAGATATCTAAGGTTTCTCTTAATATTAGTTAGGTGGAACTCTTTTAAATCAGCTTGAAATCTAGCACAGAGACAAATACTAAACATTATATCAATTCTGATAACAGTTAAGTATCGGAGTGATCCAATTATTCCTCTATATTTTTTCTTATCAACTGATTTTCCATTTGAGACTTTATCTAATTAAATAGTGGAGCTAGTGGGAGTGTTTATTAGCTTGTCCTTATCCATTTCTTATTTTTTAATTATGTCATTAATGCATTTTGATTGACTAAATAAAGTTCTATGATCCATCTATCTTATGTTAAATCCTAAAAAGTAGGTCAATTCTTCCATCACACTCATTTCAAACTCCTCTCATTACTTTTAAAACTTCATCACATAGATTTTTTTTAAAAGATCCAAATATAATATCATCAACATAAATTTGAACAATGATTAGTTCAGCTTCTACCATTTTTAGAAATTGGGTGGTGTCTATGCTCCCCTTAATAAATGTTCTTTCTAGTAGGAGTTTACTTAGCCTTTCATACCATGATATGGGTACCTGTTTTAATCCATACAATGCCTTTTTTAATTTGAACACATGATTAAGAAATTATGAATTTTTAAAGACCGATAATTGTTCAACAAATACATCTTCTTTTATTACACCATTTATAAAAGCAGTCTTGACATCCATTTGATATAATTTAAATCTTTTAAAGTAGGCAAAGGCTAATTGCACTTTAATTTCTTCCAATCTAGATACAGGAGAAAATGTATCTTCAAATTCAATCCCTTTATCAGGTTATACCCCTTAGCCAGTAATCTTGCTTTATAACTAACCACAACACCATAATTATTAATTGAAAACACATTTAGTTCCAACCACATTCTTGTCCTTAAGACTTTCAACAAGTTCCCAAATATCTTTCCTCATAAATTAATTTAACTCTTCATTCATAGTTAGGATCTAGAATTCATCATATTGGGATTTATTTATGTTTGTGGGTTCAGTCATTGAAATGAAAGCAAAGTGGTTTACTTCTTTTCTAAGTCAATACTTAATTCTAACACCCTCATATGGGTCTCCTAAGATCAGTTCTTTATGATGACTTGAAGAATATCTCCATTATATAGGCAGTATGTTTTAAGTTCTATCCTTTCCTCCAGATTTACAGATTCTAATCCTTGGATAGTTTCTATAGCCTCTTGTTCTTCTACCTTGAACCCTCCAGAATTATCAAATTCAGCAAATACAATACAAGTGGTATCCTCTACTACCAGTGTTCTTTTATTAAAAATTCTATAGGATTTTCCTGTATTTAAGTAACCTAGGAACACTCCATTAGATTTGGGGTCAAACTTTCCTACTAGAGATTTTTTATTATTCAAAATGAACACTATATATCTAAAGACATGAAGGTGAGAGAGGTTGTGTTTCCTACTCTTAAGGATTTTATTTGTTGTCTTATTCAGATTGGATCTAACATTAACCCTATTGAAAACTTAACAGGTTGTATTCACCGCTTTTGTCTAAAAATATTTAGGAAGTGAGTATTCTACTAACATCATGCTAGTGACTTCTACCAGGGTCCTATTCTTTCTTTCAGCTACTACATTCTACTAAGAGGTTCTAGTAGCTGAGAAGTTATGATCTATCCCTTACTCCTTATAGTAGGTTTCAAATTTCACATTTTCAAATTCTACACCATGATTGCTATGGATGGTTAGAATTTCACAACCTAACTTCCTCTAAATCCAATTGGAGAATATCCTAAATTCCTTGAATGATTCACTTTTATGAGATAGGAATCTTACCCAAGTAAAACTCAAATAATTATCAACAAATACATATACAAAGACTTTCCCTCCTAGGCTTTCAATGCTGATAGGTCTAAAGAGATCCATGTGAAGGACTTCTAAGGGCTTACTAGTTTTAATAACTTTGATTTAGTGGAAGGAGGATTTGAATTATTTTCTTAATTGACAAACATCACACAAGTGGTCCTTAGTGAAGTCTAATTTGGGAATTCCTCTCACTAAGTCTTTTTAGGTGATTTTCCTAAGGTTTTTCATACTTGCATGACAAAATTTCCTATGCCATAACCATGATTCATCAATAATATTTTTTATAAAAAAAGAAGTAGCATGTTCAACACAGTTTAAATCAAGCATGTAAATATTATTAGTTTTATTCCCTTGCATCATAGTGTTTTCATTTAATCTAATCATGTAGCTGGTAGACAAAAAATCAATGTTAAATCCTTTATCACAAAATTAGCTTATGTTAAGCAGGTTATATTTTAAGCAATCTTCCAATAAAATATGATCAATAATGATTTTTTTAGTTGTTAATTATGCCTGGTCCCACCACTCTCTTGGTGGTGTTATCTACAAATAACACCTTACCTTCTGCCCTGGCCTCTAGTGAATTGAATTGATTTGCATCTCAAGTCAAGTGCCTTGAATATTTATTATGTTGGTACCACATGCTCTCACAAGACTTTTTATGAGAGCACACCTAAAAAAATCATCAAATATTAGATTTGAGAACCCAAATAAGTTTTGGTCTTATCTTATGAAAAGAAGAAAGAAAAAACATGTATGTTATGTTGTGATTTTTGAATTTTTGGTCTCCACACCAAATGTGATCTACAATGAATAATGTAAGTGTGGGAGATGTGTCCTAGCAATCCCCAAGAGAAACATCTAACTTCAGTAAAAGGAATTACTAATATATTTGGGTTATTGTTCCTTTTCCTAAGTTTAAATGATGCATGTTTTAATGATGGTTTTTGAAACTCTTCTAGTGAAGGTATTTTTTATTTTCCTTAAAAGAAGTTAATTCATCTTGTGAAATCTAATTTTAACTTTCAAGAATTAAATATTCTACTTACAATGCATGCTCCCTTTTATCTAATTAAGATGCAAGAGTTTTTAATTCTTGATTGTATTTTTTAATTCAACTTGTAATATTTTCAAGGAATCATGCTATATAGTTAATTCAGAATACTTCATGTTTAAAACATAAAATTCATCTAACAAAGTCATGTGATTATTATCCAGAGTGGAAAGATCTTTCTTTAGGCATTCATGCTCTTTCTGCATAATTGAAAAGTCAGATTTAAGGTTGGCATGTGATTTTTTAAGTTTCCTATACACAATATGAATTTTTTTAGAAACTTCGAATAATTGATCATAGGTAAGCTCACATATCTCCTCTTAATTATAATGATCAAAATGATCATCTACCATTAAGCATATGTTTATATACTTCTCTTCTACTTCAGTTTAAGAAGATTCTGATGCTAAGTTTGCCAAGAAAGGTTTTCGAGCTTTTTGCTTACCCTTCTTGAATTTAGGTTTTTATTTACCCTTCTCCTTACTTGGGTAAGCTCTTAGAGTTGGGCAATTAGACTTCCAGTGTCCTTGCTTCCTACATTCAAAGAATATAACATCAAAAAAAAAATTAAAATATTTTACTATTCTTACCTTTATTCCATTACTGATGTTTTTTTTTTTCTTTAAAAGGCTCTTGAATTACCTAGTCATCAATGAAAAAGTCATCATCATCTTATTCACAAGAGTCACTATCAAAGTCATTAGCCTTTAAGGCTATATTTTTCTCTTTTTTTCCTTTCACCTGCATCAAGCTGAATTTGACTCACTCCTTGCTCATAGGCAATGAGTGACCCATGTAAGTTATTAATGGAATAAATATTCATATCTTTAGATTTAGTAATGATAGTAATTTTTATATCATAGGAAGAAGGTAAACAACAAAGAATTTTGTTAGCTTTTTTCATAATTTGTAAGCTCCCTTCTAAAGGCATGCAGGGAAGTAACAATCTGAGTAAACCTACTATACATTTTAGAAATTGATTTGCTAGGTATCATGCAAAAAAGTTCATAATCTTGAAGAAGAATGTTTAACCTAGATTATTTCACTTCCTATATTCCTTCAATTGTTATGGAGAGTTTATCCCAAATAACTTTTCCAATTAAACAAATAGAAACATGCATGTAATCTTTAGATTTTAAAGCATAGAAAAATTAGTTCAAATATTTAGTATTTTGTTGGGCTAAATCTCTAACATTAGTAATCCATTCAGAAAAGGTATTTCAGTTTTAACATCATTTATTAAATGTAAAGGTGCAAAATATCCCTCCTGAACTAACATTCACATGTAATATTCATTTGATTATAAGAAAGTTGATATGCAAAATTTCTAAAAATCAAAAGATATATTATCGTGTGATTGAGTATCCTTCCATAGTTTATGGTTAAAAAAATTAGTCATGGATAGAGTTTTAAAAGTTTTCTAAAACTTAATTTATGTATCCCACTCTGATATCATTTTTAAGTTCGTGAAGTTTATTAAACTCTTTTTGAAAATTTCTTAAGGCAAAAGGAAAATCTTTTTAAAATATTTTTTAACATTTTAAAATAAATAATTTTATCCCATAATGTGGAAGCAAAACTAATTTTAAAACAATTAAAATCAAATATTTCAAACACAAAACAAATCATAGAAAAATATATAAATGAAATGCAAAAAACTAAATTGAAAGAATACACCAAAATTATAGTTGTTTGGCCAACTTAATCTACATCCGCCTCGAAAACCTCCATTCCATTTATTGCACTAAAAATGGTGTCTCTCCTTTTCCCCAACAATAAGGCAAAGAAACCCTTACAAAATCATTCCACCGACCTAGTGAGGCAGAGTACCTTGAACCTTCTTACTCCCTCTTGGAGTAACCAAAGAACCTGGAAATCTTTTACTCCCTCCTAGAGTAGATAGGGAACCTTGGAATCCTTTTTATCCCTCCTAGAGTAGGCAAAGAACCTTGGAATCATTTTTTATCGTCTTATTGAAGGCGGCAAACCTGAGAAACCTTTTTCACCCTCCTCATGAAGGCTAAGAACCTAGATCTAATGCTGATGAAAGTCTCCCCAGAGCTACCAAGGAATTAAGGAAGAATAATGAAGAAGATGGTGGAAAACTTGCTTATAGCAACCTTTGTGAATCCCTCACAACTTCACGTCACAAGGATCTCTCCCTTTCTTCTCTCCTAAAGACCTCTCTCTCTTTCTTCTCTAATCTCTCTCTCATATTAACTCAATAGCAAAATAATTCTCAAAAGATAATATGAGAGATTAAATAGAGAGTCTCTAAAAGAAGTCCTAATTTTCAATATGTCATCAAAGATCATTAAGTATGACCCTGAGATCATCCTGTACAATTAGTACAAAATAGCCCTTTTAGCTAGTGCAATCAGCTTTGCCCTGTATGATCAACTCAACTATTTGCACAGATCATCCAATATGATTTTTCCATTATCTAAGATGTTTAGTTCAAGATATTGTGTTAATCATCCATTCTGATATGGGATGATAGACGATGATTTACATATCATCTTGCACATCCCTCATGATGTCATGTATGATCTCATGTACGATTAGAAGAAAATTATGTTTTTCTTATTAGATGATGGGGGATCATCCCATTAAATATACAAGATCATCTAGTATAATCATCGTAGATCATCTTGTATAATTTGATCGAGAAATCTAACCATAATTAGACCCCTAATCATATGACCAATTTTAACATGATTGTCATAAATCATCTAATATGATGTATATCCTATACAATTAATACAAAATTTGTATATTATAATATTTCCAAAATTGTGATTGATGGCTATTTTCTATCTATAATAGATCATCGTGTATGATATGAATCATCTAGTATGATTAGTTAATCAGTCTTTCTTAATAATGGGTGCCCTAATTAGGGTTTTATATGTAACTAATCATCTAGTTTCATTTACATCATATTATATGATTAATTCAAAAATCAATTCTCCTAACTCACTAACTCACTCCCTTAAGTGTATGTGCAAGGTAACTTAGCTTGAGATCCACCAGATGCATGGCTTGACTCAAGAAAGGTAAAAATTATATTGAAATTGAAATTACAAACAGACTCTGTTGCGGATCAATGGTTTATGATTTTGATAATAGAAAACATTTTTATTTCTCTACGACTGCCTTATGTACTGACATTTCAGGTTCACACGATTGGACTGCAATTTGGAATCAGCTCAAGATTGGGTAGACTAGGTCTGAGTTAGTTTGTATATTTTTTCCTTTCTTGAGTCTATTGTATTTGGTGTGGCTCCTGGTGTTTTGTAACTTGGAAGATTTTCTATTCTCCCTAAAGATTTTTGTTTTTTTTTTACATCATCCGAGATGAAATTTATATCGTCCTTGATGATCTATCCAAAAGCAGAAACCCTAATTAGGGCATCCTCATTAAAGAAGCCGTCATGAGCCGATCGGCCTGGACGATACTTGTATCGGCTAGGACGATAAGCTCAATTCAGAAAGAATCAGTCGCTATGATCAGATTAGGTATTCATTATTTTAGGAAATCAGCCAGGACGATATAGACATCGTCCAGGACTATCTAACTCAATTATTCCTAAATTGATCTGTATCTTTGGAAAGTATTAATGGCTGATTGATACGATCACATCATCTGGGATGATCATAGATCGGCCAGGACGACTGTCTAGATGATTTACATTGGCCAGAATCTATTCAGGGCGATGATCAGGACGATTGATATTACTTTTAAACTAATCGTCCGGAACGATCGTGAGATCGACTAGGATGATGTAACCAATTTTCTTCTGATCGTCCCAAATTGTCTTGGGCTGATGAGCTGGATTTGAACTTATCGTAAAGGATGATATTCCTATCATCCTGGACGATAATGTTGGCAACTTGCATTAATGAGCTCGTTTTGAGATCTTCTATTTAAACTATGACATGACACTTTGTAAGAGTCTTTGGAGGAAAATTGAATAGAGAGCTTGAAAGGGAGTGAGGAAAGGGTGGAGTTTGAGAGAGGGAGAAGATCCTGTGAGGGGGGACTCAAGGGAGTGTGGAGGGGGTTCCACACGGTTGCTCCGGAAGGCTCACACCTGAATACCGTCGGATTCAAGGCTTGTCTCGAGGGAAGTTCACCAAAGAAGAAGATCTCTTTGGTGTCAAAGGACCCGACGACTCCGCCGCACTGGGGAAGGTGGAAGTGATTTTGTAAGGGCTTCTCCGCCTAGCTGTGAGGGGTAAAGGAGAGACACTTAGTTTAGTGCAATACTTGGAGGGTGCCTCCAAGGAGTGGACTTAGGTCAAGGTTTGACCGAACCACTATAAATCCGATGTGTTCTTTCTTTATTACTTCCGTATTTTAATTTCCGCACTTTGGTTTTTATTGTGGTGATATTGGTTTTGATTTGTGTTTTGATTGAAAGATATTTTTCACCAATTCACCTCTATCTCTTAATTAGCTTTGGGCCAGTTCATAGGGCTTAAACATCCCTAGCGAACTTTCTAGTGCCATCATAGCACTTTCAGACTCAACCCTAATCTACTCGATCTTGAGCTGATTTGCATTAGAAGTAAACTTATGGACCCGAAAAGTTAGTGAGCTGGGAAAATAAAAAAGATATGTAATAATAACAGTAGTAAAGAAATAATAATATTTTTATAATTAAAATCATAGTACTTGGACTTAGATTTGCTACACTCTTCCACTAACATTATAAAAAAAATAATTTATAAAAAAATATAGATAATAGATTTTGGTGCTGCATCACTCAAAACACTTGAGCCACAGCACCCATAAAATTAACTAACACTATAGAGCTGAAGGTTTCCTCCACTATGGCTCCTGCTGACCTGGACTCACTATTTAATGAATATATGCATCGTATCACTAGCAGATCATGGCCTGAATAGTTAAAACTATAGTATCATGGCGCTGCTGATGGCTGAGTGATGTAATGTTTGCATGGCACCCCTTGAAATAGTGGCACTAGAATTTAGCATTGTGGTACTGCATGGACAATGATTGGGCTTTGGAGTGCTGACTCTAACATTATGGAATTATAAAACATAGACTAGGCACCGCCATATCCATATTGAGGAGCTTTGGTGGTGTCAATGATAGCCCTACTGCAGAATGCATTCGATGCCACATTGTTGTACCATAATTGAAAACTTTGCCTATTTTCTATATTTTCCTGCACAAACACAGTTAAAACAACATGTTTTTACTAACAAATTAATACATAAAATATAACATTATTTATACTAGTCACTAAGTCAGACATTTCTAATTCCTTTTATTCTTTTTAAGATTTTTAGTTTTATTAATGGTTCCATCCAATTCAGAATCAAATAAGATTTCTCCTAGTTGGTACCTATTATGCTCGTAAAAGTAACACATACAATATGAGAAATGTAAATACCGACATCGTTCAACAATTGATAATATTACAATATTAACTTTTTAGCTAAAATAAAATATAAGGCCAATATGAAATAAGTTAGATAATGATAATGATAACATTAATTCAGTAATCCATTCAGTATTATAAAGTGAATAATGAGATCATTAATTAAGAATCACTGACACTTGCACTAAAAACCTGATAAGAACTATTTTTTACCACTGCTATTATTTTATTTTCTTTCTTATTATGTGATGATGTAATTCTTCTTCTATATATGCATACGTATCAGGCCAAGTAATAAAGTAATGAGTCAAATATCATTCTCATGAGGATTTGAATTACCTTATGATTTCCTTAGTATTACTTATATGAGAAACTTAATTTATCTTATTCATAGAACAACAAAAGTTATTTTATTAAGAATTAATTGTTAAAGTTTTAAGAAGCATATTATATATGTAAATTAGTCTAAAATTATGATATTTAAAAATATATGTTTGTAAAAGTTTGATTTTTCCTAAGTTAGCTTTGAATTATAACATAATTATGCCTCATCTCTATTGAACTCATAGGAGTATTTAGCTAAGCTTTCTCTCAACTACAGTGTTAATATCTCCTTAAGAACCCAAAACTCTTAGCAACATATTTCTATGCATTGAAAGTTAAATTTTAAACCTCCTAATTTTTCTTCTAGTGCTCCATCGAGGAAGTAAATTACACTATATTTTAAGTTCGTGAAAGGCCTCTACATAAACTAAATAAAGAACAAAGGATTTATAAACAACTTTGAATAATTAATAAAATTATAAATATAATCTAAAGAAAGCATGATTTCTAAAGTATCATAAGCCCAGAGAAAAGATTAGCAAACAATGGAGATTAAAATAAATAAAATGAACTCCATTACAATATAGAAAAAAAAAATACAAGGAAAGATATCACCAAGAAATATTATCCTAAAATGATTATAAACATCTTGCACTCTTCCTATCTTCCCTTTAGACTCTATCCAGACTACTACAAATTAAACATATGGCATGGCCTCTCAAGAAGCATCAACCTCCAACATATAAAATGAGCTATCTATTTATAATTTTTGAAAATAATTAACCAGACAACACGGTGCTAGCTAGATAGTGCTGCTAAACTATATGTTGGTTCAAAAGTTCATCACATTAGTTTGTCAGTTAAGCTATCTACAGCTACCTTTCATCAGCATGCTATCACGATTTGTCACTATAGTACTTCATCCTTATCACCTCGATGCCATGCTATAAGATGAATTTTAGTCCTCTGCCACTGTGGTGCTGAACTTGTAGTGCTCTTAAACTAGGATAATATAGCGTTGTGGTTTTCTATCTATCGTGCTATGGTTCTCACTTACTTTTAAAAAAAAATTCTCATTTCCTACATTAAAATATAGAATTAACTAGCATTTTTATAAAAATATATGTAATTTGGACTATTGATTTTTTTTATTAGTCATCAGAAGAAAATATTTTAAAGCCTATCAAATTTCCTTTCTTCTTCTCCCCCGTCTCTCTTTCTCTTGTTTCCTCTCCACTAGTTGAGGAATGGGTTGAATTCATTTATACTTAATGATTTGAGATATTTATATAAAAAATAAATTTGTAAACTAGCACTAAGGCATTGACTTTCCTACTGTCGTAATGCTCCCAGACAATTATTATAGTGCCACAATTTTTCCTGTTAATGTTACTATGCTCCCTTAAACTTAACCCCTAAATAGAGAGCTCAATATTACAATGTCGCAATCAAAGCACCATCATGCTCCCAAGTCAAATTTTTAAGACATTATTTGCTTACTACTCAATGCAATCCATAGACACATGTGGACTAAAATGAAATTGAAAAATGGTTTCACATATAAAAAAAAATTAATAGTAATATAAATTAACTCAGAATTCTTACCAGATTTGAATTGGGACAACACAGGTAAATCTTCTTTTATATCCTTTGTTATTACAGAACACTATCTAAATCATTTTTTGAGTTTCATGGAAGGTTTATTTAAGTTTTAAATTCATTTAATCAATTATAACTTAAAACCATACATTGCTAAGTTATAACACTATTAAATTATGTAGAATTAGAAAAATCCATAATTAAATAAAAAATAATATAAAATATTAAAGATCTATAAAACTATTTTATCTTTCAATCTTGTTAAGACCATCTCATGAATTTCAGGATCCAAATAAGTTTAAAAACATAAAAGCTTTCAAAACACCAAAACAAAATCCTTAATTATTTAAAATCATAAAAGAGATTTATGCAATTACTTCATTTTATTAGATTAAATGATTACATATTTTATTTTGTACGTCTTATAGATAGGAGAAGTCATTGGACTTTTGATTTTCTTTCAAATACACCATGAAAATAATAAATTCCAATTGAAACAACAAGCCCTAAAATTTAATAAATTTTTAACACAATAATTTAGAAATTGAAACTTAATGCTTAATAGGTTGACTCTCTACACAGCTTAACAAATATTTGTTTGAAATTATAGTCTTAAGAATACAATAAAAATTTATATTTTTTTAAAGAAAGTTAGTGAGAGAACGTCTGGGTTTCTACAAACAAAAGTTAGTCTTTTTTAAATTTAGTAATTCCTCCATCTTCGTGGCTTGTTTGGACGGTTGTCTTTCATCGTCTCTCTAGTGGCATATGGTGGTTCTAATGGAAGGTAATCGCCTAGCAACTTCTGGTTCCTAGGTGAGCTTCTAGAAAGGTTTGAACTTTCCGGTGTGATTAGCTGCAGAAGTGTTCAATAGAGGCAATAGAGGTATTTCACTCCTCAATGGTCAGAATAAAAGTCTTAAGGAAAAATATTTTATGATTATTGAAGGAGGTTTTATTGAATACCAAGAAAGCTTCGGTAGTTTTGGGTAAAGGCAAAGATGTCATAATAGATAATGATTTCAAAAGCCTGAATGTTGCAAAAAATAATCTTGGATTTAAAGGTGAGATTGGGAAAATCTGACTTGGAAGCATCGTCTTCAGCTAGGTTGAAAATCTATTCGAACAAATGCTTTAGTTCCATTTCTCTTCCATCTTCTACAATTTTAAATGGTATAATAATCTGAAGGTTTCACCACTGATTGATGATATTAATCTTAAGGTGAATAAGGTTATTGATGAATTTCCATAATTAACAAATTAGAAAGACATTATGGCTGAACCAGATAAAAGTAATTTTAATATTTAAAGTGATGGGAAGGTACCTGCTATTGCTGATATGGGATGAGAGCAATTACCTTCTGTTTGGACTAAGAAACCAAATATCAAAATTGAAAATTTGGAACTAGGGTCATTTTTAACAGAGGATGGGAAGGCTATTTTCCTTAATCCTGAAAAGAGATCGAGAATACAAAAAAGTTGGAGAATGCACTTGTTGTCAGAGTATTTGGAGACAACATTCCATTTCAGTCTATTTGTTTTGAACTAAGAAGGTATGGGAATCGATTGGGGAAATTCTATATAACTGGATTGGGACTTGAATGGGTGTTGTGCTCACTCAAGAACTCAAATACTATTGAGTATATTCTGACAGGAGGACCATGATATGTTAAAGGCCATGTTGTGGGTATTGATAAATGGTCTCCTTCGTTCTCTCCCTCTACTCTTCAAGGGATCTCAGCTCCTATGTGGATTAGAATGCCCAATTTGCCTTTGTAATATTGGGATGAGATTAACATTAGCATGATAGCTTCCCAATTTGGCAAGCCTTATTTGTTATATGGGAACATGTTTCAATGGGGTAGAAGAAAATTCGCTAGAGTTTTTGTTCGGATCCCTTTAGACAAAAAACTGCCTTTTTATGTTTGGGTGGAAGGAATAGCGAGAAGGTTTTTACTAAGAATTGAATATGAAGGTATCTCTAAACATTGCTTTGAATATGGAAAAATTGGCCATGTTAAAGTGGAGTGTAAGGATTTGAAGGTGGAAAAGGCCAAAGTTGCTAAGGAACATGATTTAATCAAGAACAAGGATGTTCAGGTGAACACTGTGGATGCTACTAGTATAGAGGATGTTAGCAATAAATCTGAGTATGGGCCACAGCTTTAGGTTAAATATGGAAAAAAAAGATTCAAATAAAATGATTTAAGGAGGAAAAAATAGAATGGATCTTCTACAATTTTCAAAAAGTTTTTGTGGCAAAACTGAATCAAATTGTACAAGAGAAAGGGAATTCTATTTTTGTTGAAGGAAATGGGATGATTCCTGGTTCAACTTCTACTGAATTGGATCCTAATTTGGTAGTGTTGGAAGGTCTGAATGATATCAATATTGCTACTGGTAATTCTTTCGTTATCTTAGACTCAGAAGGTCAAGACTGTTATGTATATTCTTCAGATCCTTCTGTTTTGGGGCTTAATAAGTTTGATATTCTCTCTTGTTTGGAGGGATCTTATCAGATTGAGAAGTTGGAGGTGGTTTTGGGTAGTATTATTGAAGAGGGGGAGTTTGTCGTGGGGTGTGAAGCTATCAGGCTTGTTGAAGGTGTTGTTGCATAAGGTGATGGTGAGCGTAATGTGGTTTTATAGAAGGTTAATAGGACTTCTTGTCAGGTCATTGGTGTGGTTGATCGTTCTTGCTCAATCAGTAAAGTAAATCTCCTTAAAGAACTTAAGTCTCTAAGTTCGGGTGATATTATTACTCGTAACAGGAAGATGGATGATGGTAAGAGTAAGAGGAGTGGGGGTCCTTCCCCCTTGATTATTCAATGACTTCTTTTGTATTTTGGAATTATAGAGGGTCTAAAAAAAGGGAGGCCTCTCTATATCTCAAGGAGTTCATTAAAGACAATGACGTTCTTTTTGTTGGTCTTGTGGAAACAAAAGTTAACACTATGGAAAAAGTACAAATTCTCAATTTTTTGGGAAAAAATTGGGATTTTTTATGGTTTCTTTTATTGGTCTTTCTACTGGTATAATGGTTTTATGGAGAATGGATTAGGCTTCTTTCTCTGTGGTTGAAGTTTCTTCTCAAGTGAGTATTGGTAATCTGAAGGTGAATAATAAAGGAAGCTAGATTGTTTCAAGTGTGTATGGGAGTAGAAATACTAAAAAAAGAAAGACTTTAAGGGATTGCATGGAGTTGCATTCTTCAAAAATTCTTATAATTTTGTGTTGCCTCAGGAGGAGAAAAGAGGAGGGAAAAAATTTCTATTATCTAAAGGTGCTAAGGATATGAAGATGTTTATGAATAACAATGATTATCATGAGGTTGAGTTTGTTGGACCCAAATTTACTTGGTACAATAATAAATCTAGTGGTGCTCGTATTCTGGAAAGACTTGATAGATGTCTAATAAATTATTTGGCTATGAATTCAATTCATCTTGCTATTATGAAACAATTGTCTAGAGTATTCTTAGACCACTGTCTTATAGTTTTGGTGGTCTTCAAATCAGTTTTGTTCCATAATAGGGGTATTCGGTTTGAAGATGTTTGTTCCTCTTCTCATGGTGCTTATGCAATTGTGGAAGAATCTTGGAAGAGGTTTGGTGGTAATGTTCCAGCTTTATCACTAAATCTAAAATTTAAAAGGACTTTAAGGGCTTTTTTTTATTGGAGTAAAGCCAAGTTTAAAAGTCTTAATTTGTTGAGAGATACATTGAAGAAAGAAATCTTTGATTTACAAGTGGAAGAGGTGGAAGGCAGCATTCTTGAAGATAAGTTGGTGCTGCTAAGAGCAAAGATTAATAAACTTAACACAACTCTTGCTCGGCTCAACATTTGGTGGAAACAAAGGTTAAAAGATGAGTGGATGGAAGAGACAGAAGCAAATTCTTCTTTTTTTCATTCTTTTGCGAATGCTAGGAGGAGTTCAAATTGGATAAATCATATCAAGGAAGAAAATAGTATAGTGTCTGACAATCATTTGGAGGTGTAGGAAATGTTCACATATTTCTTTAGAAATAAATGGATGGAAAGGCGTTGCTTGCTCCATGGATGGCCGAGACCATTGATTTCAATTGATGATAGTGATTAAGTCAAACTGGATGCTGAATTTTCTAAGTAAGAACTCCAAGTGGTAGTGGATAATTTGGGAAATAATATCTCTTCAGATATGGATAGGATTAAATTTTACTTCATTAAGGGCTTTTGGAATATCATTCATCAAGATATATGGAATGATATAAATCACTTTTTTACAATAGGAAATATGCATCATTCTTGGAAGGAAACTCTTGTTGTGCTTTTAGCCAAAGTTCAAAACCCAATGGTTCCCTCAAATTTTTGACCCATTAACCTTTGCATGACTATTTATAAATCTGTTGATCAAGCTGCTTTTATAAAAAGATTGATCTTTATTTGAGCATGTTTTATTGGCTCAAGAAGTGTTTAATAAATTCCATTACTCCAAAGCTGAGATGGGGCTCATGGCTATAAAAATTGATGTGAAATAGGCATATGATAGTATGGGATGGCAGGCTCTAAGGCAAGTTCTCAAACACTTTAATTTTCATGGCAAGTTTTTGAAATTATTATTGCAATGTGTTAAGGATCCAAAAATTTGCATTTTGATCAATGGGGTTAAATCTGATTGGATTGAAGATAAAAGTAGATTTAGACAAGGGTGTCCACTATCCCCTTATCTTTTGGTTATGTGCTCTCAACTTTTATCTGATGCTTTTCACCAAAGTGGCTGAAATATGGGAATTCAAATTGCTCCAAATGCTCTAAGAATTTCTCATTTGCTATATGCATATGATATTCTTATTTTTTTAGAAGCTAGCAACAACAAAGTAAAAAAAGTGAAAAATATTCTGACCAAGTATTATAAATGGCCAAGTCAAAAGGTGAATGACAATAAATCTGTCATTTTATTTGGGAAATATATCAAGCTGAAAAGGAGGAAAGCCATTGCAAAGGTATTGCATTTCAAAAAGAATTTTGAGATATCATTTGGGAACTAAGAACTTAGGGATTTGATATACTAAGTACATCTCTTCATTTGAAATTATTTGATATTCAGATTTAGACTTTGCAAGTTATAGGGTTGATCGAAATAGTTTATCTAGAACTTATCAAATTATAAGAAATTATTTAGTTTCTTGGTCCAGTAGAAAATAAAATTTCATAGTCCTATCTACTATTGAAGTTGAATACATTACCTTAGGAAGTTGTGTGGCACAAGTTCTTTGGTTTAAATAATAGTTGATCGATTTAGTATTTACAATTGGCACAATCCTAATTTATTTTGATAACACTAGTTTGATTTGTATTTTAAAGAATCCAATTCAACATTCTAGAACCAAACATATAGATATAAGGCGTCATTTCATTAGGGATCATGTAGAAATTGAATTGAATCATGTTTCAACAAAAAATTAACTTGTAAACATTTTTACAAAACTACTAGCTTTAATACTTTTAGCACATTAACAATAAGGTTAGGTGTGATTGATCTTAATGCTTAGATAAAATCTTCTGCAAACTTGATATGTTTTCATGTGTGTTTGTTCTTATTTTTATGTTTTTTTTTTTGTTTTTTTTTAGACCCACATTAAGAACAAATCAATGCTCAATTGAATGCAAAATTGTTAAACTATTTGTTTTGTGCTTTAAATTCTGAAGACTTTATGTTTGTTTCCATGTGCACTACTGGTAAGGACATTTGAGATGAATTACACACTATATACGATGGCACTGGTGAAATCAAGCAATCCAGATTGAATATTTTAATGCATGATTTTGAACTATTTTGCATGAAACCATGTGAGACGATCTTAGGTTTATTAAAATTGTGACATCATTGCATGCCTTGGGTAAAGAAATTTTCAAACTTTGAAAAAGTTAATAAAATTCTACGTTGTCTACATGATAAATTTGATGCTAAAGTTATTGTTATTTATGAATCAAAAAATTTGAATGAATATTCTATTGATAATTTGATTGGCTCACTCATTTCCTATGAGTAAAGTTTGGGTCAAATACTTTTGGATACATGAGAGATGATAGTGCTAAATGCGGAAAACATGGAGAAAAGTGGCTTAGTTGGTGACAAAAGCGATGACTTGTCAAGGAAATTAAAAAGCTCATCAAAGCATAAGCATCAATAAAAGTAGAATAAAGGTAAAAATGGTAAGAATGTTAAGATTTCTTCTAACGTTGTTTATTTTGGATGTAGGAAAACTGGACATATGAAAAATCAGTGCTCTAATTTGAGAACTCTTCCTACAAAAGAAAAAAGTAAAGCTAAGCAAATTATAAAAATGGCAAATAACAAAAAACAAAAAATCTCTCGGGCAGACCTAGCTTATGAATCATCAGATCAGAAGCAAGATAATGTGTACTTCATGCGATTTATTTTCTTTTTGTGTTTTACTCTCTTTTGTGTATTTTCTGTATTTTTTTGGATTTATTCTTTTTCATTCTTTTTTCTTTCTTTTCTTTTTTGTAAATTTTTTTGGGTTTTTTTCTTTACTTTTTCTTTTTATGTAGTGTTTTTCTGATCAACACACACATCACTATCTTTTTTTTTAAATAAAAAAATAAAAAAAGAATAAAAAATAATAAAAAAGAAAAAAATGAAAATAAAAATTCTATCTCTTATTTTTCTTAAATTCTTATGTAAGTTGTGGTTGACTTCTCTAAAAATAGTCAAAGGAAGGAAACTCATGATTTTGACTCTCAATCTTTGTTTCCTAAAAGAGGTTATTCTACTTTTGGTTTAAAATCTTCTTCATATTTTAAATTAGATTTTAAATCTGAATTTTTTCATCTCCATATATTTTATCTATCATATAGGAATCTTTTGTTATTTGTTGAATGTACCTCATAATTTTCTTAATCAAGTAGTTCGTTGTGTTAATAAAACGGGTTTACTTTTGTTTTTAAAATTTTAGAAAGATAGCATATTAAAAAAAATGGCCAATGACGCCAAATTAAAAAAAATGGCCAATGATGTCAAATCAAAAGATGTGCAATGAAGCCAAATTGAGAAAGATATACAAAGTGTATAAAAAAGTAAAAGATGCACAAAGTGCGCCAAAAACTGACAAGAGGTATAAAATGAGCCCACAAAGAGTATACTTACTTTTTCTGTATTACTTAAAACTTAAGAAACCCCTTGATATTTTCGATGCTTGATCATAAAAATCCTGATTCTTGATTCACCAATTTTTGCATTAATCTTCTATTAGATATATTTTATAAATTTTTTTTTGAAAAATTAGTATTTTTTCTTATTTATTCCTTGATTTAGATATTGGATTAAAAAGTTTTTCAGCATTTAAAAGAACTTAAGCTTGGATTAACAATTTTTGAATTTCTTACCTTTATTGAATTATGCGGTGTCAATCTATTCCTTACTAAGTTTTTGAAAAAAATATGAGGTAACTTTTTCTTTTTTAAGACTTTTTTGTGCCTCTTCTCTTTTTAATAATGTCAAAGAGGGAGAATGTACTGTTGTATTTGTATCTTTTTTTATAAAATTAAAAAATAACAAAAAAAAACTTATTTCCCATATTTTTTAAATGTTCTATTTTAGTAAGGGGACGATTAGGAGAAAATTTTTTCATTTTTGCAAATTCAACCAATAATGTTTGCCAACATCAAAAAGGGGGAGATTGTTGCAGATCAATTTTTATGGATTAAAATTTTAATGATAACAAACATTTATGATTTTCTACGACTGCCTTGCCTACTAACTTTTTAGGACCACAAGATCGAGTGAAACTCAAGCCAGCTCAAGATTGGGTAGATTAAGTCTGAGTCATTTTGTATTTTTTCACTTTCTTGAGTCTATTGTAAACAATGTGGTTCTTGATGCTAAGTAACCTTGCACACACACACCTTGGAAGAATTTCTGACTGTTTCCTAGAGTTTACTATTTTTGGTAACATCGTCTGGGACTATATTTATATCTTCCTGGACGATCGGTTTAAAAAAAGAAACCCTAATTAGGGCATCATTATCAAGGCAGTCGTCATTAAGAATATCATCCTAAACAATTTTGTATCAGCCAGGGCGATAGGCTCAAATCAGAAAGAATTAGCTGCCAGATTTATTTAGGTATTACTTATTTTTGGACATCATCCTGGGCATAGTCCCGGGCATTGACCTAGCTGATCTAGCATAATTTTTCCTAAATTAATCTATTATTTAAGAAAAGTAATTAAGATTTAATTACACGATCACATCATCCTAGACGATCACAGGATTGGCTGAGACGATCCTGTGGACGATTGGACATCTGACAGCTCTTATTAAGGGCGATGTTCAGAACGATCTTCAACAATTTATACTGATCAGCCAGGATGATTTATTATCATCCTGGTCGATATGAATAAATTTATTCTGATCATCCCAAATCATCTTGGCTGATTGAGCTTAATTTACACTGATCGGCCAGGATGATATACATATTAACCTGGATGATAAAGTTGGCAAGTTATAATTAATGAGCTCATTTTGAGCTCTTCTATTTAAGTTTTGACAAGGCACTTAGTAAGCGTCTTTGGTAGCCTTTGTAGCTTTGTTCTTTTGGAGGGAACTTGAAGAGAGAGCTTGAAAGGGATAGAGGAAAGGGTGGAGTTCAAGAGAGGGAGAAGATCCTTGTAGGGGGTTTCAAGGGATTGTGGATGGGGATTCCACACGGTTGCTCCGGTGTGCTTGCACTTTAGTACCATCGGATTCAAGGCTTGTCTTGAGAGAAGTTCTGGGAAGAACAAGATCTTTTTGGTGTCAAAGGACCAGGCTATTCCGCCGCACCGGGGAAGGTGGAAGTGATTTTGTAAGGGCTTCTCCGCCTAGCTGTGGGGGCTAAAAGAGAGAGACTAAGTTTAGTGAAATACTCGGAGGGTGCCTCCGAGGAGTGGATGTAGGTCAAGGTTTGACCGAACCACTATAAATCTGGTGTGTTATTTCCTTTATTATTTCATGCATTTAATTTCCGCACTTGGTTTTCTTTGTAGTGAATCTTGGTTATGGTTTTAAGATTGTGTTTTAATAGTGAGTGTTTTTAAAATATTGATTCACCTCTTTTGCTTAGCCTTGGGACTAGTTCATAAGGGCTTAACATCCCTAACGAACATTCACATCAAACTTGGGATCAAATTTTCCTAAGGGTGGTTTTCCATTAATCATGAAAAAACATCTACACCCAAAGACATATAAGTGAGAAAGTTTGGGTATCCTACCCTTAAGGGGTTCATAGGGTATTTTATTTAACTTAGATCTAGCATTCACCTATTTAAAACATAACAGATAGTATTCACTACTTCTGCCCTAAAGAATCTTGGGAGAGAATTAGCTAGCATGGCCCTAGTAACTTCTACTAGAGTTTTTTTTTTCTTTCAAAAATTCCATTATATCTTTGGGGCAAAAATGTTATATTATATCCCTATCTCTTAACAAAAGGATTCAAACCTATTATTCTAAAATTTTCCACCATAAACACTGTGAATGGTTGAAATTTCATACCCTAATTTTATTCGTATCTAGGCAAAAAAAGTTCTAAATTTCTCAAATGATTCACTCTTTTGTGCTTTGAATCTAACCCAAGTGAATCTAAAGTAGTCATTAATGATTACAAATCTATATGTCTTTCTTACTATGATAAATGTACTAACTTGTCCAAATAGGTCAATATGAAAAATTTCTAGTGGCCTAGAGGTGCTGATATTCTTAATTGAATGAAATGAAGACTTAACTTATTTTTCTAGTTGGCAGGCATCACATAAGTTTTTCTTACCCTAAAAATAGATTTTCAATAAAGCACAAGAAAGGAGTACAAAAGAGTACAAATTAGAAATAAAATGTTACCCCAGCTCCCTAACATATAGGAGCAAGCATAAAAAGGGAAACAAAAGAAAATAACAACCAAAAGAAAAAGGGGATAGAAAAACCCTCATTTAAAAACAAGAGGCCCCCCAAGGTTTAAAAGAACACCAAAGAAGGCAGCATATATGATTATTTATGTAGCCCAAAACCCCAATTAGGATCTCAATAGTTGTTATTTTCCTCTTCCGAGGGGTAGTGATGATAGGCCCCAGCTGCAGCAATTCTTTATGAAGGGGATCATTAGACACTCTTGGTCTATGCTTGGAATGATCTGGATAGTTAATGGATATATCGTGCTACTGAGATTTTTGAGTAGTGAAAATAATAGGCTATGGGTTAAAGTTTTTGTGTTAAATTCATGCGGACACAGACTCTTGTAAAAGAACTTTGACCCCAAGATGAAGAAAGCTCGTACATCCAAATAGGTTCACCAATCATAGTAGCCATATGAGATATATTATATGGATCCCAATACATCAGAGGAAGCTGAGGAAATAGAACCCAAACTAGCGAGGAGAACATCTTATGGTCTTTAGTGAAGTATAACTCAGGTATGCCTCTAACTAGGTCTTTTTGGATAATATTCTTAAGAGTTCTCATGATTGCATGACATAGTCTCCTATGCCATATATAGGATTCATATAGTACAATTTTCAAGCACATGGAATTTTAATATGCAATGTAGTTTAACACAAGCATAAAAATGTTGTTTATTCTTTTCCCTTCTAAGACTAGTTTAAGCTAATCATGCATTTTTTAGATAAGAATTTTATATCAAAGCCCATGTCACATAATTGGCTAATACTAAGTAAATTATACTTCAAATTAGAAAATTTTAAAAATTGTCAATTATACTTGAGCCAACCACTTTCCTAGTGGTGTTGTCTACAAGTATTACCTTGCCTCCTAACCTGACCTCCAGTGTGATAAATTTCTTCAAATCACCAATCATGTGTCTCAAGCATCCACTATCCAAGTACCACATGCTTTCACTATGTCTTTTGTAAAAGCTCTCCGGGAACCCAAGTGAGTTGGGTTCCACCTTATGTATTGATGAATGAGATGTTTGCATGATAAGCTATGATGCAAATTATTTTGACCTCCACATTAGATGTGTCCAACTATGGATGGTGCAAGTACAAGCTATGTGACCTAGCATGCCACAAGATCAATACCAAATAATAGGAAAAGGATTTACTAATCTATGTGGGTTATTCTGCCTCTTCCTAAGGTTATATGATGCATGCTTCGATGAGCTATGCCATTATGCCAATGTAGGTGATGGTTTGCTTTTTTAAAGTGCATTAAGTTTTTTTTTTAATAATTCTTTAGACTTTCAAAGCTTGTCACTTCTAATTTTATTGCATGCTCACTTTTATCAAATTGGCATGCATGTGCTTCTAATTATTTAAATAATCCTTCCAATTCAATATGCTTTGACATCAAGGATTCATGTGCATTATTTAGGACAATATGCTACTTGTTTAATGCATCATATTCATTTAGTAAAGTCATCTGATCACTATCTAAAGTAGAATACTTAGTTATCAGACTAGTATGTTCTTTTTACAAATTAGAAAATTTAATATTTAAGTTCGCATACATATTTTTCAGTTTCCTATATGAATCATAATTTATTTTTAAATAATAAATAATTCATATTAAGAGAGTTGACACATCTCATCTCAATATGAATGATCAAGATTATCATTAACCATGAGACAGGTTTGTTACCTCCTCCTCTACTTCTTGTTCTGATGATTTCGAGGCAGATTTGGCCAAAAATGCCTTGTGTTTTTTATTTCCCTTTCTTGAATTACCCTTTTTCTTCACCATTCTCCGTGATCAGGTGAGACTTTAAGTTAGGGCAGTCTGTTCTAAGATGACCTGGTTTCCTGCATTCAAAGCATATTATGTTAGATGACTCTTTAAAATTTTTACTGCTTTTACCTTTATTCCATTGTTGTTGATGACACTTTTTCTTTCTATTTAAGAAACTTTTAAACCATCTAGTCATTACCCTAATGTCGTCATCATCCTCCGCTACAAAGCTATCACTATCCGAGCTGTTTTCTTTCAAAGCTATAGTCTTCTCCTTCCTCTTAGCACCTGCATCATTTAGTCTTTGACTAATAACTTGAAAATTATAAATAGAATAAAAATTTAAATCTTTTGACTTGGAAATCATAGTAACTTTAGCATCATATGTACTAGCTAGGCAATGCAAACTTTTATTGGCTTTTTAAAATTAGAGAGTTCTCTATCTAATACATGCAGGAATGTCACTATCTATGTAAACCTAGTGTATGTTTTTTATATTGATTTGCTAGGTTTCATGCAACAAAGTTTGTAATCATATAGCAAAATATTTAATCTAGACTATTATGAAAGTTCGATGGGGATGTTAAGCCCTATGAACTTAGTCCCAAACTAACTAAGAGGGGGGGTGAATTGGTATTTTAAAAACTTCTTTTTAAACAAAGAAATAAAATCACATAAACCAAATCACACCACAAAATAATGCGGAATTTAAAAGTGCGGAAGCAAGAAAAAGAACACAAAAATTTATAGTGGTTCGGTCGACTCGACCTACGTCCACTCCTTGGAGGCACCCTCCAAGTATTGCACTACAAAAAAGTGACTCTCCTTTAGCCCCCACGGCTAGGCGGAGAAACCCTCACAAGAACCTCCTTTTTGCCACCCCGGCAAGGCAGAGAACCTATCTCCTTTTGCTTCCTCCTGAAGCTGGCAGAGAACCAGAACCAAAAGCAAAGCTTCTTATCTCTACCGACCCTTCCACGGACGAGAAACTCTAGACGAAGACGACGCAGAGAGATCCTTGAAGCAACCCTTGTGAAAACCCCTCACAAGCTCCCCCTCACAAGATCCTCTCTCTCTCCTCTCTCTCTCTTTCTCTCCTCAAGGTCTTCTCAGGTCAAGGCAGCAGCCAAAGGTTTTTAAAAATGTTGAACAAGAGCTCTTAAATAAAAGAGCTTCAAAAGAGCTCATTAATTGCAAGTTGCCGACAATATCGTCCAGGCCGATATGGACATCGGCCTGGCCGATCAGTACAAATCAATGAAGATCGGCCAGAGCATAGCCCTGGATGCAAAACTGGACGATTGAAAAAATAGCTTGATCGTCCAGGCCGATCTTACAATCGTCCTGGCCGATCAGTTCAAATCAGAGGAAAATCGTCCTGACAATAGCCCTGAATACGGGCTGGCCGATATTGATCGTCTTGAAGTAACTTAAGGTTTTTGACTAGATCGGCCTGGCCGATCTTGCGATTGTCCAGGACGATATGATCGTATCAATCATCCTTAATTACTTCCTTGATTTTCTAAACAATTATGGCATAATTTGTGAATATCGTCCAGGCCAATCCGAGGATCGTCCTGGCCGATAGTTTTAAAGATACAGTATACCATACTTGTCTATGGCGGCTACTTCTTTCTGTTTTGAGCTTATCGTCCTGGCCGATACACGTATCGTCCAGGACGATCTGTTAACATCGGCTGCCTTAATTAAGAATCCTTATATAGACTTTCTATTTTAAGCTGATCGTCCAGGCCGATCAAAGAAATCGTCCTGGCCGATATGAGTAAAAACAAAAATTCTAAGTCTCTCAAGTGTGTGTGTGAAGGGTTACAAAGCATCAGTCTCTTTGACTATTACAAGTGGACTCAAAAGGTAAAAAACAAAAGTACAGACTGACTCAACCCTAAACCTATGCATTCCTGAACTTGGCTCCTTTTTGATTGTCCGATCGTCGATTCCTGAAAAGTTAGAAGCAACAAGCTGTCCAAGAGAAACAGTGTTTGTCAATCATCAAAACATAAGACATGAAAAACAGATTTGCAACATATTATACTTCAAAAGTTCCTTCATATGTAATGTGCAGTCTATCCCAGATTTCCTTCCATATAGTATACGTAGATACTCGTATATAATCCTTAGATTTTAAAGTATAAAAAAAATAATTCAGACATTTATCATTTAACTGAGCAATTTCTCTATCCTCTTGGCTCCATTCAGCATAAGGAATATCGGTTTTAATAGTATTAAAAATATATCACGCTACAAAATATCCAGATTGAATCATATGTTATATTTCTGAAATTTGATTATAACAATGTAGATATTATTTTAAACTAGGATCTCTAGCTTGTGATTTTTATGATAATAAATATTATTATTTGTGTTTCTTTTAATTTTTCAAGCATATATATTGGACATTATTTTTATCTGTACACACTAACATTTCAAGAAGGATATAAACCGTTCAAGCCTACAAGACTCAAGCTTGAGTAAAATAGGTTATCAATCAAAAAGAGCCTATAATTTTAATTGTCTTATATTTTTATTTCTTGAGATTGGCCTTATAAGGATGTATGGTAAAGTTGTGACCATGCACACACACACACACACACACACACATTGGGGGAGTTAAAATTTTGAAATTAAAACTTTGAACAAATCATACCATATGATTACAATCACACTATATGATCTGTTATCCAAAAAATTAATAGCTAATTAAAACATTAATTTTAATGAACTAATTGTACTGTATAATTTATTTTAATCAATAAACCCTAGCTTCTAGATAAATTAAGGATTTTTTTAAATAAAATTTGAACTTATCATATTGTATGATAGTTTGAAATATTCCATAAATTATACCGCATGACTAGTCAATCAAATTATGGTTAAATAAATATGATCGATCATATTATATGATCTTGATCATACCATATGATTGATAAATAATAAATCTGGTCATTAAAAAGATTATACCGAATGAAACCTTTATTTTTAAAATAATCGCATACTATGATGTTCATATGATATTGGAAGAACTATTAGAAGTTCACAGACCATATTGTACGATGAGAATAGTATTGGATGATTGATAGAGACAATTTTCAATAGTCATAGTAATCACCTATATGAATAGACAGAAATAAAACTAATCATATAGTTTAACCTAACAATTATACTATAAGATATGTTTGCAAAATATGAATAGTCTATTTGAATGATTGTTTGCATCATACTGGATGAGTCTAGATTTGAATTAATCATTCTACATGAATCAAGATTGTATTCTAGGAATAAAGACAACTAAATTGAAAAAAAAATTGAAGCCAAATACTTAAGGAATCTCTTAGAGTCTCTTAGTAAGAGACTTTGGCTATTGAAGGAACCCCGAGGGATATTATTCTTGAAAGCTTTAGGGAGATAGAGGAAGAGAAGATGATGTTGTGTGTGAGGGAGGAGTGTGAGAGGTTTCACATGGTTGCTCCAAGCAAGCCTGCACTCAAATTCTTCCAGTGGTCTTATAAGTTCTTGAAATTTCTCTTGGGAGAGATGAAAGTTTGTGAAAGTTGTTAAACCTTAAATAACTAGCCCAAGGCTCACCAAGACGGGGGTGAATTGGTCATTTTAAAAAATTTTCTCAACTCCAAAATAATGATGATAATATTATTGAGAAGTTTTAGAAATTGAAAATACCAAATTTTAGTTAATTATGGAAGCTAATGAGTTTATCAAAAATATTGATTTAATTATGATGATATCTTGACTTATAAAGCTGAATAATAATCACTAATTTTTATAAGTAGCTATAACAAAAATAAAATGCAAGAAAAATAAAAGAGCAAAAAGAAAAAAAAATATTAGAGATTTTGATAATAGTTTGGTCAACCATGACTTACGTCCACTCCCCACAGTCCTCCACTTCAGGTATTTCACTAATTACTAAGTGCTCCCACATTATGATGGAGAAGTCCTTAGAAATTCACTTTCACCAAACCCAATGAAGAAAAGTGACAAACACTATGTTACCCTTCTGGTGATTGCAGCGGACCTTAACTCATTTTTTCCCTCCTAGAGAAGGTAAAACCCTCAACTCCTTTTTCTCCCTCCTAGAGAAGGAAGAGTACCCTGAAGATTTTACCTAAAAGCCTCTCTCCCTAGAGAGCTTCAATTGACTCACCAAGGCCACAAGAGGAGCAAGGGTGTAGCTAGCCCAGAGTAATCGTGAGATCCCATCACACTCCTCCCTCACGCCTAACCTCACCTTCTCCTTCCTCTCAAACCTTGTATTTCTCAAAAGCTTATCTTTAATAGTACCTTAGTAGTCACACAATCCTAATAACATTACAAGGAGAGTCTAAAAAACTTGGTTGAATATTGTGCTTCAAGAAACTAATCAAGTTAGTTATCACTGTTCGTACAATATGATTCTATTTTGTATAGTACGATCAATTCAAAACTAGTCCCATTTAGTATAATGTAGATAGACATTCAAATGAACTATTCAATTAATTCAAACACATCATATAGTGCAGTCCAAAAATCATCAAATACGATATGTTCGATTTCATCTATTTGTATAGGATAATTTGTGGTATGACTGGAAATCATCCCTATCAATCATCCTGTACTTTTCTCATTGTATAGTATTTTTAGTTAATTTTAAGTAGGTTGTCCAGTACAATATGAATATCGCAATGTAAGATTAGTTCAAAAATTATGGTTTAATTTGGAACAATCTTTGGGATGACCAAATTTTGTCACTTTCAATCATTTGGTATGATCGACATTATACAGTACGATCGACTATCATTAATTAAACAATGATAGTAAGAAAATGTAGTTAATATTTGTATAGTAAGATTAACATCATACAATACGATCAATTTAAAAATTAAATTTCAAAATCTTACTTAAATTAATTTAACAATTAGGGTTTTTAGATCGTAAGAAAATGTACATTATGATTAATTCATAAAAAACTAATTTTTCAATTGGTCGTTAAGCCTTATTCTTTCTATATTGATAATATAGTACAATTTTAAGTCCAACAGTACAATTAGTATAAAAATTTTATCTCACTTCCCCTGTGTGTGTGTGCATGGTCACCCAATTCATACACTCTTATATAGCGAGACTCAAGAAATAGAAAAAAAAATTATAGACTTTTTTTATTAGACATTCCTATTCTACCCATTCTTGAGCTTTTAGTAGCTTTGAGCAGTGTATGTCTTACCTGCAATGTTAGTGCTCAGAGAAGGAAAAATATCTAAAATATTTAATTAAAAAAGTACCAATTCAATCAAAAATATTTATCATCATTAAAATCATTTACTAGGGTTCCCTGATTGCAACAATATTCTCCTTTTTGATGATATCAAATAATATTTTTATAGGCAAGATAAATAATATTTATCCTAAGCTCTCCCTCACTAGGTGATAGATTTAAAAAACTAGGAGTTCTATAATTTATATTTTTTATTATTTTCTCTTTTTTTTTTTTTGTTTTTTTAGTGAAAGATAATAAGAAAAAATTAAATACCACAAAAACTTGTTTCTATTAAGCTGAAACATATAATAAAAAATATACATTTTCTCCCCATTTTGACATCACCAAAAAGAAGAGGAACGATCAAACAAAGAGAAAAGTGCAAGAAAAACCAGTAAGACAAAACATACATATTTTAAAGGAAAGGTGAATACTGATCAGATGGAGGTGGTGGTGGTTAAAAGTAATGATGGATGGAGATAAATTGATTGTTAATCTAGGAAAACCCTTCTCCAACCCATCTCATGTCTTCCTCATGTTGTTGTTGTTGTTGTCGTTCCACTCGAGCCGCTAAATTATGTTAGCGTGAGGGTATTCAAGGAAGGAAGGTACATGTGATGGTATTGGTGGTCCTGGAGGTCCACCTACAGGAGCAGCTCCCCTTCTTCATCAAATTCTAGCTTGGTGTACTCTTGCCACTGATGGAAAAGAATACATAAGGATGCATCCATATAAAAAATATGAATATTATCCGGATACACATAATAATTGATTTGGTATTTTTTATCTAGTATATATCCTCTTATGTATCCTAAGGTGACATTTTGTTTTCATTAGGTACTAGAATGTCAAATATGAGTCATGTTTTGGATATAATAAAGAATCATTTAGTCTTCATCAAATTAGGTGTTCAACATTATGAGGTAGGTGATGATGAAAATAAGTGGGGTTATATATTAACCTAATCCCCAACTTTGGGTATAATTAAGGTTTTAAGGACATACTAGAAGACACAGACATTCTAATTTAAAGTGTGCACTTGTGGTTGATGTTGGTTTATGGGCTTATTTCTAATGATCAAGTTAATAGAAGTCTAGTCAAAGTCAGTTATTGAAATAAGTGATTATGGATGAGGTCCTTTAATAAAAATACTTATACATTCCCCTAAGTCTTCCTTGGTGATATGTACAGGTTGTTAGCAAACAAAGGAGGTCATGAAAGAGGTTTTTATATTTAGCCTAAGCTTGGCTAAGAATTCATAAGGATGTCCAGAGTTGAAGAGAAAAGCTAGTGTGAGGAGAAATTAAAGAGTAGAAGAGGAAAAGAAACAATAGTCAAAGTGAGGAGAAGAGGAGCTCCCTAAGTCATTCTATCGCATTTGCTTCCACCAGCCATTAGACTGGATGGTTTAAAGGGTACAAGTTTGAAAGAGTAGTGAGTTGAGTGAATGGAAATTTTTAAATACTTCCAATTTATAGATTTTAGGCAGAAGATATAGTACAATTGAGGTCAGTACAATACAATCATAGAAGTTAATTTGTCTGGATGAATTGTCAGAAAAAGTGGTCAAATCATACAATAAAATCAAGTATCGTATTGGATGATCTTAAGGAATTCTGATCATCCCGAGGAGTAATTGGTATGATGTTTGATGAAAGGTATCATACAATATGAACAGGTATTCGTACAATACAAAATGCAATAATTATCCTACCGGTCCAATTAAATTCATTCCAATCTAGTTTGACATGTATATCATACATTATAAAGAGAGGTATCATATTGTACGATTGATAATAATTTCAAACCAAACGATTTGAATTCCTTAATGGTTAGTTACACATAGAACGTACAGTATGAGATGATGTTTGTATAGTATGATGTGCATATCGTTGATTTAATCTGGATTGTTAATTAAGCCAAGGGTTCTAATATGTGCATCTAGGCATATCGTACAGTGCTAATGTTGATCGTACCATGTTATATCAAGAAAATTTGAAATATTTTATGAGTCAGTGAGGTGTATGTGTGATGATTAGGAAACATCTTAAACCATTTTTTAAAAAAAATTTTAAACAACAAACAACAACACATTAACATGCACAATAATAATGACATACAGGTTAACATATGTGAATGAATGATTTCAAATTAAATTTATTTATTTATTTATCTTGAATTAAGCATGAATCTCTATAACACCAAGTTTTATTCTCAAGGTGATAAAGTGTCATAGGCTAGGGGTTTTGTGAAGATGTTTGCCAATTGAACTCCTGTAGTTATATGATGTAATTTTATATCTCCCTTGACTACATGATCTCTTATAAAGTGATGACTAATGTCTATATACTTTTTATGAGAGTGTTAAATTAGATTTTTGGATATGAAAATAGCACTAGTGTTTTCACACATAATTGGAATAGTTCCTACAGGTAGTCCAAGATCTATGAGTTGTTACTTTAGACATAAGACTTGAGTAATACAGTTCCTTATTACTATATATTCTACTTTAGTTGTGGAAAGGGCTACTAAGTTTTTTTTTCTACAGGATTAGGAAACTAAATATTAACCTATGAATTGGCCGTTTCAAGAGGTGCATTTTAAATCTAACCTACATCTTGCAAAATTAGAATCTGAATATCCTATGATTTCAAAAGAATTGTTGTGTCTAGGATACCAGATTATTAGTTTTGGAGTGTATAACACGTATCTAAGGATTCTCTTAATAGCATTCATGTGGGATTATTTTGGATATGCCTAAAATCTAGCATAAATCTAAACACTAAACATAATATATAGTCTACTAGTAGTTAAGTAAATAAGAGATTTAATTATTCCCTTATACTTTTTCTAATCTACTATTTTTCCATTTGGGTCCTTATCTAATTGAATAGTAGAGCTCATGGGAGTGTTTATGGCCTTAGTATTATCCATTTTATATTTTTTAAGGATGTCATTGATGTATTAATATTGGCTAACGAATATTCTATCATCCACCTGATTTATACTAAATCCATGAAAGTAGCTGAGCTCTCCATACTCATCTCAAATTCTCTACTTATTATATTTAAGGATATCATTGCTTAAGATGAAGCATCTACAATCAAATACATGCAATTGAGAAAGATTGGGTGTCCTACCCTTAAGGAGTTCATAGGGAGTCTTATTAAGCGTGGAACTAACATTCACACTATTTAAAATCTAACAAGCAATATTGCTTCAGCCCAAAAATACCTAGAGAGTGAATACTCAACTAGTATTACCCTAGTAGCTTCAACCAAGGTTCTATTTTTTCTTTGAGCTATTACATTCTGCTGGGGGGTCCTAGGAATAGAGAAGTTATGTTCTATTCCTATCTCTTGATAGAAGGATTAAAACATATCATGGTTAAACCCTCCACCATAATCACTATGAATAGTTGAGATTACACATCCTAATTTCCTTTAAATATGGGAGGAGAAAGTTTTAAATTACTCAAATAACTCACTCTTATATGCTAGAAATCTAATCTAAGTAAATCTAGAGTAGTCATCCACTATTACCAATCCATATGTCTTCCCTCCTAGGTTAGCTATACTAATATGACCAAATAGGTCCATATGAAAGATTTTTGGTGGCCTAGAGGTGTTAAAGTCTTGAATTAAAGGAAATGAAGACCTAACATGTTTTCCGTATTGACAGGCATTACATAGGTGGTTCTTAGTAAAGTCTAACTAATGTATGTCTCTAACTAGGTTTTTCTAGGTGATATTCCTAAGAATCTTTATGCTTGCATGACATAATCTTTTATGTTATAGCCAAGACTCATCAATTATAGTTCTTAAGCACAACAAATTTGAACATTCAATGCAATTCAAGTCATTTATCCAAAATATTATTCATTCGCTTTCCTTTTAATGTAAGTTTTTCATTTAAACTAATCGTGCATTGTTAAAAAGAAATTTTATATCAAAGCCTTTATCACGCAGTTGACTCATACTTAATAAATTATGCTTTAAACTATCAACTAATAAAGCATTTTCAATCATAAAGTTTTTAGAGTTGTCAATTATATATGAGCCCACCACTTTTCTATTGGTGTTGTCCCATAATGTTACCTTGCCTCCTGACCTAGCCTCTAGTGTGATGAACAGTTTCATATCAGTAGTCATGTGCCTCGAGCATCCACTGTCCATGTACCATATGCTCTCATTAAGTCTTTTATGATAGCAACCTTATATAGTCATTCAAAGGTTAGATTTGGGAACCCAAGTGAGTTGAGTTCTACATTATGCTTAATTGAATGAGATGAATGCATGTTATGATGTGATGAATACAATTTAAGCCTCCACACTAGATGTGTCATACGATGGGTTGTATAAGTGAGAGCTACGTAACCAAATATGCCACAAGAGTAACACCTAACACCAGGAAATGGATTTACTAGCCTACATGGGTGATGGTGCCTTCTTCTAGGTTTATGCGATACATGCTAAAGTGATGGCTTATCAAATTGTTCTAAGGTAGGTGGTGGTTTGTTATTTTAAAATACGGTTAATTTAACTTCCAAAAATTTGTTTGCACTTTCAAGAATGGGCCTTTTAATTTTCATTGCATGCTCCCTACCATCTATTACCAATTCAAATGCTTCTGATATTTTGTATGTTTTCTATAGCTTAATATGCAATGTTTTTAAGGAATGTTGTGCATTAGAGAGTTTAATATCCTTCTTATTTAATGCATCAAATTCTTCTAATAAATTGATATGATTGTTATCTAAAGTAGAGTGCTCGATAATTATACTAGCATGCTTATTTTATAAATTAAAGAATTCCGTATTAAAACTAGCATGCATATTTTTCAACTTCCTATACAAATCATGAATATTTTCAAAAATAATGTGTAATTCATCATATGAAAGTTAACGTATCTCATCTTGATTTGATTGATCAAGATAATCATTAGCCATAAGACACATATTTATTCCCTCTTTTAATAATTCTAAAACATAGTTAGCCCAAAAAGCTTTATGCATCTTTTGCTTGCCCTTATTAAATTTTGGCTTCTCTTCACCCTTTTCCTTAATCGGGCGAGTCTTTAGGTTGGGGCATTCAACTTGGAGGTGATCAAGTTTCCTGCACTCGAATAAAACTGTGTCAAAAGAATCTTAAATATTTTTTGTTGTTTTTACTTTTGCTCCAATTATGTTGATGACGTCTCTATTTTCCTTTTAGACAACTCTTGAATTGTCATACCATTAAGGTAATGTCGTCATCCTCCTCCACTATAAAATTGTCATTGTCCAAATTGTTTTCTTTCAATGCTATAGTTCTCTCCTTCTTCTTCTCTCCTATATCACTTTTCCTTTGACTCACGCCTTGCTCATAGGCAATGCATGGCCCAAGCAAATTATCAATGGAATAAACATTCAAATATTTAAATTTAGTAATTATAGTTATATTGGCATCATAAGAACTAGGTAAACAGCATATAATCTTATTAACATTTTTATAGTTTGATAGTTCTTTACCTAGTGTGTGTAAGGATGTCACTATCTGAGTGAAACTAGTATACATTTCAGATACAATCTTGCTAGGTTTCATGTGAAGTAGTTGCTAGTCATGCAGTAGAATATTTAACCTGGACTGTTTAACTTCACTAATTCCCTTATAAGTGATATATAACCTATCATAAATCTCCTTCACAGCAATGCATGTAGAAACTCACATATATTTTACATATTTTAAAGCATAAAAGAAATAATTCAAACATTTAGAATTTAACTATGCAAGCTCCCTATCCTCATAACTCCATTCAATAAAAGAAATATTTTTTTAACACCATTAACTATATGCGATGGAAGTGAATAACCAGTTTGAATCATCTTTCAAAGTTTATAGTCAATGGATTGTAAAAAAATAAACATGCATAATTTCCAAAAATCAAAAGAAATATTTTTAAATAGTGTTGGACGGTTTATCGAAAAACTCTCCACAATGTTACAATTACCAAAATGAGATATTGATTATTCTTCAAAATTTTTTGAAAACCCTATTTTTGAAACCCGCTCTGATACCACTTGAAAGTCTATGAAGATTCCTAAACTTTAAAGAACTACCTCGAGGCTCGCTAAGAAAGAGATGAATTGATAATTTAAAAAAATTCTTAACTCCAAAATAATGATGATAATACTTTTGAAAAGTTTTAGACATTAAAATTATAAACTTTTAATTAATTATGAAAGCAAATGAGTTTATCAAAAAATATTAATTTAACTATGATGATATCTTGATTTATGAAATTAAGCAATAACCACTTATTTTTTAAAGCAATTATAATAGAAATAAATTGCAAAAAACTAAAAGTGCAAAAAGGAAAAAATACATCAGAGATTTTTGTAGTAGTTTGGTTCAACCTTGACCTACGTCCACTCCCCGAAGTCCTGCGCTCTGGATATTGCATAAATCACTAATTGACAGTCCTTTTGCTCCCACAATAAAGAGAAGAAGCCCTTACATACTCACTTTCATCAAACCTGATGCAGCAAAGTATCGGACACTATATCACCCTCTCGGTGACGATAGTGGACCTTGGCTCCTTTTTCTCCCTCTTGGAGAAGGCATAGAACCTCAGCTCCTTTTTCTCCATCTTGAAGAAGGCAAAGTACTTTGAGGACTTGACCTAGAATCCTCTCTCCTTAAAGAGCTTCCAAAGATTCATCAAGGCCACAGATAAAGTAAGGGTGTAGCTAGCTAAGAGTAATTGTGTGATACCCTCAAACTCTTATTCCCTCGCGCTCAACCTTACCTTCTCCTTCCTCTCAAACCTTGAATTTTTCTAGAAAGCTTCTCTCTCATAGTACCTTTAGTAGTCACACAATCCTCTCACCATTATAAAGAGAGTCTCTAAAACTTGCTTGAGTATTGCGCTTTAAGAAATACTAAAAAAATCAAGTAAGTTATTAGTATTTGTACATTAGGATTCTAGTTTGTATAGTACGATCAATTCAAAACTAGTCTCATCTATTATGATGTAAGCAGTCATTCAAACAAAGTGTTTAATTAATTTGAACACATCGTACAGTGTGATCCTGAGATCATCCAATATGATCTGTTTGATTTTATCTATTCATACATGATGATTCTTTGGATAACTAGAAATTATCTCTATCAATCATCCCGCACTACTCTCATTATATAGTACAATTAGTTGATTTCAAGTAGGTCATCAATACGATATGAATATCATATGGAATGACTAGTTCAAAAATCATAATTTCATTTAGTATAATCTTTGGTATGACAAAATTTCATCTCTATTGATTAACATCGTATAGTATAATCTGTAAAAGTTTGTTAGGGATGTTAGGCTCTTATGAACTAGTCTCAAGGCTAATTAAGAGCGGGGTGAATTAGTATTTAAAAATCTTTTCAAACAAAATTATAAACATAACCAAATAATCTCCATAGAAATTGAAGTGCAGAAATTAAATGTTAAATAATAATAATAAAGAACACTTCATATTTTGTAGTGGTTTGATCAACTTGACCTATGTCCACTCCCCAAAGCCTCTCCTCAGGGTATTTCACTAAATTCAATGTCTCTCTTTTTGCCCCCACAGCAAGGCGGAGAAGCCTATACCAAAACTCCTTTCCACCAACCTCGATGAGACAGAGAGCCTAAGTCCTTTTGCTTCCTCTTGAATTAGGCAGAGAACCCAATAACTTTTGCTTTTTCCTGAAGCAGACAGAGAACCCAACTCCTTTTGCTTCCTCTTGAAGCAGGAAGAGAACTTTGATATGTTGCTGAAGTAGACCTCTCTCAAACCTCCAAGGAACCAGGGATGATGACTGAAGAAAATGACTCATATCCTTGCTTGGAGCAACCTTTATGAAACCCCTCATAAACTCTCCCTCACAAGATCCTCTCTCTCTCTCTCTCCCTTGCTCTCCCTCTCCTCTTGGCTCTCTCAAGTTAAGACAGCAGCAAAAGATCTCTTCTTAAGAAAATAAGAGATCTTTTAAACAAGGGCTCCAAAATTTCCCTAATTGGCAACTCATCATTAAATATCATCCAGGATGATCGACCGATCGTCTTGTATGATCAGTTCAAATTTAGCTTAATTAGTCAGGACGATTTGGGACAATCTGGAAAATTAGAAGGTTCATTTGTTCAGATCATCCAGGATATTATATTATCATCCTATATGATTAGTTCAAGTCGACAAATATCATCTAGACCAAAACCCTGAATGGATGTCTGGACGTTGAAAAAGTAACTTGATCGTCTAGGTCGATCTCATGATCATCCAGGACGATTAGATTAAAACATCACATATAGTCTAAAATATTACCCTTGATGGATGTATGGATGATGAAAAAATAACTTGATCATCCAAGCCGGTCTCACGATTGTATGGTACGATTAGTACTAAACATCACATATCGGCAAGAATATCGCTCTGGATAGAGCCAGGCTGATTATGGATCATCTAAGATGATATGATCGAGTAATCAAACATTAATTGCTTTCCTTAATTATCAAAGTAACTTAGGCAAAATTATAGTGCTTCATCTAGGATGATGTCCTGGATGATTTCCAAAAATAAAACATGCCTAATAGGATTTGGCATTTGATTCTTTCTGATCTGATCCTACCGTCCCAGACAATAATAATATCGTACAGGACGATTTGCTTAATTGTGGAAGCCTTAACTAGGATGCCCTAATTAGAGTTTTCATTTTTAGCTGATCATCCAGGATAATTATGGATCAACCTAGATGATGTGATCAAAAATAAAAAACACTAAAATAGATAAAAAATTTCCCCTAAGTGTGTGTGTGCAAGGTTACTTAGAATCAGGACCCATATTATTACAATGGACTCAAGAAATGTAAAAGACACTTAACCTACATTACAAGCTGACTCAGTTCTAATCTATACAATCTTGAGCTAGTTCAATTTACAATTTGATTTTGTATACCTGAAATGTCAGTAGGCAAGGTAGTAGTAGAAAAATAGAAATGTTTGTTATCATCAAAATTATATTCCCTGAAATCAAATTCATAACAATCTCCCCATTTTTGAAGATGGCAAACAAAAACAATTTAAGCTGTTCAATAAAAAAAATTATGTAAATCAACAAGTTCAAATTTTTCTAAAAAATTAACATTGTACACAGTATAACTACTCCCCCTTTTGACATAAAGGAGGAGGGAAAGAGAAAAGAAACAAAATAAAAACTACCAAATAGAAGTAAACTACATCAGAGAAAAAATGACATCATGAAAACAAACTAAAATGATGGCCCCTGATCATCAGAAGGAGGTGGTGGCGGCTGAAAGAAACTAGAAAGAGCAGCAAGCTGCTCCCCAAATCAGGCTATGTCATGGTCGTGCTGGCGCTGCTAGTGAGCCACGTAAGAGTCAAACTGAGCATAATCATCCTTATGTTGTTTCTCTAGTGTAGAAACAAAAGACTCAAACCATACCTCCCACAGGTCGAACCGCTTCACCAGCTAATCTAGCTGAGAGTTCTGGCATAGTGAAGTAGGTGCAGGAACAAGTACAGGAGCCGCCTCCTCCTCTGCTCCATCAACTTCCTCGCACTCTGGGTGGAGATAACAATTGTAAAGAATGTGAAAAGAGTTATTGGTGTAGAAGACAGGCAGAAAGTTTGGAGGGGCTGGATATTGAAGGTTGTATTTGGATTCTAGGACATAAGCTATGATGTGTCCGAGTGCAAGGTTAGGCTTCCTCTTATGTCCTGGATACCTAATGCTCGTGAGGTGCTCAATGTAGTAGAAAATTAAATCTGTCGCATTGAATTCATGATATAGAAAGCGATGATCGGAAGGAGTGGAATAATGTGCACATAATCACCGGCATTCTAAAGAACTGAAGTACGAAGGATATATTGGATTGTCCTAGCATATTTGAGTAAGCTACTGTTGAGTCTAGTGAATCGGTTGTTAAACCTAAGTTAATGTCCCAAAGCTAACAAGAGGGGGGTGAATTGGTATTTAAAAATTTTTCATCTTTTGATAAATTTAACCGAAATTAAACTTTAATGAAATTTTTTTATAAAAAGTTTTTCAACCACAATTTATAAAACACAAAATTAAATGCAGAAAATAAAAAGCAGTAAAATAAAAAGACACGCGATTTATAGTGGTTTGGTCTAAACCAGACCTACATCCACTCCCCAGAGGCACCCTCTGAGTATTGCACTAATACCAATAGTGTCTCTCCTTTTGCACCCACAGCAAGGCGGAGAAGCCTTTACAAACACTCTTTTCATCACTACCCGGTGCGCAGAGAATCATCGTCCTTTTACACTTTCCCTAGTGTTGGCAGAGAACCATCGTCCTTTCAAACTCTCGTAATGTGGGAAGAAAACCCTTCATCCTTTCACACTCTCCTAGTGTGGGAAGAGAACCATTTGTCCTTTCACACTCTCCTAGTGTGGGCAGAGAACCCTTCGTCCTTTCACACTCTCCTAGTGTTGGCAGAGAACCGAATCTCCTTGATAGATCTCTTCGCAAGAAATCTAGAAGGAAGAAAGAAAAAGAGTGAAGTAATCTCAAATCACAAGTAGGAAATCTTACCTTTGAAAATCATGCAAAGTCTTCACTCTCCAGTGATAGAAATCCTTCTTTGACTGCTCTCTCTCACTCTCTCCTTTACTCTTCTTCCAATAGGCACGAAGATCAATGAGCAAAAAGTTTGGGTGGCAGTCTAATTTGAACTATATATACAAAAGACAAGAAAAACTACCCAAAAACTGCAAGTTTTGAATTCTGTACGCAGTGGATCGTCCCGTACGATCGTGGATCATCCTGGACGATTTTACTTAAAGTGTCAGAAATGATCCTTATGTATATTGGTACGAACTATCTTCGTACACGCTCATCGTCACGTACGAACTATGTTCTTTTGGTACGAAATGGTTATTACATAGGTCGGTTCCCAAAATTCTACAGGACGTAACCAACTTAAGTAAGTCGGTTCAGTTCGTCCTAGAACGAACAGGTTTCGTCCTGGGATGATGTTATATAGAGAGTTTCGTCCAGGGATGAAAATTTATTTCATCCTGTATGATTTCATACAGAGAGCTTCGTCCAGGGACAAAAATTTATTTCGTCCTGTACGATTTCATATAGAGAGCTTCGTCCACGTACGAACCATATTTTTCATCTGGACGAACAGTGTAAGGTGAGAATCCTAAGACGTTCGTCCTGGGATGAATATTAAATTCGTCCTGGACGATTAGGACTTAAAAAATTATCTACCCACCGGTTGGATCCATTGCTCTTCCGAGGTGTTAATTGACATGATCGTCACATACGAACCAGGTTCGTCCCGTACGATCAGTTTACAAAAAGTATTCCCCAAGAGTGTGTTGTGATTTTTCATTCAATTACAATCACTCCTCATTTAAAAACTTATAATTTACAAATGAATAATTTGAAGTCTTCATCGCTTGGAGTTGATTTTCCTGAAATGTTAGTACACACTAGAGCAAAAAAAAATCTTTCAAAAATTGTTAGGAGATATATAAATCAATAATATTTGAAATCATCAAAACAATATAAGTTGCAAGAATGTAAAACATACAAATAGCAACTCTCTCTACAATCTCCCCCTTTTTGATGATGGAAAAATAATTATTGTTTTTAGGATTTCAAGTTCTAAGAATCTCCTAAACTCCCCCTGAATTGATGAACTCATGAAAATAAGGAGGCATTTGAATTACTTAAAAAAAAATTTGTTTTTCAAAATTTTTATACAACACAAAACAAAACAAAAATCAAACACACATGAAAATCAAACACTACGAAAATATAAACACACATACGAAAATCAAACACTACGAAAACATACGCAACAAACAATTTCTCCCCCTTTTTGACAACATGAAAAAGTGAAGAAGAAAAGAATGTTAGAAATGTAAGCAGAAGTATGAAATTCATTTGATATTTTAATCTTGAAAATGATTGAAATAAGGTATGCAAATAAAATCAAAATATTAGAAAAATATAAGATTTCATATAATTTAAGAAGTGATATAACAAAGAGAATAAAAAGAATTTATCAAAGGCATGTGTCAATTTAGACATGAAGATAAAGAAAATCATTATACTAAGGATGAATAAAAAATTTTATATTTCAAATTTCAATATAAATTATAAATGAACATTAGATCAATTTGAATTAAGAGATTAAAAGAGTCTGGAAAGAAGTAATTACCACATGTGGTGCTTTGCGTATCTTTTTCAATTTTTATGGCACATTTGTGTGCATCTTTTTTCAATTTTTATGGCAAAGTTTTTTGTGCATATTTTTACTTTGGACTTATTTTGTGCCTCTTTTTGTCATTGCAAATTTTTTGCACATTCTTTTTGATTTTTGTTTATTTGTACTATTTTTCAAGAGTAATTAAATTTTTTCCAAAATCAATAATCTAAAATTTCAAATTTTTCTAAGTGCATAAATACTAATTGAAAAGAGAAATATAAAATAAGAAAACATCTAAATTACAATAATAATATTAAAGATAATGTAGTCTAAATAAGAGACATGGAATTGAAAATTCTAATAATATCAAGTTATAAGCATCTCTTAAATTTAAAAAAATTATATTTTTAATAAAATTAATTTTAATTTACAAATTAAATAAAGCACTATTAAGATTAAAAAAAATGAATGTCATAAAGTCTAACACATTTCTAAAATATTAAACGACAAAACATTGAAACATATATTGATATCGAATGAAGCTATTATAATTTGAAGTTCAAGATATCAATACTAATAACACAACTAAGAGAAGGAAAATACAACAATCTAAAGGAAATTACTAACACTTGAACTACAACGAAACACAGAACAAACACTAAACAAATCATTCAGATGGACCCTGATCTGGAGGAGGAGGAGGTGGTGCTGCACCAAAGAAGTTGAAGTAACTACTCTTCATAAACATGTTGGAATTAATGGCATTTATCTGATCACGCATAAATCCTATGTCCTGATTGTGCTGAATATCTTGTTGTTGCAAGTGAGTTTTAATTTGATCAAACCTTTGATTAAAATGAGCCTCTAAATTGTCAAATCTTTGAACCAAATCCTGATAATTTGGTCCAGCAGCATGTGAAGGTTCAGCTTCTTCTTCTGTTTCACTCAGAACTACATGAGTTTTGCTGGGCTCATCCTTATTGAAGATAGCCCTAAAGGATGTGTCGTTGTAGTAAAATGGTTCTTCAAAGTCTTATTCTGGATGAATTAAATTATACTTATTTTCCAAAATGTAGGCAATCAGCTGTCCTAAAGCTATGTTCTTCTTTCTTTATGATCAACATGACCAATTTCAGAGAGAACATAAATATAGTCAATTAGGAGTTGGGCCTCATCTATAGGTTGTCTAGTCATAATCAAGTAGGTAACAATATAAAGAAGAGGAGTGATGTTGACTCTATCATTAGCTTTAGGTATAATGAAAGTTTGTAATACATGCTGGATGATATGGGCATCACGCACTAAGGTTGAAACTTTAGGCAAATGATCCTTAATTCTCCTATCTCTAATCACACGATTAACTTCAGTCCAATAAAAACTTGTGGTGGTTAAAGTGTGTGCTCTTAAGCCTTCAGTCCTTAAGTTTAAGAAGATACCAAAGTCAGCCTTGATGATTTCAATTTTCTTTTTGAAAACAAAAGAACTGATGACAGAATGGTCGGAGTTGAATGACATATTTGCTAGAAAATAGTGAAAGGTTTCTCTATTGTAGAAGTGTACTAAAGTGAGGATCAAACCAAATTTGTTGAGTCTAGTAAATAGGTTGTTAGACCTAAGTTAATGTCCCAAGGCTATCAAGAGGGGGGGTGAATTGGTATTTTAAAAAATTTAAACCCTCTTTAAATATGTGTTGAACCGAAATGAAAATTTTTATTAAGTTTTTATAGAAAACGTTTTTCAACCACAGAGTTTTTAAACCAAAAAATAAAATTCGGAAAAGTAAAAACAGTAAAGTAAATGACACCAGATTTATAGTGGTTCGGTCTAAACCAGACCTACATCCACTCCCCAGAGGCACCCTCTGAGTATTGCACTAATACCAATAGTGACTCTACTTTTGCACCCACAGCAAGGCGGAGAAGCCTTTACAAAACACTCTTTTCACCACTACCCGGTGTGGCAGAGAACTGTCATCCTTTTACACAATCCCTAGGGTTGGCAGAGAACCATCCGTCCTTTCACACTCTCCTAGTGTGGGCAGAGAACCCTTCGTCCTTTCACACTCTCCTAGTGTGGGCAGAGAACTCTTCGGTTGTTCACACTCTCCAAGTGTCAGTAGCGAACCGGATCTCCTTGACAGATCTTCTCACAAGAATCTAGAAGGAAGAAAGAAAAGAGTGAAGTAATCCCAATTCACAAGTAGAGATTCTTACCTTTAAACTCCAAGTGAAGCCTTCACGCTCCAGTGGTAGGAATCTTCCTTTGAATGCACTCTTACACTCTCTCCTTGGCTATTCTCTCAAGAGGCACGAAGATCAAATGACAAAAAGATTTGGTGGCAGCCTAATTTGGACTATATATACAAAAGACAAGAAAAACCGCCCAAAAACTACAAGTTTTTAATTCTGTACGCAGTTGTTCGTCCCGTACGATCGTGGATCATCCTGGACGATATTACTTAAAAGCCTTGAAACGAACCTGTTTGTATATGTATACGAAATGTTTTCGTACAAGCTGATCGTCCCGTACGAACCAAGTTCGTCCGGTACGAACGGTTATTACAAGGTCGGTTCCAAAAACTGCAGAAAAAATTGTTCTAAGTCAGTTGTATCATCTGGACGAAAATTGATTCGCCCGGACAAAATTTTTACAGAGACCAGATTGGCCTAGATGATATTTAATTTCGTCTGGACGAAAATCTTACAGAGAGCAGATCGTCCTGGATGATATTTAATTTCGTCTGGACGAAAATCTTACAGAGACCAGATCGTCCTGGATGATAATTAATTTCGCCTGGACGAAAATCTTACAGAGAACAAATCATCCTGGACGATTTTTAATTTCGTCCTGGACGAATAGGACTTACACAATTTTTTCTTGGCTAGTTCCTATTCGTTCCATGTGATCTTAAAAGGAGATAACTGTCTGATCGTCCCGTACAAACTGATATCGTCCCGTACGATCATTATAAATTTTATATGATCTCCTTATGTATGTGTGCATGTTTTTATTCACTTAATTACAATCACTCCCTTTCAAGTTCATTTCAAAGAAAAATACAAGCTTCAAATTCATAAAGTATCTCATGGTGAATTTTGATTTGAAGTCTTCGTAGTCTGGAGTTCAATTTTTCTGAAATGTTAGTACACACAAGAGTAAATATAAATCTTCTAAAATTGTTAGGAGATAACTACACATTTGAACAATAATGTTTGGAATCATTAAAACTATACAAGTTGTAAAAATGTAAAACATGCAAATAGCAACTATCTTAACAATCTCCCCATTTTTGATGATGGCAAAATAATTATTGTTTGTATGATCTCAAATTAAAAAAAAAATCTCCTAAACTCCCCCTGAATTGATGAATACATGAAAATAAGGAGGCATTTTCAATTAAAGAATAATATTTTTGTTTTTCAAAAAATTTTTAACAAAAACAAAAATAAAAAAAACAAGACAATAACACAAGCTAAATGACACAAAATTAAAATACAAACAAACACAATAATTTCTCCCCCTTTTTGACAACAACAAAAAGTGAAGAAGAAATAGACAAGAAATGTATGTAATTATATAAAATCCATTTGAAAATTTAATTTAAAGAGAGATTGACATAAGGTATGCAATCTAAAACTAATAACATTAGGTAAATCATAGAAATTGATAGAATTTAAGAAGTAATATAACATTGTAGGTAAGAAGAATTTATCAAAGACTCATTCAATTTAGACATTTGAGATATAGAAAATCATTACAAGAGAGATGAATAAAAATTCTATATTTCAAAATTCAATAGAAATATAAATGAACATAAGATCAATTTGAATTAAGAGATGGAAAGAATCTGGAAAGAAGAGAATTACCACATATGGCGTTTTGCGCATCTTTTTTAAAAATTTTGGCACATTTTTGTGCATCTTTTTATATTGGGCTTATTTTGTGCCTCTTTTTCACATTTGCGAACCTTTGCGCATTCCTTTTAATTTTTGTACTCTTTGTACAATTTTTAAGAGTAATTGAAACCAATTCTTTTCAAGATCAATAATCTAAAATTTCAAATTTTTCTAAGTGCATAAATATCACTTGAGCAAAGAAATATAAAATAATAAAGCATCTAAATTACAATAATAATATTAATTTTTATGTAGTCTAAATGAATAGACATGAAATTAAAAATTCTAATTATAACAAGTTATAAACAAATTAGAAAGACTAGATTTTCTAATGAAATTAATCTCAAATTACAATCTAATTTAAGCACAATTAAGATTAAAAATACTAATGAAATTCATAAAAACTAAACACATTTAAAAAACAATTCAAATTTAAAGCAAATACAATAAATATTGATATTAATAAAAGGATTACAAGATCAACTTATAATATCAATATTAAAACAAAAAAAATACACTGAACTTAAAACAAACATAAACAATCACAACTAGAAGAAACACTAATACAATTAACATCTAGAAAATCATCACCCAAATCTCTATTCTTCTGGAGGAGGAGGAGGAATGCCACCAAATAAGTTGAAGTAGGAAGTCATCAACATAACATTGGTATTAATTTCATGAACTTCATTTCTTATATTACCAATGTCCTGTTGCTGCTGCTAAAGTTGATCATCAATTTGATCAAATCGTTGATCAAAATGAGTCTCAAGACTATCAAGTTTCTCAATCAAATTCTGATAATTTGATTGAGGTGCAGATGTTTGCTCTCCTTCTTCTTCTTCTTCAGAAGCACTGGAAGGTGCTTTCTCTTTTTGCTCCTTATAGATTGCTCTAAAAGAAGCATCATTGTAGTAGATCGGCTCTTCATATTCTTCATCAGGATGCACTAGATTGTATTTCTTTTCCAAAATAAATGTAATCAAGTGATCCAATGATATATTCCTTTTTCTTTTCTGATCAGCATGTCCAATTTCAGAAAGCCCATAAAGATGGTCTAAGATAAGTTGGGCTTCATCAATAGGACTACCTTTTATAATCAAAAAAGTCAGAACAGAAAGGAGTGGAGTAATGTTGATTTTATCACCAGCTTTTGGAATAATGGAAGATTTAAGAATGTGATGGATGATTCGAGCATTTTTGGTCATTCCAGAAACTCTAGCAATATGATAATTTAAGTCATTTCCTCTAATCACCCTATTGATTTCATACTACTTGAAGGTGTTATCGTTCATAAGGGTGTGGGCTCTAAGACCTTCAGTTCTTAAGTTAAGAAAAGCACCTAAGTCATGCTTAATTATTTCAACTTTTTGTTTAAACACATAAGAACTGACAGAAGAGTGATCGGAGTTGAAACTCATATTGACTAGGAAGTAAAGAATGGTCTGTTTGTTGTAGAGGTGGATGAGAGATAAGATAAATCCAAACTGAGTGGAAGCAAAAAAGTGCTTTACCTTGAAGTTTATTTCACTCTGGATCAGAATGCGAGAAGGTGATATTTTTGTAGAGGCAAATCGAGGAAAGGATTCCTCATTTGCTTTTGAAAGAAAGTTTTTAGAATTCCTATGTGGTTTCTTTGCTAACACCTTTTGTCGCTTGCTAGAGGAGGTCATTTTTGATTTGGAAGTTGAAAGGGATTGAAAGAGATGTTTGGAGATGTGATTGTTGAGTTAGAAAGCCTTCTAATTTAAAGAAAAATGATACGTTCATCATGGACGAAAAAGTTCGTCCTGGACAAAAATTATCGTTCGTATGGACGAAACATTTTTGTACAGACGATTAAATTCGTCCAAAATATAACGGCTTTTTCGTAATCAACACAATTTACGATACGTCCTTTCGTATAGATTTTTTGACTTGACCGATCGTACAAAAGAAAAAATTTTGTACAGACGATCAAAAGTAATTCGTTTTAATGTCAGTTGAAAACCGTCCCCCGCTATGAATCGACGTTTGTTCGTCTGGACGAACCAAAAGTTTGTACAAACAAAGTTCACAATTAAAACTGCCTTATCCATTCAACTGCTGCATTCAATCGTCCCGACGTTTGAGAGAAAAAAAATTTCGTCCTGGACGATCATTCAGATCGTACAGACGAACTACATTAAAAATTGCTCTCAAGACGTTTCATATCATGCAAACTGAATTTTACACACATCGTCCTGTACGAAAAAATTTTGTCCCGGACGATTTCCATATTTTTTTGGATTTTTTAGTTTTTATTAAAAAAAATTAAAAAAAACACAAATCACACTACACTATGACAAAAGCACAAACTCTAAAAATAAAATCACTCAAAACACAAAAAAAATCACAAAAACAAAAATCATAAAAACATAAACTACGAAAACATAAATATCAATGTTGCAAAAATATTTTTATTTAAGCATTCAAATCAATTACACCAAGCCTTGTTCTTAATGTACTGAAAGTATCAAAGGCTAAAGATTTTGTAAAAATGTCTGCAAGTTGATTTTCAGTTGAAACATGAGTAAGTTCAATTTCTCCCTTAGATACATGATCCCTTATGAAATGATGTCTTATGTCAATGTGTTTGGTTCTAGAATGTTGAATAGGATTTTAGAAAATGCAAATAGCACTAGTATTATCACAATAAATTTGAATAATGCCTATAGTTAATCCTAAATCAATCAACTGTTGTTTTAACCAAAGTACTTGTGCCACACAACTTCCTAATGCAATGTATTCTACTTCTGCAGTAGATAGGGCCACTGAATTTTGTTTTCTACTAGACCATGAAACTAATGAATTTCCAATGAATTGACATGTTTCAGAAGTGCTTTTACTATCCACTCTACATCCTGCAAAGTCAGAATCTGAATAACCAATAATTTTAAATGAAGAGCTAAACTTAGGATACCAAATTCCTAAGTTCTGAGTTCCTAGTAAGTATCTTAATATCATTTTTACTGTTGTCAAATGTGATTCTTTTGGATCTGATTGAAATCTAGCACATAAGCAAACACGGAACATAATATTTGGTTGGCTAGCAGTCAAGTAAAGTAAAGATCCAATAATCCTTCTAAATTTCTTTTGATCAACAGATTTTTCCTTAAGGTCCTTATCCAACTGAACTGATGAACTCATTGGTGTACTAACAGGTTTAACATTGTCCATTTCATATTTTTTGAGGATGTCCTTAACATATTTAGTTTGACTAAGAAAAGTACCTTCCTCAAGTTGCTTAATGCTAAAACCTAGAAAGTAATTTAAATCTCCCATTAGACTCATTTCAAATTCACTACTCATTGTTTTAGAAAAATCATCACAAAGATTTTTATTTGAAGATCCAAAAATGATATCATCCACATAAATTTCAACAATGAGAATATCCTTTCCAAATTTCTTTAAAAAGAGAGTTGTATCCACACTTCCTTTTTTAAAAGATCTTTCAAGTAGGAAAGTGTTGAACCTCTCATACCAAGCCCTAGGTGTCTGTTTCAATCTATATAATGCCTTTTTTAACTTAAAAACATGATTTGAGTATTTAGAATTTTTAAAAGCTGGAGGTTATTCTACAAAAACATCTTCCTCAATTACCCCATTTAAAAAAACACTTTTGACATACATTTGAAACAATTTAAAACCTTTAAAACAGGCAAAGGCAAGTAAAACCCTAATTGCTTCAAGTCTAGCTACAGGGGCAAAAGTCTCCTCAAAATCAATTCCTTCAATTTGATTATACCCCTTAGCAACTAATCTAGCCTTATTTCTAATGACTACTCCTGAGTCATTCATTTTATTTTTCAACACCCACTTGGTTCCAACAACACTTTGATCTTTTGGCCTTGAAGTTAAATCCCAAACTTCATTTCTTACAAATTGAAAATCTCAAATCTCTAGGAAAAGGTTTTCTCTTTCCAAATTCTCTTTCACATTTTCTTCCAAATTTATTATATCAATCTTTTGGGAGTTTTCCTCAATCTCATCTTCAACAATATTTGGCTCTTCCAAATATCCAGATTCATCAAATTTAACATGTGTGGTTTCTTCAATGATCAAATTTCTTTTGTTGAATACCCTATAAGATTTTCCAACACTTGAATATCCAACAAAAATTCCTTCATCTGATTTTGGATCAAATTTTCCTAAGGCAGATTTTCCATTATTATGAATGAAGACCATGCAACCAAAAACAAGCAAATGAGACAAATTAGGTGTTCTACCTTTTAGCAACTCATAGGGTGTTTTATTTAAATTTGATCTCACATTCACCCTATTCAGAACATAGCATGCAGTGCTAACCAGCTCAGCCCAAAAATATATAGGAAGTGAGTATTCTGCCAATATTGCTCGGGCGGCTTCTATTAATGTTCTGTTTTTCCTCTCAACTACCCCATTTTGTTGAGGGGTTCTAGGTGGAGAAAAATTGTGATCAATCTTTTTTTCTTTACAGAAATTTTCAAATCTTTCATTTTCAAATTCTCCTCCATGGTCACTTTGTATAGAAATTATTTCACTCTCTAGTTTCCTTTGAATCCAAGTCAAAAAATTTCTGAATTCCTCAAACGATTCACTCTCATGAAAAAGAAATCTGACCCAAGTAGATCTTGAGAAATTATCCACTATAACAAATCCGTATACCTTTCCTCCTAGACTTACAGTTCCTACAGGTCCAAAAAGATCCATGTAAAGAATTTTCAATGGTTTACTAGTTCTAAGATCCTTATTAGAATTAAAAGAGGACTTCACTTATTTTCCTAATTGACATGCATCACAAAGGTGGTCCTTAGTAAAGTTTAGTTTTGGTATACCTCTCACTAAGTTCTTTTGGGTAATTCTCCTAAGGTTTTTCATACTAGAATGACAAAGTCTCCTATGCCAAAGTCATGATTCATCAGAAACAGTTTTCAAACAAAAAGCAGTAGGAGATTGAACACAATTTAAATCTAGCATGTAAACATTGTTTACCCTTTTTCCATTTAAAACATTTTTCCCATTTAGGCTTAATATGCAGCTAGTAGGTAAAAATTTTACATTATAGCCCTTATCACATAGCTGACTTATGCTTAATAAATTGTGTTTTAAGCCTTCAACTAATAACACATTGTCTATGAAAAAGTTTTTTAAATTTCCAATCATACATGATCCAACCACTTTCTTTGTGGTATTATCTCCAAGTGTAACCTTGCCTCCACTCCTGGCTTCCAGCGTTATGAATTGAGCAGTATCTCTAGTCATATGCTTTGAACATCCGCTGTCCAGGTACCATATGCTCTCACGAGGTCTTATGTGAGAACAACTCTGGAAAAATATCAAATGTTAGACCTGGGAACCCAAACAAGTTTGGGTTCATCTTTTTGAAATTTATAATTAGATGCATGTATGATATGTCTAGGTTTATGCATCTTAGTTCTCCACACCAAATTAGTTTTCAACTTCAATGTGCAGGTGTGAGATATATGTCCAAAAAATCCACAATTATTGCATTTAACATTAGGAAAAGTATTCCTAAGTTTTCTTCCATTTGATTGTCTTCTAATGGATTTTATGTATTTAGAATAATATTTAGGATTTGTAAAATCTTCAAGTTTAGGGGATTTCCTATTATCCTCAAGAGCTCTTATTGTCAGTTTATAAAATGAATTCATATCTTCCAAGATTCGAATTGTATAATTGATTCGATATGTTTTGCTCTCAGATTCATCCTTAAAATTTTTAAATTCTTTTTCAAGATCAGCATAGGATGATTTTAAGTTCTCAAAATTCTTATTCAAGTCATCATATTCGTCAAGAAGTTTCATGTGGTTGTTATCTATTAATGCATGATCTTTCTTAAGGATTTCATGTTCCTTCTTAAGCTCTTCCAATTTAAAACTTACACTAGCATGCATCTTTTTCATTTTCCTATATGCATCATGCATGTGTTCAGAAACTTCAAATAATTCATCATAGGTTAAGTCACATACCTCTTCTTGATTTGATTGATCAATATTATCAGCCATCAAGCAAAGGTTGGTGACTTCTTCTTCTTTTTCAGTCTCAGATGAGTCTGAAGCTGAGTCCACCTAGAAAGCTCTTTGAAACTTCTTTTACCCTTCTTTATAATTGGTTTCTCCTCAACCTTCTCCTTGCTAGGAGTGGCTTTGAGTTTTGGGCATTCAGTCTTGATATGACCTAGTTTTCTGCATTCATAACAAATCACTTCATTAAAAACCTTGTCATTTCTATTATACTTACCTCTATTCCATTGCTGGTGTCTCTTCTGCTTCCTCTTTAAAAAGCTTTTGAATTGTCTAGTCATTAATGCAATATCGTCTTCATCCTCAGGTTGCGAGTGTTCACTCTCTGACTCTTCCACTTTCAGTGCAATATTCTTCTCCTTTCGTGGTTCACCTGCATCAATCTTTCTTTGACTTACTCCTTGCTCATAAGCAATGAGTGAATAAAGAAGATTGTCAATAGAATAAATGTTTAGATCATTAGACTCTGTAATTGCAGTAATTTTAGCATCATAAGCAAAACAATGAAGAATCTTATTAACCATTTAAGCATTACTTAATTCCCTACCAAGTGCATTTAAAGAAGTGACAATATGTGTGAATCTTGTGTACATGTCAGAAATAGATTCATTTGGTTTCATGCGAAACAATTCATAGTCATGTAAATGTAATTACTAAACGACAAGAGGGGGGGTGAATTGTAAAAACTTCTTAATAATAAACTTAACCCTAAACAAGAGTTCTAATTTTTTTGTTGTTTTTGAAACTTTAAAACAAAGATTTATGCAATTTTTCTTTCACAAAATTTCACATGCAATAGATATGACAAATTTAAAATGCAAGTAAAAAGTAAACATGATAAGGAAAGAACACACCAAGAATTTTATAGTGGTTCGGTCAAAATATGACCTACGTCCACTCCCCGGAGTCCTCCACTCCGGGATTTTCACTATCAAAATAGTTCTCCTTTTGCCCCCCTCGGCAAGGCGGAGAAGTTTGTACAAACCTCCCTTTCACCAACCCGGCGTAGCGGAATACCAAACTCTATTTTCACCCTCTTGGCGACGGCAGAGAACCTTCTCGTTTTTCTCCCTCCTGGAGAAGGCAGAGAACCTCGAGGTAACGGATGTAGACGAGCCTTTCCTTTGGAGATCCTTCCTCAAATCCTTCTCGGGCCATAGGAGGAGCAAGATGCAGCAAGCTTGGAGCAACCGTGTGATCTCCCTCACACCTCTTCTCCCTCACAACGCTCACCTCCTCCTTCCTCTCTCAACCCTCAAGAATTTCTCTAGAGTTTTCTCTCTTGGAATCCCTCTCTAATCACGTTCACCACCTCTGTAAAACTTACCCAAAAAGACTTGATTGACATCTAAAAACGGGCTCCAAAAACCTCTGATTTCAAAATTAGCCGTTACTGTTCGTACAGTACGATTCCATATCGTACAGTACGATCTTCATAAACAGCCGTCATCCTGGTACGAAGATGTACGAACAGTACAAAAATAAATCGTACTGTACGATATAATATCGTACGGTACGATCCAACAAGATACTATTCGTACAGGACGATGGTCTGGACGATCGGATGTCGTCTCTGTTCATCGTATGGTACGATTACTATCGTACAGTACGATGTTCAAATTTTCATTAGGCCTGGATTACATGCACTAATCACGGGTTAATTTAAGTAAGTATTAAAAACGGATCGTACAGTACGAACCTGTTCGTACAGTACGAACGGCGCAAAAACACTTACTTAAACTAAGTCACGGCTAGGGTTTTGGATTGAACATATCGTACAGTACGAAATACTTCGTACAGTACGATCTATTCACAAAATTGTCCATATAGCTTGGATCGTACGGTACGAAATAAAATCGTACAGTACGATCTACAGAGAAGAATTTTAGTTATATTTTGCAGTTAAAAAAGAACTCTCCCCCTGTGTGTGTGCATGGTTGCTCTTACTCTTACGCATTTTGTGGCCAGACTCAATAAAGTAAAAATTACAATAAATGAAAAATACAATATTTGACTCATACTCCTAATCTACCCGGTCTTGAGTCTTCCTTTCTTCCTGAGTCACTTGTGATCTTCCTGAAATGTTAGTGCTCAAGAAAAATAACAAATAAAATAATAATCAATGAAAAGCAGTTCCAAAACACTCATTATTTGGCATCATCAAAATCTCAAACTCGGGGTCATGGGTTGCAACAATCTCCCCATTTTTGATGATGTCAAATAATTTGTTGCAAGTAAGAAAGAAAACCATTTCTTTTGAAAAACATTTCTTTTGTTGTTTTTTTTTTGTTGTTTTTTTTTTTTAAATTAAACACAAGAAAAAAAAAAGTACTACAAGTAAGTACGAAACAAAAGATACTGCATTTAGATAAATAGGCATTACAACATCACAACAAACTTCTCCCCCTTTTGACAGCACAAAAAGGAGGAGCAACTAAAAGCAAAAAATAAGAGAAGAAAACAAACAGAAACTACAATGCAAACATAAACAAACTAAGCAGACGGATCCTGATCTGGTGGTGGTGGAGGTGGATTTGGTTGAAAATATTGAAAGAGAGCATCAAAGCGGTGATCAATTGCAGTGAATCGTTCGCCAAACCACTGCATATCAGTCTCGTGTTGGTGATGCTGTTCTTGAATATGCATGTCGAGACGAGTCTGCAGCTGGTCGAAGCGGGCGACTAAATCATCATTTGGGTGTGCTGGTGCTGGAGCTGGTGCAGGTGCTCGGGGTGCAGCATGACGTCGTGGTCGAGCTGGAGCTGCGGCTGGTGCATCTTCTCCTTCTTCTTCATCAAAGACGGGTTCTTCAGGCTCATGTCCCCGATGAAAGAGGATACGGAAGGAAGCATCCGTATAAAAAATAGGAGGCATGTCGGGTTCACCAGGGTAGGATAACTGATATTTATGGTAGAGGATATATCCTATTAGGTGACCAAGAGCCAGATTTTGTTTCCGTCGAGTGGTGGGAAGACGAACAAAAGTCATGTGCTGAATATAGTTGCTAATCAAATCGACCTCATCAAACTTAATGTTGGACATAATAAGGTAGGTAGCGACTGACAAGGTAGGGGTCAGATTGATGCGGTCGCCACCTTTGGGTATGATAGAGGTTCGAAGAACATGTTGAATGATACGGGCATTTCGGGTTAAAGATTGGACTAGAGGCTGGTGTTGATGAAAAACAGTATTCCTAAGGACTCTATTTACATCGCTCCAATCAAAATCATCGGTAAGAAACGAGCGAACCATAGGTCCTTCAGTGGACAGCCCAATATGTTGGGCGATGTCAGCTCTAGTTATTTCAACGGGGCGGCCACAAACAAAGGAGTGAAAAGTGGTGTTATCGACGGTGTAGGTGAGGTTGGCGAGAAATTCAAAAAGCAGTTCAGAATTGTATGGAAACGCTAGGGTGAGTAGGAATTGAAAGGTGGTGGAGACAAAGAGACCCATTACCTCGAAATTTAGAGCGGCCTGATTAAGCATTTTTGAGGGAGAAATTTTGCAAGCCTTGTATCGGTAGTAGGCTTCCTCATTCTCACTATTCAGAAAGCGATAGGGTTGACGATGGGATGAGGACGAGCTTCCGGCAGTCATCCGATCTTGTTTAGACATTGCAGGAGGGCAAGAAAATGAAGTGAAGGCTGAGTGAGGAGAGGGTTGAGTGAATGGAACAGCCTAGGCAAGGGCATTTATAGGAATTTCCGTATATCGTACAGTACGATCTGGGATCGTACAGTACGATATCCAATTAATATTCTGACGGGTCGTTTCGGGAAAAGACAGTCAACTCGTACAGTACGATATGTATCGTACAGTACGATCAGGTGAATATCGATCGTCCCGAGGCCCTCAGTACGACTTTTGAACAAAAGTTTCGTACTGTACGAATAGGTGGATCGTATAGTACGATACATAATAAATATCGTACCGAACAGCTATTACTCAGATTGTCCTTTTGTGATGATGTGGATCGTACAGTACAAAACGAATGGATCGTACAGTACGCTACGCAATAATGTCGTACCAACCGGCTTTAATTCGTCCCAATCCGTGCTGACGTGGATCGTACAGTACGAAACTAATGGATCGTACTGTACGATACTCAATAACGTCGTACCAATCAGCTTTAATTCGTCCCAATCCTTGTGACGTGGATCGTACAGTACGGTATGGATCGTACCGTACGATGAACAGTCAATGTAAGTGTTGATGTGGTGAGTGTGTGGTGATCAGGAGCAGCCCTAAAGATTTTTTTTTTTTTTTTTTTTTTTTTTTTTTTAATGCATTTATATCTATGACACCTAATCTAGTCCTCAAGGTGCTAAAGGTGTCAAAAGCTAATGGTTTTGTGAATATGTCTGCCAATTGATCTCCTGTAGCGATATGATGTAATTCTATATCTCCCTTAGCGACGTGATCTCTAATGAAATGATGTCTAATGTCTATGTGTTTCGTTCGAGAGTGTTGAATTGGATTCTTAGAGATACAAATTGCACTTATGTTGTCACACATGATCGAGATGATTCCAACAGGTAGTCCAAGATCAAGAATTTGTTGTTTTAACCATAGTACTTGTGCAACACAACTTCCTACCGCAATGTATTCTGCCTCGGCTGTGGAAAGTGCTACTGAGTTTTGCTTCCTACTGGACCAAGAAACTAATGATTGTCCGATGAATTGGCAGGTACCAGAGGTGCTCTTTTTATCTATCCTACATCCTGCGAAGTCAGAATCTGAGTACCCTAGGATTTCAAAGGAAGTGCTGTGTCTGGGATACCAAATTCCTAAGTTTGGGGTGCCTAGTAGATATCTAAGAATTCTTTTGACAGCAGTTAAGTGAGACTCTTTAGGATCGGCTTGGAAACGGGCACAAAGACACACACTAAACATTATGTCCGGTCTACTGGCAGTCAAGTAAAGTAGGGATCCAATCATTCCTCTATATTTTTTCTGATCTACTGATTTTCCACTAGGATCCTTATCTAATTGGATTGTCGAACTCATTGGGGTGTTCATGGGTTTTGCACTATCCATTTCATATTTCTTTAAAATATCCTTAATATACTTTGATTGGCTAAGAAAGGTTCCATTATCCATTTGTTTTACACTAAAGCCAAGAAAGTAATTAAGCTCTCCCATCATGCTCATTTCAAACTCATTACTCATTGTTTTTGAAAATTCATCGCATAAGTTTTTATCCGAAGATCCAAACAAGATGTCATCTACATATATTTGAACAATGAGAATTTCTTCTTTGACCTTTTGTAAAAAGAGTGTAGTATCTACACTATCCTTTTGAAATCCTCTATCCAAAAAAAATGAGCTAAGTCTTTCATATCATGCTCTAGGTGCTTGCTTTAATCCATATAGTGCCTTTTTTAATTTGAATACATGGTTTGGAAATTGTGAGTTTTCAAATCCGGGAGGTTGCTCAATGTAGACATCTTCCTTAATTACCCCATTCAAAAATGCACTCTTTACATCCATTTGATATAACTTAAAGTTCTTGAAGCAAGCAAAAGCTAAGAGCACTCTTATGGCTTCTAGTCTAGCAACCGGGGCAAAGGTTTCTTCAAAGTCTATTCCCTCAATCTGGTTGTACCCCTTAGCTACTAGCCTTGCTTTATTCCTTATTATTGCTCCTGAATCATTCACCTTATTCTTGAAGACCCATTTTGTTCCAACAACACTTTGCTCTTTAGGTCTCTTAACTAACTCCCAAACATCATTCCTGGTGAATTGGTTCAGCTCTTCTTGCATTGCTAGAATCCAGAATTCATCTCCTAAGGCTTGATCTATACTTGTAGGTTCTATCATAGAGATGAAAGCTGAGTGACTAACCTCCTTCCTAAGTCCATGCCTAGTCCTTACACCTTCTGAAGGGTCTCCTAAAATTAACTCTTTAGGATGACTAGAAGAATATCTCCATTCTTTAGGCAAAACCTCCTGAGGTTCGACCCTTTCTCCTAAGGTCATCGTCTCTACTCCTTGAATTGCCTCTATTTCATCATCTTCAATTTTAGATTCTGAGGGCTTATCTGATTCATCAAATACCACATGGGTGGATTCTTCTACTACAAGGGTTCTCTTATTAAAAATTCTATAGGCCTTACCTACAGAAGAATAACCTAAGAAGACACCCTCATCAGACTTGGGATCGAATTTTCCTAAGGGATGTTTACCATTATTTAGGATGAAGCACTTACACCCAAAGACATATAAATGTGAAAGGTTTGGTGTCCTACCCTTAAGGAGTTCATATGGAGTTTTATCCAGCTTCGATCTAATGTTTACTCTGTTCAAAACATAACAGGCTGTGTTGACTGCTTCTGCCCAAAAGTATCTAGGAAGGGTATACTCCGCTAGCATTGCCCTAGCAACTTCTACCAAAGTTTTATTCTTCCTTTCTGCTATGCCATTCTATTGGGGTGTTCTAGGAGCTGAGAAATTGTGCTCTATTCCTATCTCTTGACAGAATGACTCAAATCTATCATTTTGGAACTCTCTACCATGATCACTATGGATTGTTGATATTTCACAACCTAATTTTTGTTGAATCCATGTGGAGAAAACTTTAAATTCCTAAAAAGACTCATTCTTGTGTGCTAAGAATCTTACCCAAGTAAATCTAGTGAAGTCATCTACAATCACAAATCCATAATTCTTTCCACCTAGACTGGCTGTACTAACGGGTCCAAATAAGTCCATGTGTAGAATTTCTAGTGGCCTAGAGGTGATCACGTCTCTAATTGAGTGAAAGGATGATTTGACTTGTTTTCCTTGTTGGCAAGCATCACATAAGTGATCCTTGGTGAATTCTAACTTAGGTACACCTCTAACTAGGTTTTTCTGAGTGATATTTCTAAGAGTTTTCATGCTAGCATGGCATAGTCTCGTATGCCATAGCCACGAGTCATCAACTATTGTTTTCAAGCAAAATGATTTTGAACTATCAACGCAATCAAGGTCTAACATGTAAACATTGTTAATTCATTTTCCTTCTAAAATAATTTCATCAAATAAACTAATCAGGCATCTATCAGTAAAAAACTTAACATCAAAACCTTTGTCACACAGTTGACTAATGCTAAGTAAGTTATGCTTTAAACCATCAACTAATAAAACATTTTCAATTATAAAATTCTTAGAATTACCAACAATACCTGAGCCTATCACCTTCCTAGTAGTGTTGTCTCCCAACGTTACTTTGCCTCCAGTTTTGGTCTCCAATAGGATGAACTTCTTCATATCTCCAGTCATGTGTCGCGAGCAGCCACTATCCAGGTACCACATGCTCTCACTAGGTCTTTTGTGAGAGCATCCCTACAATTTCATTCAAAGATTAGATTTGGGAACCCAAGTGAGTTTGGGTTCCTCCTTATGCTTGCATGAATGAGATGTATGCATGTTATGCTGTGATGGATGCAATTTCGTTCTCCATACTAAGTGTGTCCTACGGTGAATTATGCATGTGCGGGCTATGTGACCTAACATGCCACAAGAGAAGCACCTAACACCAGGAAATGGATTTACTAATCTATGAGTGTGGTGGTGCCTCTTCCTAAGGTTTTGTAATGCATGCTGTGTTGGGGGTTTTCTAGTATGGCCTACTGTGAGTGATGCAATTTCATTTTTTAGTTCTTTTATCTTTTCACTATAAGTTTTATTTTGAGCTGTCAATCCATCAACTTCTATCAATAGCAAGTGCTCACTATGATCTACTTCTAATGCAAGTGCAGTTAGTTTTTCAAACTCTACATCTAGTTCAATATGTGATGTTTTCAAGGATTCATGCGCTTCAATTAGTTCAATATGCTTCTTATTTAATGCATCATACTCATCAAGAAGTAACATGTGATCTTTATCTAAATCAGAATTTTCTTTAACTAAGTTAGCATGCTCAATTTGTAAGGAACTAAATTCAATATTAAGTTTAGCATGCATTTTCTTCAGTTTCCTATACGAGTCATGAATATTCTCAGAAATAAGCAATAATTCATCATAAGAAAGTTGACATACCTCATCTTGATCCAATTGATCAAGGTTATCATTAGCCATAAGACACAAATTTGTTACCTCCTCCTCTGCTTCTTCTTCTGATGATTCTGAGGCAGAGTCGGCCCAAAAAGCTTTCTGTGTCTTTGTCTTTCCTCTCTTGTATTTAACTTTGTCATCTCCTTTCTCCTTTGCTGGTTGACTCTTCAGATTAGGGCAATCGGCTCGAAGGTGACCTGGCTTCCTGCACTCAAAGCAAATTGTATCAGATGAAACCTTATTGGACCTTGAGCTCTTACCTTTATTCCAGCTGTTCTGATGACGCTTTTGTTTTCTCTTCAGGAAATTTTTGAACTGTCGGGTCATCAGTGCTATCTCATCATCTTCCTCCCCTGCAGAGCTTTCACTTTCTGAGTTGCTAGCTTTTAATGCCACCGTCCGCTCCTTTTTCTTTTCACCTGCATCACTTTGCCTTTGGCTCACTCCTTGCTCATATGCAATGAGTGACCCAAGGAGGTTATCAATAGAATAAACATTAAGATCTTTAGACTCAGTGATAGCAGTTATCTTAGCATCATAGGAACTAGGTAGGCATCTAAGAATTTTATTCACTTTCTCAGAATTTGAAATTTCTCTACCTAATGCATGCAAGGATGTCACAATTTGGGTGAACCTAGTGTACATGTCAGAAATTGTTTCGCTAGGTTTCATACGGAATAATTCATAATCATGCAGTAGAATGTTAAGCCTAGACTGTTTTACTTCGTTTGTTCCTTCGTATGTAATGCACAGTCTATCCCAAATCTCCTTACCAGAAACACAAGTAGATACTCTCATATAGTCCTCAGATTTCAATGCACAAAAAAAGCAGTTTAAGCACTTAGCATTCAGTTGGGCTAACTCCCTATCCTCATTGCTCCATTCAATAAAAGGAACAGAAGTTTTCAAACCATTAACAATCTTAAACGGTGCAACATATCCATCATTTACTAACATCCACATGCGGTAATCTATAGATTGAAAAAATGTAGACATTCTAATTTTCTAGAAATCAAACGGAATGTTATCAAAAAGTGGTGGACGAGTTATTGAATAACCCTCCGCAGTGTTACGATTACCAAAGTTCGACATGATCATTTTTTCAAGGTTTTCTAAAACACTATTTTTGAAAAACAAGCTCTGATACCAATTGTAATTACTAAACGACAATAGGGGGGGTGAATTGTAAAAACTTCTTAATAATAAACTTAACCCTAAACAAGAGTTCTAATTTTTTTTTTGTTTTTGAAACTTTAAAACAAAGATTTATGCAATTTTTCTTTCACAAAATTTCACATGCAATAGATATGACAAATTTAAAATGCAAGCAAAAAGTAAACACGATAAGGAAAGAACACACAAAGAATTTTATAGTGGTTCGGTCAAAATATGACCTACGTCCACTCCCCGGAGTCCTCCACTCCGGGATTTTCACTATCAAAATAGTTCTCCTTTTGCCCCCCTCGGCAAGGCGGAGAAGCCTGTACAAACCTCCCTTTCACCAACCCGGCGTGGCGGAATACCAAACTCTATTTTCACCCTCTTGGCGACGGCAGAGAACCTTCTCGTTTTTCTCCCTCCTGGAGAAGGCAGAGAACCTCGAGGTAACGGATGTAGACGAGCCTTTCCTTTGGAGATCCTTCCTCAAATCCTTCTCGGGCCACAGGAGGAGCAAGATGCAGCAAGCTTGGAGCAACCGTGTGATCTCCCTCACATCTCTTCACCCTCACAACGCTCACCTCCTCTTTCCTCTCTCAACCCTCAAGAATTTTTCTAGAGTTTTCTCCCTTGGAATCCCTCTCTAACCACGTTCACCACCTCTGTAAAACTTACCCAAAAAGACTTGATTGACATCTAAAAACGGGCTCCAAAAACCTCTGATTTCAAAATTAGTCGTTACTGTTCGTACAGTACGATTCCATATCGTACAGTACGATCTTCATAAACAGCCATCGTCCTGGTACAAAGATGTACGAACAGTACAAAAATAAATCATACTGTACGATATAATATCGTACGGTACGATCCAACAAGATACTATTCGTACAGGACGATGGTCTGGACGATCGGATGTCGTCTCTGTTCATCGTATGGTACGATTACAATCGTACAGTACGATGTTCAAATTTTCATTAGGGCTGGATTACATGCACTAATCACGGGTTAATTTAAGTAAGTATTAAAAATGGATCGTACAGTACGAACCTGTTCGTACAGTACGAACGGCGCAAAAACACTTACTTAAACTAAGTCACGGCTAGGGTTTTGGATTGAACATATCGTACAGTACGAAAGACTTCGTACAGTACGATCTATTCACATAATTGTCCACATAGCTTGGATCGTACAGTACGAAATAAAATCGTACAGTACGATATACAGAGAAGAATTTTAGTTATATTTTGCAGTTAAAAAAGAACTCTCCCCTTGTGTGTGTGCATGGTTGCTCTTACTCTTACGCATTTTGTGGCCAGACTCAACAAAGTAAAAAATACAATAAATGAAAAATACAATATTTGACTCATACTCCTAATCTACCCGGTCTTGAGTCTTCCTTTCTTCCTGAGTCACTTGTGATCTTCCTGAAATGTTAGTGCTCAAGAAAAATAACAAATAAAATAATAATCAATGAAAAGCAGTTCCAAAATACTCATTATTTGGCATTATCAAAATCTCAAACTCGGGGTCATGGGTTGCAATAGTAACAAGATATTGATTCTTGATTGCTTAACCTCATTAGTCCCTTCATAAGTTATACAAAGTCTATTCCATATGTCCTTTCCACTTTACAAGTGGAAACCCGCATGTAGTCTTCAGATTTTAAAGCACAAACGAAGCTATTTAAACATTTGGCATTTAGTTATACTAAGTCACATTCTTCTATAGTCCAATCTGCAAAAGGTGTTTCTACCCTAACTCTGTCAACTAATCTAGTTGGTTTTGTGTAACCTTCCTGGACTTGGATCCACATACGATAATCAAGTGACTGTAAGAAAGTAGACATGCGTGTTTTCCAAAAATCAAAAGGTATATTGTCAAACAGTGGAGGTCTAGTTATAGAGTAACCTTCATGTGTGTTTTGGTTTCCGAATGTCGCCATCTACGTTAATCAAAAAGTAGTTTAAACTTATGATTTTGAAATAATGCTCTGATACCACTTGTTGAGTCTAGTAAATAGGTTGTTAGACCTAAGTTAATGTCCCAAGGATACCAAGAGGGGGGGTGAATTGGTATTTTAAAAAAATTAAACCCTCTTTAAATATGTGTTGAACCGAAATGAAAATTTTTATTAAGTTTTTATAGAAAACGTTTTTCAACCACAGAGTTTTTAAACCAAAAAATAAAATGCGGAAAAGTAAAAACAATAAAGTAAATGACACCAGATTTATAGTGGTTCGGTCTAAACCAGACCTACATCCACTCCCAGAGGCACCCTCTGAGTATTGCACTAATACCAATAGTGACTCTCCTTTTGCAACTACAGTAAGGCGGAGAAGCCTTTACAAAATACTCTTTTCACCACTACCCAGTGCGGTAGAGAACCATCGTCCTTTTACACAATCCCTAGTATTGGCAGAGAACCATCCGTTCTTTCACACTCTCCTAGTGTGGGCAGAGAACCCTTCATCCTTTCACACTCTCCTAGTGTGGGCAGAGAACCCTTCGTCCTTTCACACTCTCCTAGTGTGGGCAGAGACCCTTCGGCTGTTCACACTCTCCAAGTGTCGGCAACGAACTGGATCTCCTTGATAGATCTTCTCACAAGAATCTAGAAGGAAGAAAGAAAAGAGTGAAGTAATCTCAATTCACAAGTAGAGATTCTTACCTTTAAACTCCAAGTGAAGCCTTCACGCTCCAGTGGTAGGAATCTTCCTTTGAATGCACTCTTACACTCTCTCCTTGGCTATTCTCTCAAGAGGCACGAAGATCAAATGACAAAAAGATTTAGTGGCAGTCTAATTTGTACTATATATACAAAAGATAAGAAAAACCACCCAAAAACTGAAAGTTTTCAATTTTCTGTACGCAGTTGATCGTCATGTACGATCGTGGATCGTCCTGGACGATATTACTTAAAAGCCTTGAAACGAACATGTTTGTGTATATGTACGAAATGTTTTCGTACAAGCTGATCGTCCCGTACGAACCAAGTTCGTCCGATACGAATGGTTATTACAAGGTCGGTTCCAAAAACTGTAGAAAAAACCGTTATAAGTCAGTTGTATCGTCTGGACGAAAATTGATTCGTCCGGACGAAATTTTTACAGAGACTAGATCGTCCTGGACGATATTTAATTTCCTCTGGACGAAAATCTTACAGAGACCAGATCGTCCTGGATGATAATTAATTTTGTCTAGACAAAAATCTTACAGAGAACAAATCGTCCCGGATGATTTTTAATTTCGTCCTGGACGAATATGACTTAGAAAACCTTTTCTTGGCCAGTTCCTATTCGTTCCATGTGATCTTATTAGGAGATAACTGTGTGATCGTCTCGTACGAACTGATATCGTCCTGTACGATCAGTATAAATTTTATATGATCTCCTTATGTATGTGTGCATGTTTTTATTCACTTAATTACAATCACTCCCTTTCAAGTTCATTTCAAAGAAAAATACAAGCTTCAAATTCACAAAGTATCTCATACTGAATTTTGATTTGAAGTCTTGGTAGTTTGGAGTTCAATTTTCTTGAAATGTTAGTACACACAAGAGCAAATACAAATCTTCTAAAATTGTTAGGAGATAACTACACATTTGAACAATAATGTTTGGAATCATCAAAACTATACAAGTTGCAAAAATATAAAACATGCAAATAACAACTATCTTAACAAAATTGAGTAGAGGTAAACAAGTGCATTATCTTAAAGGTCAATTGATCCTGTAGGAGAATTCTATATGGGGTGATTTTTGCAGACACAAACCTAGCAAATGATTCTTCATTGGCTCTAGAAAGAAAGTTTTCAGATGTATTTCTTGGAGGACCCTTAGTCAAAGACTTTTGGCGCTTGCTAGAACTTGCCATTTGAAAGATCTTGAGAGAAGAAAGGTTTGAAAGAGTTATGTGAAAGTGACTATTCAGTAAAGCTGCCGTTAATTTAAAGAACTAATGTTAGTACAAGACGAAATTTTCGTGCGTCCCGTACGAAAATATTTCGTATGGACGAACAAATGAGTTTAAAAAATAACGGCTTTACATAAACACACAATTTTTGAAGCGTCCTTTCGTACAGACTTTTGACCAAGACGATCGTACAGACGAACACGTGTTCGTACGGACAATAAAAAATTTAACTCATTTTAATGGCAGTTGAAAACTGTCCCCCGCCATGAACCGACATGTGTTTGTCTGGATGAACCAAAGGTTCGTACGGACGAAGTTCATAATAAAAACTATCTTACCCATTCAACTGCTGCATTCAATCATCCCGTCGTTTGAAAAATATTTCATCCCGGATGATCGTGATGATCGTGCAAACGAACTACATTAAAAATTGTTCTTAAGACGGTTCGAAATCACGTAGTTTGTCATTTTACACACATCGTCCCATACAAAAAAATTTCGTCCCGGACGATGATGAACACAAATTTTCATTTTCACACTCAAAATAACAATGAATAAAAATAAACAAGACATACTTAAATACACACCAAAAGTAAACAAAATAACAAAACAAAACAAAATAATAAAAACAAAAACAAAAACAGAAACAAAATATCAATTTTGCAGAAAAAACATTTTTATCTAAGCATTTAAATCAATCACTCCAAGCCTAGTTCTTAATGTACTGAAAGTATCAAAGGCTAAAGGTTTTATAAAAATGTCTGCAAGTTTATTTTCTGTTGAAACATGGTTAAGTTCAATTTCTCCCTTGGATACATGATCCCTTATAAAATGATGTCTTATGTCAATGTATTTGGTTCTTGAATGTTGAATAGGATTTTTTGAAATATAAAAAGCATTTGTATTATCACAATAAATTGATATAGTGCCTATAGTTAATCCTAAATCAATCAACTATTGTTTTAACCAAAGTACTTGTGTCACACAACTTCCTAGCGCAATGTATTCTGCTTCTACAGTAGATAAGGCCACTGAATTTTGTTTTCTGCTAGACCATGAAACTAATGAATTTCTAATGAATTGATATATTCCAGAAGTGCTTTTCCTATCCACTCTATAGCCTGCAAAATCAGAGTCTGAATAACCAATAATTTCAAATGAAGAGCTAAACTTTGGATACCAAATTCCTATATTCTGAGTTCCTAGTAAGTATCTTAAAATCCTTTTTACTACTGTCAAATGTGATTCTTTTGGATCAGATTTAAATCTAGCACACAAGCAAACACTAAACATGATATCTGGTCTGCTAGTAGTCAAGTAAAGTAAAGATCCAATAATCCCTCTAAATTTCTTTTGATCAACAGATTTTCCCTTAAGGTCCTTATCCAATTGAACTGAGGAACTCATTGGTGTACTAACAGGTTTAGCATTGCCCATTTCATATTTTTTGAGGATGTCCTTAACATATTTAGTTTGACTAAGAAAAGTATCTTCCTCAAGTTGCTTAATGCTAAAGCCTAGAAAGTAATTTAAGTCTCCCATTAGACTCATCTCAAATTCACTACTCATTATTTTAGAAAAATCATCACAAAGATTTTTATTTGAAGATCCAAAAATGATATCATCCACATAAATTTGAACAATGAATATATCCTTTCCAAATTCTTTAAAAAGAGAGTTGTATCCACACTTCCTTTCTCAAAAGATCTTTCAAGTAGGAAGGTGCTTAACCTCTCATACCAAGCCCTAGGTGCCTGCTTTAATCCATATAATGCCTTTTTCAATTTCAAAATATGATTTAGGTATTTAGAATTTTCAAAACCTGGAGGTTGTTCTACAAAAACATCCTCTTCAATTACCCCATTTAAAAAGGCACTTTTCACATCCATTTGATATAATTTGAATCCTTTAAAATAGGCAAAGGGTAGCAAAACTCTAATTGCTTCAAGTCTAGCTACAGGGGCAAAAGTCTCTTCAAAATCAATCCCTTCAATCTGATTATACCCCTTAGCAACTAATCTAGCCTTATATCTAATGACTACACCTGAGTCATTCATTTTATTTTTGAAGACCCACTTAGTTCCAACTATGCTTTGATCTTTTGGCCTTGAAGTTAATTCCCAAACTTTATTTCTTACAAATTGATTCAACTCTTCTTGCATTGTCAATATCCAAAATTTATCAGAAAGTGCTTGATCAATATTAGTGGGTTCTATAGTTGAAATAAAGGCTGAATGATTGACTTCCTTGTTTAATCCACGCCTAATTCTAACACCCTCACTAGGTTCACCTATAATCAATTTCTTTGGGTGGTTTTTAGAAAATCTCAAATCTCTAGGCAAAGGATTTTCTATCTCCAAATTCTCTTCCACATTTTCTTCCAAGCTTAATCTATCAATCTTTTGGGAGTTATCCTCAATCTCATCTTCAATAACATTTGGCTCTTCCAAATTTCTAGATTCATCATATACAACATGTGTGGTCTCTTCAATGACCAAAGTTCTTTTGTTGAATACCCTATAAGATTTTCCAACACTAGAATATCCAACAAAAATTCATTCATCTGATTTTGGATCAAATTTTTCTAAGGCAAATTTTTCATTATTATGAATAAAAACCTTGCAACCAAAAACATGCAAATGTGACAAATTAGGTGTTCTCCCTTTTAGCAACTCATAGGGTTTTTTATTTGAATTGGATCTCACATTCACCCTATTAAGAACATAACATGCAATGCTAATCGCCTCAGCCCAAAAATATATAGGTAGTGAGTATTCTGCCAACATTGCTCGGGCGGTTTCTATTAATATTCTATTTTTCCTTTCGACTACCCCATTTTACTAAGGGGTTCTGGGTGCAGAAAAATTGTGATTAATTCATTTCTCTTTACAAAAGTTTTCAAATCTTTCATTCTCAAATTCTCCTCCATGATCACTTTGTATAGAAATAATTTCACACCCTAAGTTTCCTTTGAATCCAAGTCGAAAAATTTCTAAATTCCTTAAATGATTCACTCTTATGAAATAGAAATCTAACCCAAGTGAATCTTGAGTAATCATCCACTATAACAAATCCATATACCTTCCCTCCTAGACTTATAGTGCCAACTGATCCAAAAAGATCCATGTGTAAGATTTTCAAAGGTTTACTAGTCCTAAGATCCTTATTGGACTGAAAAGAGGACTTCACTTGCTTACCAAATTGACATGCATCATAAAGGTGGTCTTTATTAAAGTCTAGTTTTGGTATACCTATTACTAAGTTCTTTTGGGTAATCTTTCTAAGATTTTTCATACTAGAATGACAAAGTCTCCTATGCCAAAGCCATGACTCATCAGAGACAATTTTTAAACAAAAGGCAATAGGAGTATGAATGGAATTTAAATCTAGCATATAGACATTGTTTACCCTTTTTCCATTCAATACATCTTTACCATTTATGCTTAATATGAAACTAGTAGGAAAAAATTTTACGCTATAACCCTTATCACATAGCTGACTTATACTTAACAAATTATGCTTTAAGCCTTCAACCAATAACACATTGTCTATAAAAAAAAATTTCAAGTTTCCAATCATACCTGATCCAACCACCTTCTTTGTGGTATTATCTCCAAGTGTAACCTTGCCTCCACTCCTGGCTTCTAGTGTTATGAATTGAGCAGTATCTCTAGTCATATGCTTTGAACATCCGCTGTCCAGATACCATATGCTCTCACGAGGTCTTATGTGAGAGCGACCCTGCAAAAATATTAAATGTTAGACCTGGGAACCTAAACAAATTTGGGTTCACCTTTTAGTAATTTATAATCAGATGCATGTATGATATGTCTAAATTTAAGCATCTTAGGTCTCCACACCAAATGAGATTTCATCTTCAAAGTACAGGTGTGTGCTATATGTCCAACTAATCCACAATTATTACATTTAACATTAGGAAAAGTATTCCTAAGTCTTCTATCATTTATTTGTCTTCTTAGGGATTCCATATATTTAGGATAAAATTTAGGATTTATAAAATCTTCAAGTTTGGCGGGTATCATATTATCCTCGAGAGCTTTTATTTTCAACTTATAAAATGAATTCATGTCTTCCAAGATTCGATTTATATAATTGATTCGATATGTTTTGCTCTCTGATTCATCCTTAAATTTTTTAAATTATTTTTCAAGATCAGTATAGGATGATTTTAAAATCTCATGATTTTTATTCAGATCATCATATTCATCAAGTAATTTCATGTGATTGTCATCTATTAAAGCATGATCTTTTCTAAGGAATTCATGTTCTTTCTTAAGTTCTTCCAATTCTAAACTTACACTAGCATGCATCTTTTTTATTTTCCTATATGCATTATTCATGTGTTCAGAAACTTCAAACAATTCATCATAACTTAAGTCACATACCTCTTCTTGATCTGATTGATCAAGACTATCTGCCATCAAGCAAAGATTGGTGACTTCTTCTTACTTTTCAATCTCTTATGAATCTGAAGTTGAGTCCGCCCAAAAAGCTCTTTGAAACTTTTCTCGCCCTTCTTTACAGTTGGTTTCTCCTCTACCTTCTCCTTGTTAGGAGTGGCTTTGAGTTTTGGGCAATCAGTCTTGATATGACCTGGTTTCCTACATTCATAACAAATCACTTCATTAGAAACCTTGCCATTTCTGTTAAACTTACCTCTATTCCATTGCTGACGTCTCTTCTATTTTCTCTTTAGAAAGCTTCTGAATTGTCTAGTCATTAATGCAATATCGTCTTCATCCTCAGGTTGTGAGTGTTCACTCTCGGACTCTTTCACTTTAAGTGTTATATTCTTCTCCTTTCGTGGTTCACCTGCATCAATCTTTCTTTGACTAACCCCTTGCTCGTAAGCAATGAGTGAACCAAAAAGATTATTAATAGAATAAATGTTTAGATCTTTAGATTATGTAATTGTAGTAATTTTAGCATCATAAGCAGTAGGTAAACAAAGAAGAATCTTATTAACCATTTCAGCATTCGTTAATTCCCTACCAAGTGCATGCAAAGAGGTGATAATTTGTGTGAATCTTGTGTACATATCAGAAATGGATTCATTTGATTTCATGCGAAATAATTCATAATCATGTAACAAGATATTAAGTCTTGATTGCTTAACCTCAATAATCCCCTCATAAGTTATACAAAGTCTATCTCATATGTCATTTCCACTTTTGCAAGTGGAAACCTGCATGTAGTCTTCAGATTTTAAAGCACAAAATAAACTATTTAAACATTTAGCATTTAGTTGTGCTAAGTCACGTTCTTCTATAGTCCAATCTGCAAAAGGTGTTTCTACCCTAACTCCATTAACTAATCTAGTTGGTTTTGTATAACCTTCCTGGACTAACATCCACATACGATAATCAAGTGACTGTAAGAAAGTAGACATGCGTGTTTCCCAAAAATCAAAAGGTATATTGTCAAACAGTGGAGGTCTAGTAATAGAGTAACCCTCAAGTGTATTTCGATTTCCAAATGTAGCCATCTACGTTAATTAAAAAGTAGTTTAAACTTATGATTTTGAAACAAAGCTCTAATACCACTTGTTGAGTCTAGTGAATAGGTTATTAAACCTAAGTTAATGTCCCAAAGTACCAAGAGGGGGGGTGAATTGGTATTTAAAAATTTTCCCTCTTTTGATAAATTTAACCAAAATTAAACTTTAATGAAATTTTTTTATAAAAAGTTTTTCAACCACAATTTATAAAACACAAAATTAAATGCAAAAAATAAAAAGCAGTAAAATAAAAAGACACACGATTTATAGTGGTTCGGTCTAAACCAGACCTACATCCACTCCCTAAAGGCACCCTCTGAGTATTGCACTAATACCAATAGTATCTCTCCTTTTGCACCCACAGCAAGGCGGAGAAGTCTTTACAAACACTCTTTTCACCACTACCCGGTACGGTAGAGAATCGTCGTCCTTTTACACTTTCCCTAGTATTGGTAGAGAACCGTCATCCTTTCACACTCTCCTAGTGTGGGCAGAGAACCCTTCATCCTTTCACACTCTCCTAGTGTGGGTAGAGAACCCTTCGTCCTTTCACACTCTCCTATTGTGGGCAGAGAACCCTTCATCCTTTCACACTCTCCTAGTGTCGGCAGAGAACCGGATCTCCTTGACAGATCTCTTCACAAGAAATCTAGAATGAAGAAAGAAAAAGAGTGAAGTAATCTCAAATCACAAGTAGGAAATCTTACCTTTGAATATCATGCAAAGTTTTCACGCTCTAGTGGTAGAAATCCTTATTTGACTGCTCTCTCTCATTCTCTCCTTTACTCTTCTTCCAATAGGCGCGAAGATCAATGAGCAAAAAGATTGGGTGACAGTCTAATTTGAACTATATATACAAAAGATAAGAAAAACTGCAAGTTTTCATTTCTGTAAGCAGTGGATCGTCTCGTACGATCGTGGATTGTTCTGGATGATTTTACTTAAAGTGTCGGAAACGATCCTAATGTATATTGGTACGAACTATGTTCATACACGCTCATCATCCAGAGAGCTTCGTCCCGGTACAAACCATATTTTTTGTCTGGATGAACAGTGTAAGGTGAGAATCCCTAGATGTTCGTCCCGGGACGAATATTATATTCATCCTGGACGATTAGGACTTAAAAATTTTATACCCGCCTATTCGATCCATTGCTCTTCCGAGGGGTTAATTGACATGATCATGCCGTACGAATCAGGTTCGTCCCGTACGATCAGTTTACAAAAAGTGTTCCCCAAGAGTGTGTGTGTTGTGATTTTTCAATCAATTACAATCACTCCTTCTCATTTAAAAACTTATAATTTACAAATGAATATTTTGACGTCTTCATCGCTTGAAGTTGATTTTTCTGAAATGTTAGTACACACTAGAGCAAAAAAAATCTTCCAAAAAGTGTTAGGAGATATATAAAACAATAATATTTGAAATCATCAAAACAATACAAGTTGCAAGAATGTAAAACATGCAAATAGCAACTCTCTCTGCAGCTACTAGAATCCCCAAAATGATAGGAGATAGTAGTATTTCTAAGAAAGTGATTGGCCGGAGCCCAGTCAAAATCGGGGTCTTGAGATAAGAGGTGAAGCTTATCTTCTAAGGTGGGAAATTACAAGAGCTCATGATAATCTTGACATGTGATCTCAACATAACATGTATTAACATAAGACTGGAGTGCAGTGAAGGAGGATTTGATTCTGAGGCTAGCAAAAAACTCAAAAAGTATTTAAGAGTTGAAAGGAACAGCAAGTGTAAGGATAAAAGTCAAAGAGGTGTGTGCGAAAAGGTCGGGCATAGGATAAGAAAGTGTACTCGGGTTGACAGTCCGGGATAAGGTGATCCTGACTATCTTGTAATGGAGATAGGTGGCTTGGTCGACTACCTCAGTGAAACGAGGGTCAAGATTGGCCCTCGAGGAGCTTCCATAAGGCATACGAGAACGTTTACCACCAGCCATGAGCATGAAGAATAGAGAAATAGTGAAAGCAAGGATGAATGGAAAATGCGTGGGTGAGAAAAAATGTTTGCAATCCTCGGTTTAAAAAGAAATGAACATATCATCCTATTTTCTAAGACTATCGCAGAATCATTGAGGATGATTGCATAATTGTCTAGGATGATAAGGTGAAATAATTACGTCTGGGACGACTGGTCAAAAAACTAGTAATATCATCCAAGATGATCAGATAATAAGGCATAGGCAATCATCCCAAGGAGTCATGTCGGATGACTGTTAAAAAAGTATATCATCCGAGACAATTACATGGATCGTTCAGGAGGATCGATGATAATTGATCATACCGGCCGAATTTAAAATGTGTACCAAATTTTGCCACGTGAATCATCTAGAAAAAATAAGTGGATCATCTAGGACGGTCACCAATAATTGAGCAGAAGTTGTGAAGATCATCCAGGATGAGGAGGATCATCTAGGACGATCATAAATAATTAAAGCAGAAAATGATCAGATAGTCCGTGATGATAATGGATTGTCTAAGACGATCATAAACAGAGAAGTCATATCATATGTTAGATGGAATTTTAAGAGTGGATTGAATGTATTGTCCAGGATGATTTATCAAAGATTGAAGATTTGGAGATGGATGGAGATGATTAGAGAAGACCCAAAAACATAAAAAATAGTAGCAAAAGATAAAAAAAATATGAAAAATATAATAAAAAAGATAAAAGGAATAAAAACAAAGCTTTTCTTTTTAATCAAAGCACGAATATGATAAATTATCCATGTGATTGAATTAAAAATTTATAAGAACAATGAGTTACCATCATCGAAATCCAAAAAATGGTAGAATATCCAATTCAGTTAGCCCTAGCTCGGATTTCTCTTAGGGCAAATTGTCTTTTGAAAAATAAAAGACCTAACTCAGAAAAACTAATTGGATAAGAAAAAGAGATCCGTTCAAAACTTGATTCCAAAAAAATATCTTATAAAATAATATACCAAAGTAATTTATTACAATTTTGAAATCAATCCTTTAGAAATATCAAGTGACACATGAATTCTTCTAAAATTTAAAAGTTTAAAAGAAAATGAAGCGTTACTTTTGTGAGCTCATTTTATACCTCTTATCAATTGATTGACGTACTTTACTCATCTTTTGATTTTGGATACACTTTGTGTATCTTTAAATTTTTTTGGGTGGTCATTGCGCATCTTTTTTTTTTCTTTGGGGCTTATTTTATGCCCTTGACATTTTTACAAGCAAGATCCCTTTTCAAACTATTAAAAACTATCAGTTGTGAGTTTATCTTCAAGATATTAGAAAATAAAAACTCACTCTCTAATATAAGGAAGAATAAACTATAAAATAGAATCCGTTTTATATAATAAATACAACGACAAGATTACGAAAGTTTGAAAGTAATCTAAAGATTTTGAATATTATATATATAAGATAGATTACTATAGCAAGATAAAAAAGATCTCAATCGCAAAATCCAGTTGTTAATTTGAGATAGACTTTTATTTAGAAAAGAAAATTAAACCGTTAAAAGAGATTAGAGGGAGGAAAACAATCGACAGTGTTTCTCCCTTTAACTGATTTAGGGATGTTAGACATTGACTATAAAATTTCAAAAATTAAAATAAGACATATAATATCATTTCAATTATGACCAAAAAGAAAAATATAAATAGAACATAAGAGATGAAAACACTACAAAATAACATCAAATAAAAAATCAACACACAAAACTAAAAAAAATATGAATAGAAAATAATAACGAGCAGTGGATCAAAAACCATACATATCAGAATTGATTAAGTAACAAATTCATGCAATTATGTGTCGTGAGCCTCCGATGTTCAGGTACCACATGCTCTCAAGAGACCTTTTGTGAGATCGAGCCTACAAAATCATTCAACGTTAAATTTAGGAAACTAAAGAAGTTTGGGTCCCTTCTTATGAATAGAAGAAAGCGATGCATGTGTGTTATGTTATAAATCATGCAATTTGGATCTCCATGCCCAATATGTACTACGGTAAATAGTACAAGTGAGTGAAATATATCCTAGCATGCCATATGAAAAACATCTAACGCCAAGAAAAGATTTACTAATCTACTCGGGTGGTGATGCTTCTTCTTAATATTATGTGATGCATACAAAGTTGGTTTATCATTTTCAAAAGCTTTGAATTTTTCTAACTTCTTAAACTCTTTTTCTAACTAAACATGAGATGACTTTAAGAAATCATGTGCATAAGTTATTTCAATATGCTTTTTATTTAACTCATCAAGCTCATCAAGTAATCACATGTGATTGTTATCAATTTAGGCATAATCTTTAAAAAAAAATTCATTCTCTTTTTACAAATTTAAAAACTTCAATTTTAAACTAGCATGCAATTTCTTAAGTTTCTTATATGATGCATGAATTTTCTCACAAACTTCAAGTAATTGTTTGTAGCTTAGTTCACATACCTCTTCTTGGTTAGATTGACTAAGATGATCACAAGCCATCAAGCACAAGTTTGTTGTCTCCTCCTCAGCTTCAGTCTTAGAGCAGTCAAATGTAGAATCCGCCCAGAATGCCTTTTGATACTACTTCTTATCCTTCCTGAACTTGGGTTTCTCCTCACCCTTCTCCTTGCTTCAGTAAATCTTAAGTGTAGGATAATCAATTTTGACATGTCCAGACTTCCTACATTCAAAACAAACAACATCAGAAAAACTTTTATAAATTTTATTATCCTTACCTTTTTTTCACTTATGATGATGCTTGTGATTTTTCCATAGAAAGCTTTTGAATTGTCTAGTGATTAAGACAACATCATAGCTTTCAGACCCAAAAAAATTCATATCCATATCGTTAGCTTTCAGCATCATAGTTTTCTCCTTCTTCTTCTCACCTACATCAAGTTGTCTCTGATTTACCCCTTACTCGTTAGCAATGAGTTGTCCAAGTAAGTTATCAATAGAATACGTATTTAAATCCTTAGATTAAGTAATTGTAGTAATCTTAGCATCAATAGAAGAAGGCAAGCATCTCAAATTTTTATTAACTCTTTCATAGTTAGTTAGTTATCTTCCTAAGGCATGCAATGAGATGACAATTTGAGTAAACCTAGTATATATATGTCAAAAATCAATTTAGTAGGTTTTATACGAAAAAGTTCATAGTCATGTAATAAAATAATCAATATATATTGCTTAACTTCATTTGTTCCCTCATAAGTAATACACAACTTATCTCAAATTTCTTTATCAGTAGAACAAGTTAAAACATGCATATAATCTTCAGATTTCAAATCACAGAAAAAATAGTTCAAGCATTTTTCATTCAGTTGCGTTAAATCTTTATCATCAAAAATCTATTTAGTAAAAGAAAGTTCAGTTTTAAAGTTATTAATTTCATGAGACAGAGGTGAATATCCATCCTTAACAAGCATCCACATGTGATAGTTAATCGATTGTAAAAACATAGACATGCGAGTTTTCCAAAAATCAAAAGGAATATTGTCAAATAAATATAGTTGGGTAATAGAATACCATTCCGTAGTATTACAATTACCAAAGTTAGCCATTAATCAAAATTCAAAAGTTTCAAAACTCCTTTTTATAAATCCCGCTCTGATATCACTTGAAAGTTCGTCAAGGATATTAGGCCCTTATGAACTAGTCACAAAACTAACCAAGAGATGGGGTGAATGGGTATTTAAAATTTTCTCCAAAAAAAATCACAAACAAAACCAAATAATCACCACAGAAATTGAAGTGCAAAATATAAATGTGGAACAATAATAAGAAAGAATATAATAGATTTTATAGTGGTTCGTTCAACCTGACCTATGTCTACTCCCCGGAGCCTCTCCTCTGGGTATTGCACTAAACTCAGTCTCTCCTTTGCCCCCATAACAAGGAGAAGAAGCCCGTATAAAAACTCCTTTCCACCAATCCCAATGAGGCAGAGAACACAACTCCTTTTGCTTCCTCCTAAAGTAAGCAAAGAAACTCGATCAGTTGCTAAAGTAGGCATCTCTTAAACCTCCAAGGAACCAGGGACGATGACCAAGATGATGACTCAGATTCTTGATTGGAGAAATCTTTGTGAAACCCCTCATAAACTCCCCCTCACAAGATCCTCTCTCTATCTCCTTTTTCCCCCTCTCCTATTGGCTCTCTCAGGTCAGCATAGTAGCAAAAGATCTCCTCTTGAGAATATAAGAGATCTTTTAAACAAGGGCTCCAAAATTATCCTAATTTGTAACTAATTATAAAATATTATCTAGGACGATCGATCGATCGCACCGTACGATTAGTTCAAATTTAGCTTAATCAGTCATGACGATTTGGGAGAGTTTGGACGATTAGAAGGTTCCTTTGTTCAGATCATCGGTCATGTACGATTAGTTCAAGTCAACGAATATCATCCAAACCATCGCCCTAGATGGATGTCTGGATGATGAAAAAGTAACTTGATCGTTTAGGCCGATCTCATAATCATCCGGGACGATTAGTTCAAAATGTCACATATCAAACATAGCCCTAGATGGATGTCTGGATGATGAAATAATAACTTGATCATCTAGGTTGATATCATGATCATTTGGGATGATTAGTACAAAACATCATATATCGGCCAAAACATCGTCCGGGATAGAGCCAGGTCGATTATAGATTGTCCAGAAAGAACTAGGGTTTTTTAATTGATCATCCCAAACGATCCTGCAGTTGTCTAAGACGATATGATCGAGCAATCAAACCTTAACTGCTTTCCTTAATTTACAAACTAATTTAGGCATGATTATAATGCATCATTCAGGATGATGTCTAAAAATAAAACATGCCTAATAGGATTTGGTGACTGATTCTTTCTAATTTGATCCTATCATCCTGGACGATGATAATATCGTCTAAGATTATTTGCTTAATTATGGCTACCTTAATCAGGATGCCCTAATTAGGATTTCTATTTTTAACTGATCGTCAAGGATGATTATGGATCATCCTAAACGATGTGATAAAAAATAGAGAAAACTAAAAACAAATAGAATTTTTTTCCCCAAGTATGTGTATGCAAGGTTACTTAGCATTAGGACCCACATTATTACAATGGACTCAATAAAATATAAAAGACACTTAACATACATTACAAGCTGACTTAGTCCTAATCTACCCAATCTTGAGCTCGTTTGATTTGCAATTTGATCTTGTGGACCTGAAATGTTAGTTGGCAAGACAGTCATAGGAAAATAAAAATATTTGCTATCATCAAAATTATATTCTTTGAAATCAGATTCACAATAATCTCTTATCATTAATTAAACTATGATTTGATTAACAAATAATAGTGTTTATTTTAACCCATATTTTAAATATTCGTACAGTTTTATTAGCATCGCATAGTATGATTAGCTCAAAAATCAAATTTAAAATCTTACTTATATTAATTTGACAGCAAGGATTTTCATATCGTAACGAATTGTATAGTATGATCCAGATCATATAGTACAATTAGTTCACAAAAACTAATTTTTTAATTAGCTACTAAGCCCAATTCTTTATATACTAGTCGTATAGTAAGATTATAAGTCATATAATACGATTAATAGAAAAATTTTAACTTTTAAAACTTATATCACTCCTCCTATATATGTGTGCATAGTCACTCAATTGCATACACTCTTATGTAACAAAACTTAAGAAATGGAAAATATATAAAAGTAAAATTATAGACTATGTTTACTTGACATTCCTGTTCTACTCATTCTTAAACTTTCGATAGCGTTAAGCAGTGTATTTTTTACATGCAATGTTATTGCTCACAAATAGAATAAATATCTCAAGTATTTGGTAATAAAAGTAACAATTCAATCAATAATGGTTATCATAATTAAAATCACAGATAATGGATCCTGGATTGTAACAAGAGAAGCTTCAAAGTCATTATTATGAGGGTAAATAAGGGTTCCGAGTTCTCTACATTTGTAGGAGGGAGAAAAAGGATTGAAGGTCCACTACCGGCACCAAGAGCATGACAGCTTTCAACACTCTGCCGCACCAGGGTTGGTGGAAGGGATTTTTAAAAGGGCTTATCCGCCTTGCAATGTGGCCAATATGAGAGACACTTAGTATTAGTGCAATACCCAGAGTGGATGACTCTAGGGAGTGGACGTAGGTTAAAGTTTATTGAACCAATATAAAAATCTTTGGTGTGCTTTTTCCTTTTTGCATTTAATTTTTTATTATTTTCTTTTAATCATCTACAAGTTGAATTTACTGCACAAATTTCAATATTTACTATCAACTGCATATATGATAGGTTGTGATTTAAAAAAAAATTGCATATATTGAAAAATATTTTAAATTCTCAATTGCTTCCACACGCTTTAATATAATTACTTATATTAGTTTTTAAAATCATTTTATAACAAAAAAAAAGGAATCAATATTAATCATTTTATAGCAAGATTGTACAGTTTGATCGATCATATTTATTATATCATGATATGATTGACTAATCACAGGGGATAATTTAAGTAAGATTTAATATTATCATAAAGTATGATTAGAATCATACTGTACGATTAGTTCAATTTTCATTTTTAAAAATCCTTAATTTATCTAACGGCTATGGTTTACATATCAAAACAAATTTTATTGTACAATATAAATCGTGCAGTACGCTCAGTTTCTTAAAATTTATGGTTCAATTAGTCGTTGGACATAATTTTCCAAATAACATATTGTACAGTATGATTATAATCGTATGGTAAGGTTAGTTCAAATTTTTTATTTCAAATTTCTTACTCTATTAGTGTGTGTGTGCATGTTCACAAGTTTATCATACACCCTTATATGGCCAGACTCATGAAATAAAATTATAAGAAAATTAAATTACTGACTCTTTTTTATTGACAACCTATTATACCCAAGCTTGAGTCTTGCAGTCTTGAGCGGTGTGCGTCCTTCCTAAAATGTTAGTGAGAACAGAAAAAAATAATATCCAGTATATATGTTTGAAAAATTAAAAGAACTCAAACATTAATGTTTGTTATCATCAAAATTACAAGCTAGGGATCCTAAGCCTTGGATTTAAATGATTTAAATATATCTCACTCTATCAATGATGCTTTTTAAGGTCCAAGTATTAACTCCGTGCGAGATGCCGCAGAGATACAATTAAGTCAAATCTTTGTAGTCGTTGGTATTGCGGATAAAAAATAATAAAAACTAGATAATAATATCTGACTAAAATTTGAATAAGATAGATTTTAAAATTCTTAACAATAACAACATCAAACCATTATCCCACTATGTGAAGTCAGCTATATGAGTCCTTTTTTATTTATTATGCCTTGTTAAAAGTTAAATTCTCATTTAAATCTAATAAGAAGATGTTATTTCTAATATTTTCTAACCAAGTCTTTTTGAGGTCTATCGCTTTCTTAACAAAACTCAAATCTTATAATATCTACTTTCCTAACTAGGCAATCTGAATGCCGCCATTTTATGTGACCAAGCCATCCAAGGCGACTCTCCCTAATCTTACCTTTTATTGAAGCTACTCCAACCTTTTCACGTATATGCTCATTTTGTATGTTTCCTCTAAAAGTAAAGCCACTCATCCATCAGATCATCCTCATCTCTACAACACTTAACTTAATATTAAGTTTCACTTTTAAAGACCAACATTTTGCACCGTAATGTATTACAAGTTAAACCATCATATAAAATTTTTCCTTACGTTTGAGGGGAACTTTCTATCACACAACATGTCGGATGCATTCATCCACTTTAACCATCCAATTTGAAATATACCAATAATATTCCCATCTATTTCACCATCACACTGAACAAAAGACTTGATCACCAAAAGTCAAAGTCCCCCAACAGGAAAAACCATTACTAAAATTACACTCCATATATTCAATTTTAATCTACTCAAACGAAAACTTTTAGACTCTAAAATTGACCTCCATAATTCAAATCTACCTTCAACTCCCTCTCGAGTCTTATCAACAAGAAGAATATCATCAACAAAAAAAGCAAACACTAGTGTACAACCTCTTGCATATGTCTAGTGAGAACATCCATAACTAAAGCAAAAAGATATAGGCTTAAGGCTGATCCTTGATGTAAAAAGAAAATTAAAAATTCTTAAATTAGCTTAAAAATAAATGCAATCTATCAATAACACATCTTTTTTAATATCACAATCATCTTAAAACAATCCCAAAGGTTTGAAAACCCATTCAGCCCAAATTCTCACATATTATTTTCAGATTAAAAAAACAGTTAAAATCTTTCTAATTTCCTTATGGCGTATTAACCTGCAATAAAATCCTAGCCGGACGTCAACCAACGAGAAGTTTTTTAATTTTGAGGTGAAGACTTAAGCATTCTAAAGAAAGCATCCTCCCATGGCCAAAAGCATAAAGCCACTTCCACAGATGGTGGAAAAGCTTAGCAGAAAAACAGTAATTTACCTTATAAAATTTGAGGTGCCACAAACTAGCCATTAGAACAGATATTTTTGAGTATCTAGTCACACCAGATCACATAGAATCCAGGAACATATGGGAGCAAAAACATTTAGTTTGCACATAAGCACTTCAATTTCCAATAAAAGGTTGAAAGAAAAACTACACTCCATGAGTGTAATAATTCATATGTGTAATATATGGTAGGAAAAAGCTAAAAAATATGAGATTTCTCTATGCACGTTTGCAACTACATTATGTATGTTGAACTGCAATACGGCAGCGGTTTAGTAAGATGCTGCAGGTCTACTATGTTGAAATCTTTTTTTATTAGATAGCACAAAAGATAGCACAAACTGACTTGTTGAATGATCAATAACCCAGCCATAAATCTCAATGCGGACCATCTCTGGCTCAGAGATGGAAAGCAGCTTCCAGAACTTTAATATGCATTTAAATCGGCATCTTAGACTAAATGGCTCCAAATCTACAAAGCAAACACACATTAAATGAGCATGAATTTTATTAACTATATTAATTAAAGCAAATAAACAAATTATTTCAGCTGGCGTAAGAAATAAACAATAGAATGTCAACAAAACCTGCTTGTCCTTTAATTTTTACATGTCTCGTCTCACGAAGAATGAGACAAAAAAGCGCAAAACTGTTGCTAAAGCAACAGATTGTTAGTTGTTGGATCAAATTTCCTCAATTTTCATAATACTTCTAACAATTACCAGAAAATGGAAAAACAATGGCGAATGGAAAACTTATAGAAAGCTAAAAGTCTATTTTATTAATATCTTTCAGCAGTCAAAATGATCAAATTCATACATTTGCAGTATATAATCAATAAAACATGAATTTGATGCCTACAATTTAAAGAACTTGAAACATTAAAATCACAACTATCTTCTCATGCAGTTGAGACTATCCGCTAAGATAATCATGACACATCTAATTGATATTCAAATTATTGTCAAAGTTTGTGAAGTCATGCAGCTATTTTGAATGATAATATTAAATAATTTGGATATTGTATTTAAATGATAAAGGCATCAGGTTTGGATTATCGAAATCAACCCCACCAATATTCAAGCCATCAAGAAGACGATTCCACACATATTTCTTTGGCATCCTTCTTATGCACATGGTGATTCATCCCAAACCTATCTAATATGCAGCAGCCCTTCTCAAAGATAATGAAGAAGGATGCTCTATTCATTTGGGATGAGGTCTTCTATAACATAAAACAATAACTATTGCATACCCCAATTCTTGTAGCACCCATTTCAAGAAAAATAATAATTCTAACACAACTACCATGAAGAAGTCGTTACTGCCCCAAAACAATGAGAACGAGAAGGACAAATTCCTCTACAAAATAAGTTGAAAGCTAGTGAAAGCAAAAGCATGAAATTTCCCAATAGAAAATCACAAAAATATATTGATCTTCGTTGTTTAGAAACACTAGCCCAATATGCTAGCCCATCTAGTCAACATCACATGCCTCCTAACAGCATTTAGCGTTACAACAACAACAACATCATCAAGCCTTTAGCCCACTGGGGGGTCGGCTGCATGAATCCTTTTTCTCCATTATGCCCCTGTTAAAAGTTAAATTTTCATTTAAATTTAGTAAAGAAAGGTCATTTCTAATATTTTCTAACTAAATCTTTTTAGGTCTACCTCTACCTAACATAAGTCAAATCTAATATATCTACTTTCCTAATCGGGTCATCGGAAGGCACCATTTTATGTGACCAAAGCATCTAAGGCAACTCTCTCTAATCTTATCTTCCACTAGAGCTGCTCCAACCTTCTCACATATATGCTCATTCCATATCTTGCCTCTAAGAGTAAAGCCACTCATCCACTTGAGCATCCTCATCTCTGCAACACTTAACTTAATATTACGCTTCTCTTTTAATGATCAACATTCTGCATCATAAAGCATTGCAGGTCTAACCAACTTATAAAATTTTCCCTTAAGTTTGAGGGGGACTTTTCTATCACACAATGCATTCCTCCACTTTAACCATCCAACTTGAATTCCAAAAATAAAAAACCCATCTATTTCACCATCACTAGGAACAATAGCCCCAAGATATATAAAATGTGTATACTTATTAATAACTTGATTACCCAAAGTCACAATCCATATATGCAGTTTTAGAACTACTCAAACGAAAACCTTTAGACTCTAAGGTTGACCTCCATAATTCAAGTTTACTTTCAACTCCATCTTTAGTCTTATCAACAAGAAGAATATCATCAGCAAAAAAGCATACACCATGGTACAACCTCTTCAAATGCTTGGTGAGAACATCCATGACTAAAGCAAAAGGTAATGGGCTTAAGGCTGATCCTTCATGTAATCCAACTGAAATAGGAAAATAATTGGTCAAACCACCTTGTGTTTGAACATAAGTAATAACTCCTGCATATATAATCTTAATGACTTGAATATAAGCATTATTAAACCCTTTCTTATCTAGAACTCTACATAACGCTTCTCTTGGAACTTTATTATATGCTTTCTATAAATTAATAAATATCATATGTAGAACCTCCTTATTCTCTCTATACTTCTCCATCAATCCTCTCAATAAATATATTGCTTCCATAGTAGACCTACCTGGCATAAATTTAAATTGATTTTGAGAAACATTAGTATCACGTCACAACATAAGTTCCATAACTCTCTCCCATAATTTTAGAGTATGACACATTAACTTAATTCATCTATGATTCGCACAATCTTGTGCATCATCTTTATTCTTAAAAATAAGAATCAACACACTCATTCTCCACTCACCTGGCATCTTTTTAATCTTTAAAGTAGTATTAAAAAGTTTAGTATTCCAAGAAATTCTTTCATCTCCTAAGCATTTCCACACCTCTATTGGAATATCATCAGGTCCAATAGCTTTATCACACTTCATTTTCTTTAAAGCCCCTCTAACTTTAATTTACTAATACAGCAATAAAAATTAAAAATCATTATTTTCATTTAGGTTACTAAGATAACTAAAAAGTCAACCGTATTCTCACAATCATTATTGAAAAGTTTAACAAAAATATTTCATCCACCTTTGTTGAATATCTTCTTCTAATAAAAATATTTTTTTATATTCATACTTAATGCACTTCACTTGAACTAAATCCTTACTACTCCTGTCTCTTTATTTGGCTAACTTATACATATTTCTTTCACCCACCTTAGCACCTAATCTATGCATATTGCTTTCGTAGACTTCTTACGGGTTTCTTTATATCTTTCCCTATTATTAGAATTTTTAGATCTAAATTAATTTTATAACAAATCTTCTTATTTTTAATCTTTTCTTGCACATTTTGATTCCATCACAAACTATTTTTACTATTAAGAGCTTTTCCCTCTGAAACTCCAAGTACCTTTGCAATATTCTTAATATCACTAGCTACTTTTTCTTTTTGCATTAGCTTCCTCTTACACAAACAAATCTTAACATCTAGAATCTTACTCTAAAAAAATATTTTAATTAATATTTTTAAATGCCCCAATCAAATCCTAGAAAAATATTTTATTTTCTGCCCCTTCATCTTAAAATTTAAAACTAATAAGCGATATTGAGTACATAAACTTTCATTCGAAATAACTTTGCAATCTTTGCAATATAAACGATTCATTTTTCTTATAAAAAAATAATCAATATGAGTTTTATTATGACCATTCTTATAAGTGACGAGATGTTCATCTCTTTTCTTAAATAAACTATTAGCAATTATAAAATCATAAACTAAAGAAAAATATAATATAACCTTACTATCTTAATTAGTCATTCCAAACACATAGCCACCATGAATACTTTTAAATCATCTAACTCTCTACCAACATGTTCATTAAAATCTCCTCCAAGAAAAATTCTTTCTTCAAAAGATATATTTTGTATTAATCTTCTAAGTGAACACATACCCAAACCTACTTAAGATGCATAAGCAATTATAATATTAATAATCTTAACATCAATAACAATCTTTAAAACTATAATTCTATCTCTAATTTTATTAATTTTTAAAACATTATCCTTAAAACTCTTATCTACAATCACACCTACATCATTTCTAAGACGACCTCTACCGCATAAATTAAATCTTAAAATATCAATCTCCTTAGCCTTCTCTCCAACCCATTTAATTTTCTATATGACACTAACTTAATTTCTTTGTAATTCACATAATCTTATATATCAGCTTTATTCTTAAAAATAAGAATCAACTCAATATTTTCCACTCATCTAAGATCATTTTAGCTTTCAAAATAATATTTAAGATGTAGTAAGCCAAAAAATCTCTTGATCTCCAAAACATTTCCAAACTTTTATTTGAATATCATAAGCTCTTACTATTTTTCACACATTTTTGTTCTTTAAAGTCTCTCTAATTTCAATTTTATTAATATTATGATAAAATTAAAAAAAGAATTGTTTATTATATATTTATAATTTATTTAAACATTGTCATTACCAGGTCGTAAGTTCTGGAGGAAAAATATTGAGGGCTGTGTTAGATGATCAACAACTAGCATAAAACTTGTCGAATACTCATGATATGAATTCATTAATATATTTTATTCATGCTAAGGAAGAAACACACTGTATGGCCTGAATACACTGACAAGTATGCAAGGGCTGCTGCACCAGTACCCGGGTGCAATGTTAAATAGGTAAGGGTTTCCATATCATGGACAGATGTGAGAAAAGAAGAGAGTCCAAGAAATTAAAATTAGGATAAAAACTTAGAATATAGGTTCCCTTACAAGCAAAATTAATGAAATTAATAAAAATAATGATTCAAGTCATTAAAGATATGTACACAGGAGCCATTATTAGTGTTCAAACACAAGGTGTTTGAACTAAGCATTTGGCAATTTTAGTTGGATTATATCAAGGAATAACTTTAAGCTCATATATTTTTACTTCAATCATGTATCATGGATGTTCTCACTAGACATTTGCAAGAAGATATACCTTAGTGTATGCTTTTTGCTGATGATATTATTCGTATTGATAAGACTACAAAGGGAGTTGATTAAAAACTTGAATTATGGATATCAACCTTAGAGTAAAAAGTTTTTCATTTGATTAGATCTAAAAATGAATACATTGAGTGTAATTTTAGTTGTAATAAAACTAGTGATGGGATTGTGATATTGGGTGATCAAGTCATTAAAAAGAATGTATATTTTAGTATCTTGAGGTATAGTTCAAAGAAATAGTGAAATAGATAGGGTTATTATTAGTAGAATTCAAATTGGATGGTTAAAACGGAGGAATGCATTGGACTTGACTTGTTGTGTGATAGAAAAGTACCCTTAAAAATAAGTAAAAATTTTATAAGATGGTGAAACCTGCGATGGCTTTACACTTAGAGACAAAATGTGAGACGTGTTGAATTCCATTTTGTTTGGTCGATAATCGAGAACCGTACTATACGCCATCGATAGGCAGAGAGCACGAGAAGAGAATGTATTAAAGTATGAATGTGAAGAAAGAAAGAGAGAAGTTAAGAGATTGTATGAATCTAGACTTAATATTTATTATTCAGGTCAGAGATACAAGCAGGTGGAAAGCTGGAGCTTTAGATTACAAAAAAAGAAATAACATTTCTTAATTTTTCCTCCAATGATTCTTCCTTGTGGTCTCTCTCTTTTGAGGATGCTTTATTTGAAACTATTAAAATCTTTCTTCTTCTTTCTTATCAGTCCTCCCCTTTTTATAGAGTCTGGAAAGTTGCATAAGGTACATCTTTGACATTATTATTGTCTTGCCGGTCTATGTTGTAAGTCGGTCATTGGTGCCGAGTGCAACGGCGATTGAGAGGGGCTAGTCAAATAGACTTATGGAGACTTCTCGTCCTTGGCTGAGAGCTAGTCCAAAAGCCCTTATTGAGATAACAAAAGAGTGGGTATCATCGAAGTGTAGTAGGTAGAAAGAGCTAATGTAAAATATTAGGTCATTCAGTGGTCGCTCTATTGTGAGGTGAGAAGGGTGACTGATGTCTTAACAATGCCTATAGATCGATCTGGTTGCAAGAAATGTCTGCAAGGTCGCCCACATGGGAATCTCAATTCTAGTTGAGATGAATAAAGATTTTTCTGTCTGAGAAAAGAACTTTTGAGGTTTCCCTCGCCTGAGAGTGACTACTTGGAAGAGGTGGTTGATGTTGGTTCACCATGCTCAAGTGGTAACCACCTTTCCAGCTCCTGAGTGAATCCCTCAAACGAAAAGCTCCAATAGAGGAGTAGATCCTCCTTTCCCTTGATCCGAACATAAACTATAAGACACTTATGAACAGGTATCTGCACAGGTATTCATGAGTATACATTTGGTTACTCGATTTATGCAACTCTTTAAACATCGGATGTCGAAAAGGTTCGATACTTCGATAAGTGAAAACCAAAAAGAAGAGCACGAGTAATTACTAATTTACTACCCAATATCCTTTATGATTCGTGTTTCCTCATATAGACCAGATGACCTCATCTCCAGGTATCTTTAAAAATATCAGCTTCGGGTCAAATAAATGTTTTCTTTTGCTTTTCAACTAAGAGCGTCTCTTGGAATTCGAGCTTCTCAAAAGGTTGCCAAGAAGGCATGAGTAACCGTTGGCATGGAGGCTATGATCAAGGAGGTTATGCCAAGTAGGTCCATTGTTGGAAAAGGGGGGAGAGTGTTTGTTGACTCGATCGATCTGACTAAGTTTTTTGCCGAAGAGAAGCGAGTTGAGGTAGGGGAACCAATTGTTATAAGGGATAACCAATCGCATGGTCTGGCTGTGTGGACAAAGAAGACAATTGTTCCTATGGTCCTGGTTGTGGGAGGCATGACCTATGAGGCAAAGGCTCTGACAATGAGGAATATAATCCTTTTCTTTTTGGAAGTGCACAAGGGAGCACGAGTGAGGTACTTCCAAAGGAGGTGAGTGTGCCAAAGAGGGAGGCAGTTGTTCTGGAAATTGTTGTAACTACTGAAAGAATTGAAGGAGCTGCTAAGGGGCGAGCTGTAGATAAGGCGCCTGGGAAGCTGACTACTCTCTCGTATACCCTCTTTACTGACCTCATCTTTCCTTCGAAATGAATTTCGATAGATGAAATTATTGGAAGGTTAATGGCTCTGGAGTCGGTGGCCAAGTTCAAGGGTGCAAGAGAGCTCAGTGTTGTTGAAGGGAGGGTTGCAACAGCGAATGACGCCGACTGGAGAGAGGCAATTGCTTCTTTGGACGCCCGGCTGACGATTGTGTGGGACTGTGCAATCTCAATAGAAACCGAACTGTGGTCGCTGCTTAATCAGACCAAGCGGTACCTTTTTGTGGGTGTTCAGTACATTGTGGAATACCTTAACCGAATGGAATGTCTAAGACTATGGCGAAGGATCATGTACTAGAGCAAGCCAGGCGTATTCCCCTTATTGGTTGATTTATACCTTTCTTTTCTTTTTCCATGATTTGTTTTGTCCATGAGTTTAGACATGTTAATTCTCAAATGGATAGTCTTTGATTCCTGCAAAAGAAATTAAGAGGATTTTTTCAATTCCATTGAATGGGACGGAGCGGTAGATGCACCATGGATTTTGAGAGTGGTTGTGCAATTACTATGAATGAGAGTGATGTGGCCTTTCGGATTGTGCAATGATGAGAAAGAATAGTGCGATCTTTCGTCTTAATTTCTATTTTTATATCTTCCATTCTTCAAAGTTTCAGATTATAACTTCAGGATGTCTAGTTTGTGCAAATGAGCAAATAAGTTACTTGACAAGAGTGACTTGTCCTAGACTCACCTGATTGAAGAGTACGCCGAGTATGCTTTCAGAGCATAAAGCTTTTCAAATGTCGGTTTCGTCGCCAAACCGGCAATGGAAAATGAACATATTAACTCTATGTTAGATGAGGAATTGGTAATTCCTGATGATCATCTAAATCTTGGGTTGTCATTTCCCCTGTGCTCAGAGATAAAGGAAGTTTTGAATTTTTATGGGGTTGTTCCCACATAATTACTGTTGAATTTGGTGGCATGAGTGATTTCATTTGCTTCTTTGCTGCAAGAGCGCAGTCTGCCATGGTCTCTGAATCAATTTAGACACGTCTTTACAGTATAAAGGCTTCGCAATAGAGTTTTGTCCAATTCCCGCATTCGACGGGCAGAACGATAGGCCTAGCGAACAAAGTACGAGACTGAAAAGCAAAGTTTGTCGTTGTTTTGAGCACTCGAATGGAGAGCGTGTACTGCTCGGATATCATTGTGGAAGAAGTTAAATCTTTCTATGCTTTCTAATGAGAGGGCGGTATTGTTGGTGGTGAAGAATGAAACACCAGTGGATCTGCACCATGTGGCTTATCAAAATATTTTCAAGAATTTCTATGCTAAGTTGTATGTTAATTCTTGAAGTGACGATATCGTTGATTGGTTCTGATATTTTATTTGTCTATTGCAGAGGGAGTCACGAGGTATACTTATCCCATGAATCTGTCATCGCAATCCGATGTGACGATGGCGACCATGAGGCCAGAGGATAAATCCTCTTTGGTCGTAGGCAAAGTTGATGTGAGAGTTTGTCCAAAGAAGAGAACGAGCGCGGAATCTGGCCGAGTTCCAAGGTTTTGGTGGCTAAAAAGACACTTATGTCAAAGGAGTAGAGTCATGCTAGTGCGCCCTTAAAGGGCAACGATGTCGTGGGCCTTCCCAGGGAGGAGGTGGTGTCTACCAATCTGACCATAAGAGGAGAAGAGATGGCAGTAGCGCGTAGGAGAGAAGAGCTGACGACAGGTGCTGATGCTCTCAATGGCTCCAAGGGCTACATCTCGTCGGGTGGCGACGCGGCAAATCCTTCTGGTAAGAGCGAAGTTTCTAAAAGAAAAGATGAAGGTGATGAACTAGTGTCTAGGTGGAGTTTTGATACTAGAGATATTATCCACAGCCCTTTGATGTAGTGACTTATCTCAAAGATGGATCCACACATCTTGATTTGCTCATCAATGAATTTAATGGCAAACTCCTAAAAGAAAGTTTTCCTTTTGGGAATACATTACATGGCATCAATTGCCAATCTTGGGAAAGTAAAGGTGACCAAGAATTATATTGAACATGCCTTTTTTGAGGAGAAGAAAGTCTACTGCGAGAGAGTAAGTTGGATGAGTCGTATTGGAAAAGAGATCGCCCAGATGCGAGATCAACACCATTTTGAACTGGATTCAATGAGAGCAAAGCTGCGTTGTGCTAAAAAAGGAAGTCTCCCCTCAAGGTCATTTGGTGTCATTGTCTTGTCGATTCCAGAGGCAACCATGTGCTGCCTATTGCGAAGCTTGCCGCAAAAGTGGGGAGCATACCCTTAGTGGTGTAATGCCTATAGTCGCCTATAGTGTTAGGGATCTTTAAAACCTACCAACTATTATGGACTCACATGATACTCATTGCAGAGCATGTCGCAAAGGGTGAAGTCGGCCAATTGTGGCTGAGGCATTTTGTTGTAGAGAATGGCTAAATGCATGTAGTTGCCTATAGTGACGGGGCACTTAAGACTAATCAATTGTTAGGAACTCACATGCTACTTATTGCGGAGCTCATCACAAGGAGGGAATCAGCCAATAGTAGCTGAAGTGTTTTGTTTTGGACAATGGCTGGATGCCTGTAGTCACCAATAGTGCTAGGATACTTAAGACTTGTTAATTATTAGGAACTCGAACGCTACTCATTGCAAAACTTGTCGCAAAGAGGGAAGTCGGCCAACAGTGACAGAGGAGTTTTATTGTAGCTGATTTTTCGAAGATGATGTGATTACGATCTTCTGGCGGAATAATGCAAATCCTGCCCATACAACGGCAATAAGTATTTTCAGAAGATGTATCGAATTACCCTAGGTGGTAAGTGGCACATTATGCGTTTTTTTCAAAATCTAGCTAATTTGATGAGTCATTATGCCCAATTATAATTATCGACATAACTCTTCATGTTCTCCCCCCTATAAATAGGATGGAGGCGTGCAAGATGCCTAAGCAAGTATACCGATGGCTTTTGTGGAAACAGTAGTCTCTTTTAGGTTTGTCATCGAGAGTGAGCTTTTTTGAAGAAGATAGGAGTAGCTTCAAGCTTTCGTTGGCTTGGTGTTTTGCCTTCCTACGACATTGGGAGCAAAGAAGAGGAGAAATGAAATGTGTTTTCTTTCCTAATGTTAGTATTCAGGTGTAAATGAATTTTTCACATAAGAATTGACTCAGCACTCCATGTTTTGGGAGAGATAAAGAGAAGTGTTAAAGTGTGGATGCATTAAAGCAATAGGTTGCTCCATCCTTCTTTTGATCTCTCCATTCTTTATTTTTCTATATTTTGTTCTTTAGTATTATTAGAGTAAGCCATAGAAGGTCTGAAATTGGATCCCGACTAGTTATGATAAGCTGAAGGCTTGGAGACTAGTTCGCCTCTTTGGATGAGTTGGGCGAAGTCATCCTATTCACCTAACTCACCTAGTTGGGACACTCTTGCAAGAGTATCCAATCTCCTCATTTTTAAGTAGGATAATGTTCTGAAAAAGTTCATATCGAGTGAAGTAAAATGGGAGTAGAGGTTTCTCGCCTATTTCGAACCTTACTCGATAGTGTTTGTCGTTCACTCATCATGTATTCCATTGGAAATAGATCGAGCCTTTTGTGCGAATAAGTGTGAATGTTTGTAATACAATGTGGGCTCCGAAAATTCGGCCCCGGCCTCCGCATCGCTTTTCTTATTCGGCGAGGGAGTTTTAACGAACTAAGTTCCGGGGTAAATTTTGGAAGGCAGATGGGTTTGTAGATAAGACACTACCCAGAGATTTCGCCCTCATTTTGCGAGGACTTTATGATCTGAGTTCTGGTTTCCTATAGGCGCAAGCCCCTATAGTTAATTACCCCTCCCGATCACGAGAGAGAACTTTCGATTAAGGCTAGTCGTCGATCAGATACGTATAAATACGTGTTATCTGGCATATAGTAGCAGCAATGGTTTGGATATTGGTAGAAATTGGATTTGGAAATTGAGTTTGGATTTGGGAATTTGGAAAATTGGATATTCAAAATAGAAATTGCACCATCTAGCACTTAAAGCGGATGGTGGGGGAATGGATGATGGACCCGATCAAGATCCCATGGTTCCGTCGTCCCGGGCCATCGTGGTCCCTGGTCTACTTAGTCAGAGGAGGTAGTCGACCCAACTTGACAGAAGGATCCTTGTCGGCAGCCATGGGTTGCTTCGTCCAAGGGGACCTTGTAGACCGGGGTTGAATGTTTGTCTAAGGGGACAAATTTGAATCCACCTTAGCTAACAGAGGGCTTTGTGCCCTATCGATCATATCCTATTGATTCATATCTCAAGGATTTAACGCCATTAAGGAGCGTATTGGCTCTGGCCATAACCGCTATCTGTGGTGCCATTTGGCGGCAAAACCACTCGGTTCAGAGGGCCCCGGGTCATAACCGTTTACCTGCAGTGCCATTTGGCGGCGAAACTGCCGGTTAGAGGACACGTACCACGTCCTTACTGGCAAGAGATTGTTTGAGAATGAATCCTAGTGATATTTTCGACTAGGCATTTGGCTCTTTGTGAGCTAGAGTTTATTTGATTTTGTCCACCCCGACAAACTGTTGCGGAGGGCGGATGGATTTTACTTTAAGTGCGTTGATGGATTTCATATTTTAAATATTTTTGGAATTTTTGAATTTTTGGGGAGTCTTGGATTTTCGTAGATATTTTGGGTGGAGCTTTAGAATATGGATATAAAACTTTGGATATTTGGGAGGCATTTGGAAAACATTTGGGAACCCCTCCGGTTGAGATATGCATTCAACACGGCCATCATCGGGGTGTTTGGGGTCATTTCCATTTAAGGCTTGAACCTTGTCGACCCTATCAACTTATCGATAGGGGATCGGGTTTCTCGTAGGCTTTGTGCCTTTTGTTTAGTGAATTCTCTTGATTTTAGGCTTTGAAGGCCTAAAAAGAATGTATTTAAACAAATACACCGTTCGATACAACCGTGTATTTTGTTAGGTAGTTCGAATCTTGTCGACTTCTATTGATCCGTATAGAAGGATCGGATTCGAACTTGAATTCACTTGTCAACCCGCGCAGCATCCATAGGCGTCACGTGTGTACCAATAACACGCTCGCCAGGGCCCATGCGGGTTGAGATTGTATTTACTCCTTGTGTACCTATGTGTATACAAACTAAGATGCACGTGCATGGGTACTTTGAAATAATTATAGACGCCTTCTGTCTGCTTGTACAAATGTTGCAGATCTGGTGGCGTAGTGTTGTAGGTTGTAGACGCCTTCTGTCTGCTTGTATCAGTGTTGCAGATCCGGTGGCGTTGGATTTTGATGTTGACTCCCCCTTTCTCATTCACCGGGGAAGGATTTTCTGGATTTGAGAGTCAAAGACTGCTGATTTGGGAGAACTCCCTTCAGGATCTTTGGTGTAGTAGACCGTCATTTTCGGTATTTGTAGACATCAGAACTGTTTTCTTCTCGAGTATATAACTGAGAAGAGACTTTGGAACACCAGGAAGTTTGATTCTAATTTGTTCAAACATGTCCTCTCTTCTCTGCCAGTGGGTGTCTTTTACGTACATTGGGCTGCCTTTGTACTCGACATACTTGAAGCTCTTGACCACCAATGTCGTAGGTGATACCCATACTTGTGCCCACAGTGGTTCGTTGTGCTTACGATGTACCCACTGTTGTTATCCACAGGCGGCTCGTGTTTGTTTGTAGGGATCCGTTGTTTTTGCTACGACCTCCTAGAGATGTTCGTAGGAGACTCATTGCTTCTGCATCATATCCACCCTTTCACCAATCTCGGGTGGTTTGATTGTACTTGTTTGACCTCGTAGGGATCGTTATAAGAGATACTTGTACTTGTGCCCACAGTGGTTCGATGTGCTTTCGATATGCCCACTGTTGTTATCCACAAGCGGCTTGTACATATTTACGGGAACCCATTGTAGCCACTACGAGCTCCTGGAACTGTTCGTAGGAGACCTATTGTTTCCGTATCGAAACCACCTTTCACCAATCTCAGGTGGGATTGCTGATGTTGCATTTGTTTGTAGGAAGGGTCCTTGGTTGCCGATCTCCAGTATTGCCATCTCAATCAACAGGCATTTGTAGGGATTGTTGTAGGAGTTCGTGCATCCAGATCTTGTAGTTTGAGTTTCCTCGTGTATGATCCAAATTTCGATCTTTGCATGTGTTTGGATCCAAATTCAATTTCATTCAGACTTGAATTCATCAAGTTTACAAGTCCCCGCTTGATGTCGTATAGCCTGAGTTCGAGTTAAGTTTCATTTAGACTTGAATTCCAACTTAGTATGAGTCTCCCACATTCATTCAGGTCTCCTATCATCCTACTGAATTCATCCGGATTTGAATCAAATGCTTGCAAATCTGAATTTCACTTGGCATCGTACAGTTCAAGTTCAAATGCATGTTCTTATTGTCCACATCTTGTTCTAGTTTTGAATTCAGAGTACAAGTTCAAGTCTTTGTTCAGGATCTTCTGAAGTCCTTGCAAGTTCAAATGCATGTTCGTATTGATTTGAGTTTGATCTTGTTTCATTTGATTTTGACCCTTAGAAATCATTTAGAACTTGTTCAAATTTAGGTCCACCAGTCCTCTGTTCTTCGTACAAGTCCTCTGCTCATTTAGTTCAATTTCTGTGCATTTCTGTTCATGTACATGTCTTCTACATTGTTGCACAAGAAGGTCTTTATGTTGTTCAAGTTCTTTGTGCATTCAGTGAAAATTTCGGCAGCACCCCGGCATATCCCCCGTTTGGGGGAAAATTGGGGAGCTGGGCCTTCCCACCACGCTACTAGAGCGTGTATGGTAGGTGTCCTTGGACACCGCGGCCGTACAAAATTTCATCCCACCACGCTACAAGAGCGTGTATGGGGCCTTCAGCAGTACCCGTACAGTAGAACAGCAGTAGCGTACCAGAACAGCAGTGACTCCCCACCACGCTACAAGAGCGTGTATAGGGCTCTCCCACCTCGTCGTATGCTTCGCACCGGGCTCCCTCCTACCGTGCTACAAGAGCGCGTATAGGTGGTTCTCCGGTCCGCTACAAACGTCGAGAATGGGATTGGAGTTAGAAATTATACCTTACGTAGCAGTCGTCGGCAGTGTCGGTGTCGAGGTCGAGGTCGAGAGCGTCCCCACCACGCTACAAGAGCGTGTATAGGGCTTACCCGCCTCGTCGTATGCTTAGCACCGGGCTCCCTCCTACCGTGCTACAAGAGCGCGTATAGGTGGTTCCCCGGTCCGCTGCAAACGTCGAGGACGGGATTTAAGTTAGAAATGTATACCTTGAAGTTCCGGCGGACTGGCAGTGTCGGCTCGAGGATCGAGGCAAGAGGGGCAAGCATGCTTCTCCTTCTTTTTTATATTAATTATAACTAATATTAATTAATTATAATTAATTAATAAATTATTTTTAATTAATTATTCATAATTAATTATAATTAATTAAGATAATTAATTAAATTCATTAAAATTAATTAAACTTGTTAGTTATAATTAATTATAACTAATTAGCATTAATTAATTTTAATAACTTCTAATTAATTAATAATAATTAACAATAACTAATTTCATAAATTATAAGTAATTATAATTAATTCTAATTAAATTATTATAATTAATTTAATTAATTATAATAATTTAGTTAAATTAATTATAATTAATCATAATATTTATAATTAATTAAAAATAATAATTATAATTAATTAAAATTAATTAAGATACATTATAATTAAATAAATTTAATATATATTTTTATAAAAAAAAAAAAGGCTCGGTACAGTGGATTTATGGGATTTTGGCCGAAGAAGCTAGCAAAGGGAGAAAGTTACCCGCACGGCCAGCGAGCTCCTCTTCTTGCACCCGATCAGAATGTTGTAACTTCCGCTCCAACAGGAAGGGAAAGTCGCAGAAGGAGCTAAGTCGATCGGCCACAAGGAGCCTTCACAGCCGCAAGCTCCTGAGTCGCTTCCGATCAAAATGCGGTAACTTCCGATCTAAATGTCGTAACTTCCGGCCGAATAGGAAGGGAACGTCGTCGAGCAGGTGAAGTCGAGCAACAGCGAAGAGGCCGGAGAAGCGCACGACCGAGAGAAAGTTATCTTCGCAGCGAGCGGCTCCTGTCTTGCTTCCGACCAAAGTGACGTAACTTCCGATCCGTTAGGAAGGGAGGAAGTTACCTCCCTAGCTGCGAGCTCCTGTCTTGCTTCCGACCCGACCAAAGGGGAAAGTCGTCGAGGCGAGTCGATCAGCGGCGAAGGATTCGGAGAAGCAGCGACAGAGAGGGAATGAGCGGGATAGGGAAATCGAGAGAAAAATGAGGGAAAGAGCCTTCGGCCTCTTTTCCTTGGCTCTTTAACGACACGAGGTCGTGCGTCGAGATCGTGGGAGAAGAGACATCGACGTGCGAAGTTCGGCGCCGAACAGGTACGAGAGAAACATTTTTTTTTTTCTTTTTTTTTTTTGTTTTATACGGCGGCAGGTCAACAAATGCCCCCCAACAAATGTGGTAGGCGTCTGGAGCGGGCCACGTTTGTTGCATGCTGATTGACCCTATGGATCTCTAGATATCTATTCTAGATGTCACACAAGGATTTTCATTTAGTGGATCTCCAAAAATTGTTTGGATGTCACACTAACTTTCTTTTAGTGGATCTCCAAAATTTTATTTGGATGTCACACTAATCTTCTTTCTCCATAACGCTTCTAGATGTATCCATAGATGGTTGATATCTTGTCGAAATTTTAAATATTTATTTGGGGATCTCGGCATATAGCACGATGTCAATCCAAATAAATATTTAAAATGCCCCCAGTCTTTAGGGACATTTGTAGATATCATCTAGGGTGCCCATTATGCAGCTTTTTGCTAGAGCCCTGAGATTTTGATTCCTTCTGTCATGTGCTTTATGCTGCAAACTTGGTGAAGAATTGTCTGATTTGTCTTTGTTGACTTGTCAGAAATTTTGTATTCCTTCTGCCCTTTGCTTCTAGCTTTGGCGGGCTTGATGAAGGAGTAGATGTCAATGACCTAAACCCTTAGGCTTGTATTAGGTCGATGGCGAAAAGTCATCGGTCCAGAGCTTTGTGCATAGCGGACTTGTTGATGACAGAATTCCCTTAGTTCAGCTTATGGCTTTTCTTGAACTTTGGGATAGTTTTCTTCGATCCTTTGCTTTGTGCTTTGGTGGACTTATTGAAGAAAAGTTCCTTCGATCCTCGCTTTGTGCTTGACGGATTTGTTGAAGGATTTGCAGGTTTTAGATTTAGTTGATAGTACCGAATGTAGGTAGTATCTTGATCCTTAACCACTTGAGAAGACTTTAATCTGAGTTACTTGAGTTCATCAGATCGGGGGAGCTGGAATTTGACAGCTCTTCGTCCTCTGGTTGCTGAGATGGGGGTCCTCTACTGCGGCCATTCTTATGGCTTGTTGAGTAGATGGATCTGCCAGCGATCCGGCCATATTTGGGCTTGTTGGATCCGACCTTTTACACCCATTCAGACTTCAGACTTGAGCTATGGGAATTGCGCTCCCCTAATGCTGATTTTGCTGAAGTTGACAAATTTGAAGTCATCCTTCATGGTTTTGGATTTTGGAGCCTACGAACATTCAGTAGTTGTTCAAGACTCATCTTCCACTGGAACTTTGATTCTCCAGCCATTTTGGAGAACTTTATAGACTACGATCACTTGAACTGGTCGAGTCAAATTGGCCTTCGTTCTTCCTATAGTCTTTACTGGCGGGTTGACGAAGTGGGGGTTCCGCTACTACGGCCATTCTTATGGCTTGTTGAGTAGACGGAGCTGCCAGCGATCCGGCCATATTTGGGCGTGTTGGATCCGACCTTTTACACCCATTCGAACCTTAAGCTTCAGGCTGTTGAAAGACTTCAAGCTTTTCCGGCTCAATTTTGTAGAAGTGTGTAGCCACAAAAGTCTCTTTCTCGACTTTTGAGTCTTGGCTTGTCGAAGAAGGTGTTGTCTCGATTTTTTTTTGAGAGATCACCTGCACGTATTCTGAAAAAGAAGTCTTTGTATTCTTTAGCACAAAATAGCATTTGAATTGATAATTTTAAATATTTATTCGGGGATCTCGGCATGCAGCGCGATGTCGACCCGAATAAATATTTAAAATGCCCCCTGTCTCGCAGGGACATTTTAGAGCAGAATAGGATTGGAATCTTGAGATTTTAAATATTTGTTTGGGGATCTCGGCACGCAGCGCGATGTCGACCCGAACAAATATTTAAAATGCCCCCAGTCTAATGGGGAATTTTGAAATGCGTTCTCATGACATAAGAGAATTTCAAAATGTAGAATATATACACTAATAAACATGTATGAAAACATAGCGTATTAAACATGACATCTGCTTGAGCAATTCATGCATAGTATTTCTTCAGGTATCGACCGTTGATCGGCGGCATGGGCCTTTGACCATTCAGATCGATCAGTTGATAAGCTCCTCCTTGAAATACCTTCTCGATAACGAAAGGTCCTTCCCAGTTGGATACAAATTTGCCACCGATTTTTCTGTGTGGGATGATTGGCCTTCTCTGCACCAGGACCAATTCTCCTTCTTGAAATGATCGAGGACGCACCATTCGATCAAAGGATTTTGTCATTCTTGCTCGATAGATCTCCAGGTTCTGCTGAGCTTGTAACCTGATTTCATCGAGTGCATCAAGCTCCTCCATTCTTAGACGAGCATTTTGTTCTTGAGTCAGCTCATTCTGGACAGCAACTCGAAGAGATGGAAGTTCAACTTCTAGTGGCAGTACGGCCTCAACTCCAAATACTAGAGAGTAAGGAGTGGCTTTGGTTGGCGTTTTGTAAGTTGTACGATACGCCCATAGCGCTTCTGCCATCTTCGTATGCCACTCTCTTTTGTTCTTGGAGAGAATCTTTTTTAGCAATTTCACCAACGTTTTGTTGAAAGCTTCAGCTAAGCCATTTGCTCTTGGATAATATATAGAGGAATACCGCCAATCGATTTTATGCCGATCAACGAACTTGTAAATTTTTGTACTTTTGAAAGCAGTTCCGTTGTCTGAGATTATGCGGCGTGGCACACCGAATCTGTAGACGACATTATGGGTGAAGAAGTTGATTACATGCTCGGATGTAACTTCTCTGAATGGAGTTGCTTCTGCCCACTTGGAAAAATAGTCGGTCGCTGCCAAGATGAAGCGGTGTCCTGCTGATGACGGCGGATCTATCGGCCCAATAATATCAGTACCCCAACATTCAAATGGCCAGGATGCTATTGTAGGGTGCAGCGGATTTGGCGGTTGATGTATAACATCACCGTGGATCTGGCATTCATGACACCTCTTAGCATGATTGATACAATCTCTGACCATGGTCGGCCAATAGTAGCCCATTCTTTTAATTTTGATTGCCATCTTGGGACCTGATTGGTGTGCTCCACAGAGTCCTTCATGAACTTCTGCCATAACTTTATCAGCTTCTTTGGTCCCTAGGCACCTTAGCCACATTTGATCGAAAGCACGTCGATACAATGTGTTGTTGACAAATGCATATCGTAGCGCTCTCTTCTTGATTTGAGCAGCTAGTGATTTGTCTGTTGGCAATTTACTTTCTTTAAAGTAATCAATGAAAGGCAGTCTCCAGTCATCTTCTTCCTCGACATCTAGACAATGCCACCATGATTCTGAAGTTTGACTGGCCTTTCGTCTTTTCTTAGGAACTTGATGTTCTTCAAGTTGATCTTCGAGATCAACTGGTTGGGGAGGTTGAGGATCAACCGGAGTTGCATCCTGTTGGCTTGAATTTGGTATTCCCTCTGACTGCGGGAATTGTAATAATGCTGGTTCTAGGATCCGACGATTGTGCACCATAATTATTATAGGCCATTCGTCGTCCATATTCGCCATTTCTTTAGCCAATTTAGCAAGAGAATCAGCTTTGCCATTTTGACCTCGGGGAACTTGAGTTAATTTAACAACTGGAATTTGCTTCATAAGCTCAAGAACTCGTCGATGATAACAGGCCAACTCGAACTTGGTGATTTTGTAAACTCCCAGCACTTGATTTACAACAAGTTGAGAATCACCGAAGATTTGGAGATTTTGAATTCGGACATCGATTGCAATCTCCAATCCAGCTATTAGGGCTTCATATTCAGCCTCATTATTGGTCCGAGGTTCAGTCAAACTGAACGAAAATCTCATTATACCTCCCTCGGGTGCTACGAAAATGATTCCAATTCCGGCTTGAGCCTTTTCGAGATTTGGAGGCCGAGCACGCTTTATCGACGATGCTCCATCAAAATACATTTTCCATACTCGTAGCATCTCCTCTTTTTCAACATTCATGATCTGCTCGTCAGGTAGATCGTCGTTGAGCGGAGAATCTGCAGGGATAGGATGAGCAGCAAGAAAATCTGCCAACACCTGCCCTTTCACTGCCTTTTGAGGGACATATGTGATATCAAACTGCAGGAGTATCACTGCCCACCTTGCCAAACGACCTGTCAACGCTGGTCTTGTCATCAAGAACTTCAACGGATCGATCTTTGATATCAAGGTGATTTTGTGAGACAACATATAATGGCGGAGCTTCTGAACTGCGAAGATCAGGGCCAAGCAATGCTTCTCGATTGGAGAGTAGCGGATTTCTGCTCCTATCAACCTCCGACTGATGTAGTAGAGTGCATTCTCCTTGCCTTCTTCATTATGCTGGGCCAATAATGCTCCGAGGGACTCTTCTAGTGCTGCCGTATACAGTATAAGAGGCTTTCCCGGGATTGGCGCCGCGAGAATAGGAGGATTCAACAGATATCTTTTGATGCTGTCGAATGCTTCTTGGCACTCTGCGTCCCATTTGAAACGGACATCTTTCTTCATTAGCTTTGAAAATGGCTGGCACCTACCCGATAGATTTGATATAAATCTCCGAATGAAAGCCAGTTGTCCTTGTAAGGAGCGGAGTTGACGAAGGTTCTTTGGAGGTGGCATCTCCACGATCGCCTTGATTTTGTTGGGGTCGACTTCGATTCCTCGATGTCGAACAACATATCCCAGAAATTTCCCTGAGGATACCCCAAATGCACACTTGAGAGGGTTCATCTTCAGATCGTACTTTCTGATCCTTTCGAACACAATTCTCAAATCATCAATGTGGTCTTTTCGGCCTATGCTTTTAATGACCAAGTCATCTACATAGCATTCGACCTTCTGATGAATCAAATCATCAAATATACGAGTCATCGCCCGCTGGTAGGTGGCACCAGCGTTCTTCAGGCCGAAGGGCATGACTGTATAACAGAATATGCCTATAGGCGTTCTGAATGATGTATGTCTTTCGTCTTCATGCGCCATTTTAATCTGATTGTAGCCTGACGATCCGTCCATAAAGGAGAACATATCGTAATTGGATGTATTGTCAACTAGAAGCTCTGATACTGGGAGCGGAAAGTCATCTTTCGGGCATGCCTTATTGAGGTCCCTGAAGTCGATGCAGATACGAATCTGGCCATTCTTCTTCTTTACAGGGACGATATTTGCAATCCAGTCGGCATATTTTTCTTCTCGAATGAAGCCTGCTTCTATGAGCTTCTTCGTTTCTGCAATCACCTGCTCTTCAATCTCCAATCTCATTCTCCTTGGAGCTTGCTTGACGGGTACTGCATCAGACTTGATGGCCAATTTGTGAACTGCCACATCAGGGGATAAGCCAGGCATCTCAGCATATGTCCAGGCAAAGCAGTCCCTGAATTCACATAGTAGCTCTTTTATTTCTTCTATTTGATCTTCTGGTAGAAGAGAGCTAATGAAGGTTGGGCGAGGATCTTCCTCAGTTCCCAAGTTGACTTCTTTGAGCTCGTCCATCGTAGCAGCTTGTCCACCATCTTCCAGTTCTTCTGGTGCAGGCTCAGCTTCTACGGGTTGATCATCATAAGCACTTGTTTCGTATGTTTCTTCAGCATCATCATCATCGGATTTGATTTCTCCACATGTGATCGCCCGACAAATCTCCTTCCGGAGGAATTTTCTTTTGATGAATCCAATACCTTTATATGCGTCTGTATCCTTTCGTCGTAATGGACGCGGACTTCTCCCATACCAGAGGCCTAAGCTTGTACGGAGCTGTCGTTTGGTAGTAGGAATATTGATTTGCTTTCGTAGCATTCTTTGAATATTTTTAGTATTGAATTTGGGTAGCCTCGTAGGAAATAATTCCTCGGAGTCGAGGAGCATGCAATCCCAGTCATGATTCTCCTCTTCATGAACTCCCGTGGAATATAGCACATTCTTTGGCACAGTCCCATTTTTACGGGGAGGTAGATAAAGAGTGGAGAGTTCTTCAATTTTATGAACCTCGCGCGAAATAATTTCCTTGAAATGTTGCAAGGGAACACGTGTGACTACGAGTACGCTGTCTGAAATTAACAGACTGTCTATTCTTCTGGAGAACACACTCTGCACTGAATTCATATAGATTGAGTCGTAGTCATAATCATCATTTGAAAATTCAATCTGCCTACTCCATTCATCCGTGGACTGGCATACTTTTCGAGATTTGGCAGGAGTAACATCATCTTCATCCGTGTCACTCCCAAGATGAGGTACATGTTTCTTTTCTTTAGGAATGATTTGTGATTTTGGAAGAGTCGGCGCTGCCTTCTTTCTCCCCACACGCTTCTTCTCATCTTCTTGCTTGGATTTCTTTGCAGCCTTAGAATTTGATGCCCTAGCCTCAAGAGAACTTGACGACTTTTGCTTCTTTGGCATGAAGTACTTAGCATCTTCATAAACTGTTACTTCATGTACTGCAAAGGGCTGAATATCGCCAGAGATCCTGAATTCTTCTCCTTCTCTGAGATATTTCATGCACTGGTGTAATGTTGAAGGGACAACGCCGTATTCGTGCAGCCAGGGGCGACCTAGTAGCGCCTTAAATGAAGTGTCTGCATCAATTACATGAAATTTGGCTTCCGTATGGAGTTCCCCAAATACAAGAGGAAGCATAAACGAACCAAGAGTTTTCTGCCCTTTCTCGTTGAAGCCGTGCACCATCAGTTTATCTTGGCCAAGATGTTCCACATCGAGGCAGAGGGATCTTAGTGCCTTAAGGCTCATAAGATTTACAGAAGATCCGGGATCAATCAAAATTCGACTGATCATCATATCGTCGCTCTCTGCCGTAACATACAATGGGCGATTGTGATCTGCCGTTCCAAGCATCATATCATCCTCAGCAAAGGTGATGAGGGGATCATTTCGAGCTTGCAAGACTTCCGTCAAATTACGTTCAGCAAAATATGCCTCATATCTTTCGGGATCTCTGAGAGCTTGGATCAAAATTTCTCGAAGGTCTTTAGACATCAAGAGGGCATCATATATGCTGAGTTGTGCTGGGATCTTCCTCAAGTGGGATAAGATATTGTAATCTATCCCCTTGGACAAAGTATTATTTTTCTTGGGATCTTCAGGGATAATATCTTCATTGATAACTATCTCTTTTCCCTTATCTTTATTAGGAGTCCCTTTCTTTGGTGGAGGCGGCAGTACCTTGCCACTCCTCAACTGCACCTGGGCCACCTCATCTGATTCAGACTTGTTTGATGAAGCATTCTCTTCAGAGTCAGCCATTGTTGTGTTTGGAGATTCATCTGTAGACTCGGAATCGTCTCCCAACTTCACTTGTTTCATTTGCGATTCTATACTTGGGTCTGAATCTTCATCATCTGGAAAACATAGATCTTCTGAACTGAATTCCATTGATGACACCATCAGACAAAATTCAGGGGCCGCTTCTTTAGCGTATTTCTCCCTTTCTGATATTTTTAATGTTGTTGAGATGACTCGGCATGTCTCCGTAGGAAGAGATTCATCTTCAGCTTCTTCTTCCTTTTCATCTATTTTAGGCTCTTTCATAAAATCACCAAGCTTAATAGGCCTCCTGACAGTCTGGTAATATTCACCCAAACTATCAATAGCCTTTTGAGTTGCAGTCTTCTTTACCACAGGCTTCTTCAACTTGGCTTTCTTCCTAGAAGACTTTGGCTTTGCTTTATCAGATTTGGATGAGCTAGCTTGGCCAGGTTGCTGTTTAGAAGTGGATGCTTGTGACATAGGCAACCATTTTAAATTCAGTACTGGCTCAGTAGGGGACTTCCACTTGACACCAGGAACTCCTTCAAGCTGTTTCAACATCTTTGTTGTCTTCTTGGAAACCACCGTTTCCCATTGTTCACCTTGAATAGGTTCTTTCATTTTTTCTTTAAGCGGGAGTACGGAAGAGGACGTGACTACCCGGGTGGATTCTTTTCTGGGACGAACCAACACATTATCTGACAATGTCAGTTCTCCCCTCTTGTACATCTTTTCTAACCAATCTTTGAAGACATAACAATCTTCAATTGGATGGCTAACTACCCGATGATATGGGCAGTAGTTTGGGTCGCCACTGTGTTTGGACTCTTCAGGTCTTTTGCATTCTGGCAATTCTAGACCGTTCTTGAGTGCTTGTCGAAATAGTTTAGCGACACTCTCCCTTTTAAATGAATATTCTTTATTCATTTTCTCCTTGAGGGAAGGAAACGTTCTATCACCAGTTCCCGTGGGTTGCCTCTGGCGCTCTCCTCCACCAGAAAAGACTCGAGGTTTGTCATTTCCTCCAAGAACCAGCTTTGGTTGAGGATTAGGATTGTAAGCCTGTTTTGACTTTTCTTCATATTGTATAGGCTGTTTTCCTTTGTCTACATTATACACTACCCGTTTACCTTTATCAGGTCTGGGAGGAAATGCAGAGTAGACATCATTTCTCCTAGCATCAGGCGTCTTAGCCTTTTTAGGTTTGTCAGGGAGGCTTTCTGACTTTGACAGGTTCAACTTTTCAAACTTAGCCACCCTATCCAACAGATCTTGGAAGGTAGTAATAGAAGCCATGCATAAGAAGGGTTGCATTTTATCATCAATGTTCCCCATCAACAGTTGAACTGCATGTTCTTCTTCCAGCTGCTGTTCGCACTTCATACTGAGATTGCGCCAGCGTGTTATGTACCTCGTTACTGATTCATCTTTCCTCCTTTTATCAAGGGCAAGATCAGCAATGGTAGTCTTCTCTATTGCACTGGCAAATCTCTTCACGAATAAGGCCTCTAATTCTGCGAAGGTCTTCAGAGAATCATTTGGCAGCTCGGCATACCATTCGAAAGCAGTTCCACTCAAGCTGCTTACGAATTGCCTGAATAGCAGAGCATCATTACCCCCTGTGTTCCCACAGGTTGCTTTGAACTGCGCCAGATGCTGTCTGGGATTTTTATTTCCATCGAAGATATTGAACTTCGGTACAGAATATCCCTTTGGATATGGCACCTGATCGTACTCTGCTGGGTATGGGCGACCTTTGCCTACCAGCTTCTCTGCCTGTTCAGCCGCTATAATGGCCTTAATCTTTTCGCTAATTAAGCCATCAAGCTGTGCTGCAGTTACAGGCTCAGAGGCACTCGCCACATTTTGTGGAGTACGCTGGCGGGTTGGATCATTAGTTTCTTTGCCACCTTCAAGTACACCTTTCACTCCTGAGGCTTGAGGCGCTTGAGGGTTTTGAGAATTAGCAGCTTGGTTGATGGGTTGAGCCGGTGCAGGGCCCACAGAAGTGGTTTTCTGCATCATCTCCATCATGGCCGTCATCTGAGTCATCATCTCAGTCATTTTATCATTCAACTGAGAAATTTCTTTATCTTTCTTCCGCATTTGTCGCCTCATTTGATTTCTCATTTCAGCGAGTGTGATGTCTTCGCCAGCGAAGGGGTTTTCTCCAACCTCTTCTTCTTCCTCATCTCCTTCTTCTGAGGAGCGAGCACTTTGGCTAGCAATGGATCTAGCCCTGTGGCGACGTCGATAAACACGTACGCGCGGCTGTGATTGTTGGTCTTCTTCATCACCATCATCTTCCTCTTCAACATCGGCGTGACTGACCATACGAACCATTTCGATCTCCATAGTATCATCATCGTCATATTCTTTTTCATCTTCTCGTACCTGAATTTCTGAGCGGCGTCGCCACTGAATTTCAGGCTCTTGACTTGGAATGATTACTTCTTCGATCTGCGGACTACGATCGAAATGAACTTTCTCTTTGGCTGAAGTAGGAGAATGACGGGATCTCCTGGAAGACTCTCCAGGATGTCGACCGTCAATATAATTGTCGTCACTATGGGCCTTCTTTCGGACCCATTTCTGACGAGTTCTGTTAGTAGGGGCGGATCTCCGGTAGACAGCTCCGGATGTCACGCTTGACTTATCTCTTTCTTCAAAGACCTTTTCATTTCGAGGCTTCGGCCTCCAAACTTGTTTGCCTTTCCGCTGGGCCCTTTCGGCGACGGATTCTTGGACATGTGGTCCAAGTGTCACGCCCCGATGTGCTTCCCGCGGAACTTGGCGTTGGTAATTTCTTCTTTTAGCTATCACAACAGACGATAGCCTCTCTCTTGGAGGAGTTCTTCGGGCCTCAACAATCAGTGGCCTCTGGAACTTCTTTTTCATTAAGCCCTTCTCCTTGACTGTCTTCAGTACACGGTGTACCCGGGCAGACAGACGTTCGGGCTCTCTTATCTTCTGAGGGGCTGAAACTTCAAGCTGACGCTCCCAAAAAGATTTTTTGAGCTCACCAGAAGAGCTATTTCTTTTTATCCACTTCAGGTTAGAAAACCTGTTCTGAGTGGGAATATTGACTTCTGATTCTTGTGCTGGCAGATTGGAGGGATGGACTGGTACAGGTAATTGCTGAGCTCGCAACTCTGCATTTCTCTTCCTCCTTTGCCTTCTAGTAAGCCTTCCTCCAGATGAAGAAGCTTCATTATCATACCTCCCAGGTGCAACAGTCTCTCTGGGCAGGACGGTGGTGTTTGCAGTCACCACAGAGATCTTTCTTCCAGTGACAACCCTCTTTGCAGTAAGGGCCTCAGGTTGGGACAGTCTTTCAAAGACAGAAGTTCTTCCTTGAGCAGTACCTCTGGCAGCAGTCCTTACAGAATAGGATCTTCCAGAAAGTTCTTCAGAGTTTACGCCGTACACAGGAACGGCTGCAGCCTTTGCAGTAGCTGCTGAGAATTCGAGCCCACCAAAGTGGATGGTGGCTCCAGTATTTCCAGTCTCTATGACAGCATTCGCCAGTTGAATTCTGGCTCCTCGTCCCAGTTGGACGGTCATTGGAGTGTCCTGCATTTCCATTCTACAAAAATGAAAGATAGGAGTTAGTGATCAGAATTGATACATCACCCCACGCTTTCATAACAAAGAAATAACGCAGAACCAACAGTAGAAGGAGGAAAGTTAGCATGGAATTAAAAATCCTGCTAAACAAATTTCCATTGATCTTATTTAAAAGATTCATTTTCAGGAACTTTCAGTAATGGATTTTTGGACATAAGAACCAAATGTCACATCCTGATGTTCACCATATAGAGCATAGCATTTTGGCTGCTACTATAACATTTATATGACTAGCCAAAGATGGAAAGAGAAACCATTCCCCAGTGGAGTCGCCAGAAATCTGTGGGCTCCGAAAATTCGGCCCCGGCCTCCGCATCGCTTTTCTTATTCGGCGAGGGAGTTTTAACGAACTAAGTTCCGGGGTAAATTTTGGAAGGCAGATGGGTTTGTAGATAAGACACTACCCAGAGATTTCGCCCTCATTTTGCGAGGACTTTATGATCTGAGTTCTGGTTTCCTATAGGCGCAAGCCCCTATAGTTAATTACCCCTCCCGATCACGAGAGAGAACTTTCGATTAAGGCTAGTCGTCGATCAGATACGTATAAATACGTGTTATCTGGCATATAGTAGCAGCAATGGTTTGGATATTGGTAGAAATTGGATTTGGAAATTGAGTTTGGATTTGGGAATTTGGAAAATTGGATATTCAAAATAGAAATTGCACCATCTAGCACTTAAAGCGGATGGTGGGGGAATGGATGATGGACCCGATCAAGATCCCATGGTTCCGTCGTCCCGGGCCATCGTGGTCCCTGGTCTACTTAGTCAGAGGAGGTAGTCGACCCAACTTGACAGAAGGATCCTTGTCGGCAGCCATGGGTTGCTTCGTCCAAGGGGACCTTGTAGACCGGGGTTGAATGTTTGTCTAAGGGGACAAATTTGAATCCACCTTAGCTAACAGAGGGCTTTGTGCCCTATCGATCATATCCTATTGATTCATATCTCAAGGATTTAACGCCATTAAGGAGCGTATTGGCTCTGGCCATAACCGCTATCTGTGGTGCCATTTGGCGGCAAAACCACTCGGTTCAGAGGGCCCCGGGTCATAACCGTTTACCTGCAGTGCCATTTGGCGGCGAAACTGCCGGTTAGAGGACACGTACCACGTCCTTACTGGCAAGAGATTGTTTGAGAATGAATCCTAGTGATATTTTCGACTAGGCATTTGGCTCTTTGTGAGCTAGAGTTTATTTGATTTTGTCCACCCCGACAAACTGTTGCGGAGGGCGGATGGATTTTACTTTAAGTGCGTTGATGGATTTCATATTTTAAATATTTTTGGAATTTTTGAATTTTTGGGGAGTCTTGGATTTTCGTAGATATTTTGGGTGGAGCTTTAGAATATGGATATAAAACTTTGGATATTTGGGAGGCATTTGGAAAACATTTGGGAACCCCTCCGGTTGAGATATGCATTCAACACGGCCATCATCGGGGTGTTTGGGGTCATTTCCATTTAAGGCTTGAACCTTGTCGACCCTATCAACTTATCGATAGGGGATCGGGTTTCTCGTAGGCTTTGTGCCTTTTGTTTAGTGAATTCTCTTGATTTTAGGCTTTGAAGGCCTAAAAAGAATGTATTTAAACAAATACACCGTTCGATACAACCGTGTATTTTGTTAGGTAGTTCGAATCTTGTCGACTTCTATTGATCCGTATAGAAGGATCGGATTCGAACTTGAATTCACTTGTCAACCCGCGCAGCATCCATAGGCGTCACGTGTGTACCAATAACACGCTCGCCAGGGCCCATGCGGGTTGAGATTGTATTTACTCCTTGTGTACCTATGTGTATACAAACTAAGATGCACGTGCATGGGTACTTTGAAATAATTATAGACGCCTTCTGTCTGCTTGTACAAATGTTGCAGATCTGGTGGCGTAGTGTTGTAGGTTGTAGACGCCTTCTGTCTGCTTGTATCAGTGTTGCAGATCCGGTGGCGTTGGATTTTGATGTTGACTCCCCCTTTCTCATTCACCGGGGAAGGATTTTCTGGATTTGAGAGTCAAAGACTGCTGATTTGGGAGAACTCCCTTCAGGATCTTTGGTGTAGTAGACCGTCATTTTCGGTATTTGTAGACATCAGAACTGTTTTCTTCTCGAGTATATAACTGAGAAGAGACTTTGGAACACCAGGAAGTTTGATTCTAATTTGTTCAAACATGTCCTCTCTTCTCTGCCAGTGGGTGTCTTTTACGTACATTGGGCTGCCTTTGTACTCGACATACTTGAAGCTCTTGACCACCAATGTCGTAGGTGATACCCATACTTGTGCCCACAGTGGTTCGTTGTGCTTACGATGTACCCACTGTTGTTATCCACAGGCGGCTCGTGTTTGTTTGTAGGGATCCGTTGTTTTTGCTACGACCTCCTAGAGATGTTCGTAGGAGACTCATTGCTTCTGCATCATATCCACCCTTTCACCAATCTCGGGTGGTTTGATTGTACTTGTTTGACCTCGTAGGGATCGTTATAAGAGATACTTGTACTTGTGCCCACAGTGGTTCGATGTGCTTTCGATATGCCCACTGTTGTTATCCACAAGCGGCTTGTACATATTTACGGGAACCCATTGTAGCCACTACGAGCTCCTGGAACTGTTCGTAGGAGACCTATTGTTTCCGTATCGAAACCACCTTTCACCAATCTCAGGTGGGATTGCTGATGTTGCATTTGTTTGTAGGAAGGGTCCTTGGTTGCCGATCTCCAGTATTGCCATCTCAATCAACAGGCATTTGTAGGGATTGTTGTAGGAGTTCGTGCATCCAGATCTTGTAGTTTGAGTTTCCTCGTGTATGATCCAAATTTCGATCTTTGCATGTGTTTGGATCCAAATTCAATTTCATTCAGACTTGAATTCATCAAGTTTACAAGTCCCCGCTTGATGTCGTATAGCCTGAGTTCGAGTTAAGTTTCATTTAGACTTGAATTCCAACTTAGTATGAGTCTCCCACATTCATTCAGGTCTCCTATCATCCTACTGAATTCATCCGGATTTGAATCAAATGCTTGCAAATCTGAATTTCACTTGGCATCGTACAGTTCAAGTTCAAATGCATGTTCTTATTGTCCACATCTTGTTCTAGTTTTGAATTCAGAGTACAAGTTCAAGTCTTTGTTCAGGATCTTCTGAAGTCCTTGCAAGTTCAAATGCATGTTCGTATTGATTTGAGTTTGATCTTGTTTCATTTGATTTTGACCCTTAGAAATCATTTAGAACTTGTTCAAATTTAGGTCCACCAGTCCTCTGTTCTTCGTACAAGTCCTCTGCTCATTTAGTTCAATTTCTGTGCATTTCTGTTCATGTACATGTCTTCTACATTGTTGCACAAGAAGGTCTTTATGTTGTTCAAGTTCTTTGTGCATTCAGTGAAAATTTCGGCAGCACCCCGGCATATCCCCCGTTTGGGGGAAAATTGGGGAGCTGGGCCTTCCCACCACGCTACTAGAGCGTGTATGGTAGGTGTCCTTGGACACCGCGGCCGTACAAAATTTCATCCCACCACGCTACAAGAGCGTGTATGGGGCCTTCAGCAGTACCCGTACAGTAGAACAGCAGTAGCGTACCAGAACAGCAGTGACTCCCCACCACGCTACAAGAGCGTGTATAGGGCTCTCCCACCTCGTCGTATGCTTCGCACCGGGCTCCCTCCTACCGTGCTACAAGAGCGCGTATAGGTGGTTCCCCGGTCCGCTGCAAACGTCGAGGACGGGATTTAAGTTAGAAATGTATACCTTGAAGTTCCGGCGGACTGGCAGTGTCGGCTCGAGGATCGAGGCAAGAGGGGCAAGCATGCTTCTCCTTCTTTTTTATATTAATTATAACTAATATTAATTAATTATAATTAATTAATAAATTATTTTTAATTAATTATTCATAATTAATTATAATTAATTAAGATAATTAATTAAATTCATTAAAATTAATTAAACTTGTTAGTTATAATTAATTATAACTAATTAGCATTAATTAATTTTAATAACTTCTAATTAATTAATAATAATTAACAATAACTAATTTCATAAATTATAAGTAATTATAATTAATTCTAATTAAATTATTATAATTAATTTAATTAATTATAATAATTTAGTTAAATTAATTATAATTAATCATAATATTTATAATTAATTAAAAATAATAATTATAATTAATTAAAATTAATTAAGATACATTATAATTAAATAAATTTAATATATATTTTTATAAAAAAAAAAAAGGCTCGGTACAGTGGATTTATGGGATTTTGGCCGAAGAAGCTAGCAAAGGGAGAAAGTTACCCGCACGGCCAGCGAGCTCCTCTTCTTGCACCCGATCAGAATGTTGTAACTTCCGCTCCAACAGGAAGGGAAAGTCGCAGAAGGAGCTAAGTCGATCGGCCACAAGGAGCCTTCACAGCCGCAAGCTCCTGAGTCGCTTCCGATCAAAATGCGGTAACTTCCGATCTAAATGTCGTAACTTCCGGCCGAATAGGAAGGGAACGTCGTCGAGCAGGTGAAGTCGAGCAACAGCGAAGAGGCCGGAGAAGCGCACGACCGAGAGAAAGTTATCTTCGCAGCGAGCGGCTCCTGTCTTGCTTCCGACCAAAGTGACGTAACTTCCGATCCGTTAGGAAGGGAGGAAGTTACCTCCCTAGCTGCGAGCTCCTGTCTTGCTTCCGACCCGACCAAAGGGGAAAGTCGTCGAGGCGAGTCGATCAGCGGCGAAGGATTCGGAGAAGCAGCGACAGAGAGGGAATGAGCGGGATAGGGAAATCGAGAGAAAAATGAGGGAAAGAGCCTTCGGCCTCTTTTCCTTGGCTCTTTAACGACACGAGGTCGTGCGTCGAGATCGTGGGAGAAGAGACATCGACGTGCGAAGTTCGGCGCCGAACAGGTACGAGAGAAACATTTTTTTTTTTCTTTTTTTTTTTTGTTTTATACGGCGGCAGGTCAACATACAAGTAATGTAACAGAAGTTACTTGTAATGCCTTACAGGCATGAAAAAAAAAGTCATTTTTATATGTCTCTTTTTATGAGAATACTTATTTCAGTAATGTGTGTTTCGCCGCTTACTTGGCAATGTTTAATATTTGATGACTGGTTTTGTGAGTGAGAGCAAGTTCAACAAAACTTTAGTGCTCTAGTGACCCGGCAAGAATTTAGTGACCAATATTGCAAGATGACTTTCTTTCATGTTGGAGGTTCTAACATTCACATAGGTCTTGAGTGCTTAGGGGCCTCGACTTGCCGCAGAGAGCAGTCCAATCTTTTCCTTCAACTCTTTCAGCTCGAACACAGGGGGATTTGACAATCTCGCGTTGCTCAAGTGATCACAGTTATTTATAGCAAGGTCAATTCGATGTGATAGGACAAGGCTTGGGTATAGACTCAAGAACCCGAGTTTCCCGAGCATTTTGGAGGGGTGATTGTTAGGTAGGTGCCTGATACGCCTTAGTATCAAAAACAACCAACAACCAAGAGAAATTCAGCAAACCGTAGATTTTATTGATAAGAAATGAAATACGAACGAGCAAGATACAATGGCCCTCTTTCAAGAGGGGGACCTTCTCTCCCAATATATAGATGCTGCAAGAATCTCTCAAAAAAATAATGGAGAACAAACACTCACAAAACTCATCAATGGCATGATCCCAAACCTTACTCCAAACTTCCCCTTAAATAGCCCAAGCCACAATAACACAAATAAAATCTTCCTAAATAATTAAACATAATTTAGGAAACCTTCCTAAACATCATAAACACAATTGGAAAACTTTCCTAATTAATAAGACATTCCTAAACATCATAAACATAATTAGGACACTTTTCTAAATGATTAAAACATTCCTAAACATAATAAACACAATTAGAAAATTTTCCTAACAGCTCCTCTTTGATTCCTCCTCCTTACCTAACGAATTATATCTCCCCTAGGCCCCACAAGGTGCCCTTCCCAGGCGTATCAGTGCCTCTAATGCTATAATTGATCGTGAGATTTTTTTATGAATAGAAAATGATCTTTAATAGAGAAAATAGTAATAACATGGAGCGAGAGAGGACAAGTACTTACTTTATGGATAAAATAGTTTGAGGTCGTCAAGGCTCCAAGTCCTAGGCATTTCAATTCTGTTTTGGGTCAATAATTGGTAGGCTCCTAGGCGGCCTATCTTTTGATGATGTAGGGACCTTCCTCCGTACTTGCTAGTTTGCCAAGAGTGGCATGACGAGCAAATGTGTCTACTTTTTTAGGACCAAGTCGGAAGGTCTTTTATTTTTCATGGAGTTCGTAATACTTGACGGTTCTTCACTTCACTTCTTATTTGGAGCACAAATTGTGCTCAGTGCTCTTATAGTAGGTCGGTGGTTGTCTGTAAGCCTTCTTGGTTGGATACATCTCATTCGTTAAGTTCGGCAATTGTCTCATGGGCCATGGCTAGCACCCTTTGGCTTAGCAATTCAAGCTGTATTGGTAGTCCAACTTTGGTACTATGCAAGAAAAAAGGGTGTATGCCCTATAACTATTGATGGAGCCATTCTGAGAGCCCATAATACTAAAGGAAATAGTTCGACCCACTTCCCTTTGGCACCTTCGATCTTTTTCTTAGGAGCTTGAGTATCAATTTGTTGGCACTTTTAACCTATCTGATAGTTCGTTGTTGGTGAACAGAGGCAAACTTGAGGCAAATGCCTTGAGTGCTATAGAATTCAATGAGGCTTTGGTCGGAGAATTATGGTCTAATATTTGTATTGATTGTGAAAGGAACTCCATGTTGGCAGATAATGCCGATCCAAATGAAATTTCAAACAACGGCAGACGTTAAACGGGCGAGCGCCTTGGCTTCAATCCATTTAGTGAAGTAGTCGATCATAACTAAGATGAATCTTCTTTGCCCTGCTGATGGAGGGAACGGGCCTAATAAATCCATTCCCCACATAAAAAATGGCCAAGGGATTGTGGTCAAGTGCAACTTGTGGGAAGGCTACAGTTGCATTGGGGCGAACTTCCACTATTGTAGACATTTTTTAAAAAATTCTTTAGCATCTCTTCTTAAGGTAGGCTAGAAGTATCCCTATCTAATAGAAGCAAAATTGGGAACAAAAGCATTTTTCCTTAACGAGGCAAGGATAAGCCTTGAGGTAAATTGATCTATAAGCCTTGAAATAAAATAATAATAAAAAAAAATTAAGAATAATTCATAAATATGACATAAATCATCAATATATTCACCTAGTTTATCATCATAAAAACAAACCGCAAAGTCATATGATGAAAAAAAATAATTATTCTAAATAACAAGACTTCTAATAGAGACATGCAGATGACCATTTGTCCTTGCTCTTGTGCTCAGATGCTTTGGAATATGAGCTCGTAAGCTTTCACTCAACTAGGACTCACTTGGCCACAACTCTCATACGGCAAACCTCCTCGCACACCTGCACCAAAAGGGATACAACAATAACATCAAGCCTTTATCCCATTATGTGGGGTAGACTACATGAATCTTTTTTCTCCATTGTGTCCAATTAAGGGTCAAATTCTCATTTAGATCTAATAAATAAAGGTCATTTCTAATATTTTTTAACCTAGTCTTTTTAGATTTACCTCTACCTTTGATGTGAAACGATCATCCAAAGATGATATACTTGATGAATTTGCACGCTTAATTTTTAGAAAGAACAAATAATTATATATTTATAATTATTTGAACAACGAGATAAAACATTAAGAGCGGTAAAACGAGCTTAGGCTAAATCACATTCAAAGGAGTTAAGATAGTAAAACATTTAATTTAATCTAACGATGCGTACATGATTGGCTTTCAACGATGAATCCCTAAACTAACAGTGAGATTAGTCGCTACAAGAAGATCCTTCACACAACTCTTCTAATTACTAGGCTTTAGCGGAGAAGCATTAACATGATCGTCATGAATTTACTAGACCATAATTGAGAAGCACTTCGAAGAGAAAAGAGTCGGGGAAGAGTTTACCCAAAGACAAATGGTGTCAAAGTGTAGTCCGTTTGGTAGCCCATATATCTGTCAGTGGTCTTCCAAAGTGCTGGACAGCAGGATATCTTTGCGGCCATAAGGGGACCGCAAGTTGTATGCTGAAATCTGAGGACAACAGAGAAAAACCTGCGTACAGGAATTCTGGACAGCAAATTCAGCCTTCCGACGGTGCAGAACAGAGTCAAAATCTGAGAGAAATCTCATTATTCTAAGCTTAGGAGCAAGGGAAATTGAGAGGGAGAGGTGGTCAGGTAAGAGAGGAATCCAGGATTTACTTCCAGAAATAAAAGAAACATAATTTGGAAGGAATTTACGGTAGTGGGGCCTTGAGGGGATTTCGGCCAAAAGAAAAAGTCTCAGGTTTTGGAATTATTTCCAAAGAGTTTTTGATTGAATGAGGGAAGTAATTAGGAGCATTAATTGGCTCTTAATTAGGCAAAGGAAAGAGGAAGAGGGGGCCGGCCTAGGAGAGAGAGAGGGAGAGGGGTTTCATTTCAAATAGGTGGGCCCCAATTAATTAAGTGAATTAATCCATAAATCTGAATTTAAATTTCAGATTTAAAGCTGCAATTAATTCCTTAATGACGGGAGGAAATTGAAGGGGCATTTAACTCCTAATGCAAATTTGAATTTTGGATTTGAAACTCCCTCCAAGTGACCTCTCCAAGCTGGAGGCCGACGGCCTTCCCCTTTGCCACCACCCGCCCGCAATAACCCCTCCTCCATCCCCTCCATTTTCCCTCATTGCATTTGATTAGTTTCCTAATTTGGAGAGGTTACTTGGAGGGAGTTTAAAATCTAAAATTCAAATTTGCATTAGGAGTTAAATGCCCCATCAATTTCCTCCCGTCATTAAGAAATTAATCGCAGCTTTAAATATGAAATTTAAATTCATATTTAGGGATTAATTCACTTAATTAATTGGGGCCCACCTATTTGAAAAACCCCTCTCCCTCCCTCTCTCCTAGGCTGGCCCCCTCTTCCTCTTTCCTTTGCCTAATTAAGAGCCAATTAATGCTCCTAATTACTTCCCTCATTCACTCAAAAGCTCTTTGGAAATAATTCCAAAACCTGAGACTTTTCCCTTTAGCCGAAATTTCCCTCAAGGCCCCACTACCATAAATGTCTTCCAAATTCTATTTCTTTTATTTTAGGAAGTAAATCCTGGATTCCTCTCTTACCCGACCACCTCTCCCTCTCAATTCCCCTTGCTTAGCCTAGAATCCTGAGATTTCTCTCCGATTTTGGCTCTGTCCTGCACCATTGGAAGGCTAAATTTACTGTCCAGAATTCCTGTAGGCAGTTTTTTCTCTATTGTCCTCAGATTTCAGCATACAGCTTGCGGTTCCCTTATGCCAGCAAAGATATCCTACTGTCTAGCACTTTGGAAGACCACCGACAAATATATGGGCTACCCAACGGACTACACTTTGGCACCATTTGTCTTTGGATAAACTCTTCCCCGACTCTTTTCTCTTCCAAGTGCTTCTCAATTGTGGTCTAGTAAATTCATGACAATCATGTTAATGCTTCTCCGCTAAAGCCTAGTAATTAGAAGAGTTGTGTGAAGGATCTTCTTGTAGCGACTAATCTCACTGTTAGTTTAGGGATTCATCGTTGAAAGCCAATCATGTACGCGTCGTTAGATTAAATTGAATGTTTTACGATCTTAACTCCTTTGTATGTGATTTAGCCTAAGCTCGTTTTACTGCTCTTAATGTTTTATCTCGTCGTTCAAATCATTATAAATATATAATTATTTGTTCTTTCTAAAAATTAAGCATGCAATTTCATCAAGTATATCATCTTTAGATGATCTTTTCACATCAACCTTTCTTAACATTGATTAATCCTAATACATCTAGTCTCCTAACTAGGTAATCAGAAGGCCGCCGTTTTATGTGACCAAACCATCTAAGGCAACTCTCTCTAATCTTATCTGCCACTGGAGCTACTCCAATCTTTTCACGTATATGCTCATTTCATATCCTGCCCTAAAGAGTAAAGCCACTCATTCACCTTAGCATCCTCATCTCTGCAACCTTAACTTATTATTAGGCTTCTCTTTCAATGGCCAACATTCTGTGCCATAAAGCATTGCAGGTCTAACCACCATTTCATAGAATTTCGCCTTAAGTTTGGGTAGTACTTTTATATCACATAATAGGCCTTATGCAATCGTCCACTTCATCTATCCAACTTGAATTCTACTAATAATATCACCATGTATTTCACCATCACTCTAAATAATAGACCCAAGATATCTAAAATGTGTACTCTTATTAACGACTTGATTGCTCAAAGTCACAAACCCCCCACTAGATCTATTACTACTAAAATTACACTAAATGTATTCGGTTTTAGATCTACTCAAACGAAAACCTTTAGACTCTAAGGTTGACCTCCATGATTCAAATTTACCTTCAACTCCCTCTTAAGCCTTATCAACAAAAAGAATATCGTCAGCAAAAAGCATACACTAGGGAACATACTCTTGCAAATCTCTAGTAAGAACATCCATGACTAAAGCCAAAAAAATATGGTCTTAAGGATGATCCTTGATGTAATCCAACTGAAATTGGAAAATACTTGGTCAAACTATCTTGCGTTTGAACACAAGTAACAACTCCAGCATACGTATCCCTAATGACTTGAATATAAGCATTATTAATCCCTTTCTTTTTTAGAACTCTCCATAGCACTTCTCTTGGAACTTTATCATATGCTTTTTCTAAATCAATAAATATCATATGAAAATCTTCCTTTTTCTCTCTATACTTCTCCATCAAATCTCTCAATAAATGTATGGCTTCCATAGTAGACGTACCCGGCATGAATCCAATTTGATTTTGAGAAACATTAGTAACACGTCGTAATCTATGCTCCATAACTCTCTCCCATAGTTTTAAAGTATGACAAATCAACTTAATGCTTCTATAATTTGTATAATCTTGTGCATCACCTTTATTCTTAAAGATAGGAATTAGCACACTCATTCTCCACACATCTGGCATAAAAAGGGATGCTTGACTTAAATTATGCGTCAAATGGGGGTAACTAACCTAATAGAATATATATTAGCTATAACATAAGATCTATTATATTAGATGCATAATATATTAACAATAATTATTTTTATATTAACTTATTGAGCTACATGCCTCAAAGTATATATCCAAATTAAAAAATGTATAAGGCTCATTGATAACACTTGGGGACAAGCCTCAATGAGTTTTATGTGTGCATCATATTGTTGGGTGCCTTGAGGCATGCACCTTCATTTTCATTTTAAACAATGCAACAAAGTGTTTCACTTTGAATATCAATTATAATCATCTCCAATAACAAATACCAAAGATAAGGATGAAGCATTGAACTTTTCATGTATACTAACTAGATTATAACCTCATTGCTCACTTCAAAATTATATATATATTGCTAGTCACTATCCAAACATACATATCTATCTTCATAAAGCTTCAATAAGCCCATGAAACATTTTATTCATTCAACAGACTAAATCAATTCTTACAATTCTTAATTATATGCCTTCTAAAATCACATAAATAACCTTTCTTTGTTCTCTATACTTTTCAAATCAACACAAAAAGTACCTATATAATGATATTCTTAGCATAAAACCAAATTGATAACTCAACTGATATGATTCTCAATTCCTTATATTCAACTACACTCTCTTAACTACATTGAAATACTCATAAACATAATTCCCCTATAATCGCCAAGGTCTACATCTTTTTTGTTTTAAAATTTTGATACAAAAATATTACTGCTCCGATCTGTTGACATCCTCTTTGTTTCTAAGATTATTAAAATGATTAGTTAAATCATAAACGTCTAACATCTACCATAACTCTTAAAATCTTATGTGATATCTCACATGAAACTAAAGCGTTGCGGTTAAGCATATTCTTCTCTCAAATTCAACTTTTAGATTAATTTAATAATATACTTTATAAGATAATTCCACTTGAATCAAACACAAAAGTTCTAGATGAGCCTGAGCCAACACTCATGAGAAAGAGGTTTGAGTTGAGCTCAAGTCGGTCCAACAATCTAAACTAAACCAATATAATGAAGGTAACTTCATCTTTCCAATTAAAAACAAATTCTTATGGTAAATTTTCATTGTTAACATGATCAAACCCAATTTCTTCTTATGTCAAGTTAGATCTTATACATGTTTCATCAAGTTTTTATTTTTTTATTTTTTTATTTTTTTTATACATGTTTCATCAAGTTGTGTTTGGGTATAGGCGTTAAACCTATTTATTAAATGAAAGCATTCATGTATTGCATTCTTTACACTGCTAAGTTATAAACACATAGCTATTACTCTAGGTTGCGTGGTTCAATGTTCTCTAAAAATTACCTTATAATTTTATTATGAAAATCATTTCTAAGATAACTCTATTCATAATTTAGTAGCTCAACTTCAGAAAAAAATTTGAAAATTCTTCTATTTCTTGGAGTGTGTTCATTATTGGAAAATCCTATGCTATTGTTAAATAAAGTCCTCACCTTCAATTTTATCATTCATTTCCTATTACTCCATGAAAATTATCAAACATATAAATTGATTTATCAAACTATCTTCCACTCCAACTTAAGAAGATAAGCACAAACCATATTTATGATTTTTTCCTCCAATAATTAACCTAATAACAATCCCTCTAATGGTTAACACTAAACATATTTAAATAAACAATTTTACCTGACAATTCTTTATTCTCTACTAAATCGAAGACAACTAAAGTATTAACATTCCTTGACATATAGTAGCTTTCTAACATTCCAAATGTCTTCTAATTCTAACCCTTAACATTGAGATGCCTTTTCTAGGATGCAGCCCTTAAGTGACGCACGATAACTTAAACCAATTGTGATAAAAAGTGGGAAAAGAGTTGGCTTGGACATCAGTGATGTATCAGAACATGACTTAATTGTGCTGAAAAGTAAGCAAGTGTTTACAAGATTTAGAACTAAAATTTTGATTTGCAACATGAAATGTAAGGACTTTGAATGAAAAGATTAAAAAATTAATAAACAACGATTACTAAAATAATAAATATTTTTTGTTTAGAGGAAACCAAATGGAAGGGAAAAATATACAATGATAATGAGATAGATTACAAGTTATTGTACGTTGAAATGTTTCATAATAGGAATGAGTTTGGGTTAGTATATGTTAGAGGGTTGAAAGATAAAATTATTCAATTGAACAGAATAGTGGTAAGGTGATTTTTATTAAGATAATTATTAATGATAATATCATAAATGTGGTTAGTATTTATCATCCTCAAGTAGGATTAAAAAAGTGATAAAAAAACAAGCTAGGTATGAAATGGAAGTACTACTATGAGTACCTGAAAAGGAAAGAATATTTCTTAGAGTTGACTTAAATGGACATGAATTTCAAGTAGAAAGATCTATGAGATGATTCATTTTGAGTACTATTAAGTTAGAAATATAATGGAAAAAACTATACTAGATTTCACAATAATCTATTATCTTGCAATAGCGAAGACATGCTTTCAAAAATAAGAACACTTAGTTACTTCAAATATGAATCACCAAATTACAAATAGGCATCTTTTTATTTTGACAAAATCAAAATCTTTTTAAGAGATTGTATGGTGAAATCCAAAAAAAGAGTTTATTCACACAATATATAATGTGATGTATATCTTAATCAAAGAAAACAATCAAAACAACAAATTGCTCTTAAATACGGTAGTGGAATCTAAAATGTGACAAATTCTTAATCTTTCAAGATAAGTTGTTAAGAGAATTAAAATAAAACTTTTTAGTTGAGGAAAACGTGATGTGGGATAAATTGATGAATTCCATTAGAAAATTTCAATAAAAGCCTTATAAGAATGTAGAAAAAGAACATAAATTAAATAGTAAACTATAATGAGGGAACAAAGCTTATTAAAAAATTGTGATTTTAAAGAAAAAATTTATATACTATTGAAGCTAATAATGATAGTAAGAACCCCAAAAATCTTAAAAAGAGCATAGTGAATAAAATAAAAGTTATATTTTTTGTATTATTTATATAATTAGATTGATACTAGAAAAAGAGAAAACCAAAAAGAATAATTAAGCCAAAAGATAACTTAGCTGGCGATTTTGATCAAATTAGATGATTTACATGCAAAGAGAATAGAATATTGTTTTTATATGAAGCTATAAGCAAAAGTTAAGAATGCAACTTTATGAAATTATTAAATGAGAGCTTTAAGTAAAATGAGCAAAATAATGAGGTACATTATAAAGTGTAAAAAAAAGTTAAGGGACTATTTGGTTGCCTGAATTAGGAGGGTAAAATAAAACAAATACATATATTTACTAAATTTGGATGTTTGGTTAATTTTGAGCGGAACAAAAGGAAATCCTCCGAAGTATTAGGCGTGTATTACGGGAGGCGGATCATGCGACTTCGAAAGCCGCTCAAATTGAGTGGGTTTAAAATTCTTCTCTCGAGAACCAGCCTCGTGCAATCCCTCCTGCGAAGATCGAAGTCGAACAGCTAAGAGGGAGCCGAAGTCGAATAGCAACGAAGGAAAGGAAGGAGCGATCCGTGCGGTATGTCACTCTCGCGTGAATGAACGAAGTCGAACGACGACAACGGAGCCGAGAAGCCACGGTGCAATCCATGCACCCCCTGCGAATCAACGAAAACAAACAGCAACGACGAAAAGGAGAAGATGAAAGGCGAACTCTAAACCCTCTCGTCCTTCCCGTCGAACAGATCAATGGCGAGAATATCCCCAAATATGAAAGGGATCCATGACAATTGGAGACCAAACTTCTTTCATCCTTTACAGTCTTACAGGTATTGTTATCAAGCAATATGAAAATCTGCTATGATATAAAATAGAGAAAAAATTGATCTGCATTTTGTGGAACTTCATATGCTGAAGTTCATAGATGCTTGTTATTTACATATTATAACCTTTTGGATGACTTCTTATATCTGTTATTTGTCCACTTGCAGTTGGTTCATCAGTCTCTGCCCTGTCAGGGTTGTATATAACAGCAATGAAAGCTGCAGGTGCAAGCAGAAGAGTTTTTCAGCTTCTTGATCGTGTGTCCTCTATGCCAAAATCTGGTGATAAATGTCCCATTAGATTAATCAAAATACTGATAACTTTATTGCTGAATATAAGTCCTGTCAGATCCATATTTATTTCTACAGCCTTATTATTACATATTTTGTTTTGTTACAGTGTAAAAGATTGTGATGTGGAACTTAATGATGTCTGGTTTGCATATCCTTCTCGTCCCAGTCATAAGGTATTGAAGGTGAGCATTCAATTCTGGGAAATATTTTCATTCCTAGCAATTATTAATTTTGACTTCATTCTAATCACGGTTCAAGGAATAGGTATAAATAGGATTTAACCTAAAAGTAGTAAACAAATGGAATAGCTAGAGTAATGTATTAATTGTTTTTAAGCACTGAAATGACAAAAAAATTGTTTGGAAGGATTTATAAGCTTTTTTTAGTTGCATAAAGTAGCTATAAATTAAGTTGGCTTGAAAACATGTTGCATAATAGCTAGGATATATGTGCAGCGTTAATAAATTGAGTCAATCTTAGCAGTATCCTACAAAGCCTTACAAGGCAAATCTATTGAATGCCAAGCTAGTTAATGCATACATAATTCATGTGTGTTGGCTTCCAGGAGAAGCAGTTGAATACAGTTGCATTTAGATTTCTCATTTACTTTGGATATGAGTTTTGTAGGTCTGAATTGTTATGAACTTCAGGTAATGGAATTATTGTTCAAAGCTGCAATTGAGAATATTAACCATCTCAAGAATGAAGAAGGCCTCAGTTCCTTTATGGTTTAACCTAAGAAGATTGATATCGCCATATCTAAAGAGGTTCATGGAGATGACTATCTTATGCAGTTTGTGGTAGCACAGAAGCTTGAAGAACAAGTTCTGATGGCGTTGAGAGAGGAGAATATTCACCTCATAAATAAAGACACATGTTGACTCATCCACTGAACTTGTAGTTGCTTGTCAAATGAAGAACCAAAAAGATGATGCTGGAGTTGTTAATTTCCTATCTGAAGTTCAGTCTTTTGTTTTAGTCAACACTAATTTGATTCTGCCAGTCTTGGGGGTGTTAGCTGTTGTGGTGCTTGCTATCGCATTTAGTCTTTCTCCTTATGAAGAAAAAACATATTCATGCTCGTTTGGATAAAAAACATTTGAATAAGAAAAATAGATTTGTTTCCAGTGGCAGTGTGAGTTGCAAAGATTTTAATAATGAATCTCCTTATCATAATCTGATAGGACTTGCTGAGGTTGTGGGTGATTCGGGTCCTACAGAAATGAGCTCTTAACAATAGCTTCGTTGTTAGGCATCAGAGGAAGAAATTTTGTTTTTAATTTTTGGATTTATTATTGTTTTCTTGTCTCTGTGTAGCTATATAATCTTTGGGCATTCGTTTGATAGATACGTTGCTAAAAAAGAATTGTTTTTGAAAGCATGTAATTTATTCATATTAATAGTTTTTGCTTTCAATTAAGGTTTTTTTTTTTTTTTTTTACATTATTAGTATTTATTTATAAATCTATTTTATAAATATTTTTTTTTAAAATAAAATGTTTTAAAAAGCAGCTTTAGAAAGTAATATTTTATCCCAAACAATACCTAAGAGCCCTTTAATTCGAGTCTTATGAATGTAAAAAAAAAAATTTGAAATTTGCAAATGGCGATGTGAGAGGTTTTGATGAAAATACTAAGAGATGGTTGCATGAGTATCCATGATTTCTATCAAATTATTTAAAAAAAAATAGCTTTTACTTTACTCTGGATCTACCTAACCAAACAAGAAAAACAGTTCTCCTGCGTTTATTTTGCAGACAACCAAACAATCTCAATGTATTCGGAATATAGTACATTTACTTTACATTGCATTTACTTTACACTGCATTTCTTTTTCAGGCAACCAAACAACCCCTAAGTGAAATTAGCTTTGAAGACAATGAATAAAGGTAAAACTTTCTGTTCGTATGATATACCTATTAAAAATTCATGAGCAATGGGGAATCTTATTGTGATAAGATTAATAATTTTTTCAATAATATTTTAAAAACTAAAAGGATGACAAATGATGGGAGGAGTATTTTACAACCAAAATTTAAAAACAAAGAAATTTTTCAATGTTGTGCTACGGACACCAAACCTCATATAAACACAAAAAATAGCAACCGAACAAAAGTATATATAAGTAGTTAAGATCAAGAAGGTTGAGATTATCTATTATCAAGCTGGCTTTCCCATTGAAAAAGAATGTGGGATTATCTATTATCACAGAATGTTAGCAAAATCAGGTGCTTCATGAACTTTACATGTGTAATTAACCAGATAGGTTGATTGATCATGAAAATTGTACGATATGCTGAACTCAAATAATCATTCTTCTAGCTAACTTTGCAACAAATGAAGTCATCATGCAATGAGATACAATAGGCTTGTTGATGACTAAAAAACAATATAAATAATGATGTTGGAACTGATGACAAACAATCTTTAATATATATATATATATATATATATATATATATATATATATATATATATATATATATATATATATATATATATATTAGTACTAATGGTATATGGTGAAGTGAACAAAATCTAATAGTAATTTAAACAAACTACTCTTTTTGTGATAGTGTCGATAACATCAAAGTATCTGCTTATTGCTTAGCAATTTCGATCACCTACCTATAAGGAAAAATACTAAATCATTAAGAAAAACTTGTGCCCTACATCATAATCCTAACATCATTTCTATAAGAAGAGCTAACCATTCCAAGAAAATCCATTTTGCTTGATTAACACAATCATTACACTATAGCTCATATAAGAATTATGCAGTTCCAACCAAAGTAAAGAGAAAATACAACTATCATAGCAAACCATCAAGTTAAAAATACATAATAATGAACATGGGACACAAAATGGTAAGAAGAGCCTGCGCAATGCCTTAGCAATAATAATCTCATTGTAATAACAATTCATCATATGAAATAATCACCGCAAAACTCCAAAATAGCTTGAACATAAAACAAAAATACCAGACGTCTCAAGAGAAAAATAAAAATAATAGAAAAAATAAATTATTCTTCCACATCACTAGAAGTGAAAATAGGATCAGTTTGAATGGTGTTGACAGCAAATAAAGTGCTAGACAAGAAGAGTTGAGAATTCATGGAACTGCTCGCAATTGGTTAAAGCAAATAGCTAAATTCTTATATGATAAGTATGCTACATGGATAATAAAGGAGGATCACTCAGAAAGTCAGAACATTTTGAGCACCAGTGTGCATCAGCATCAAACGCAATTACAAAAGGTGGGTCAGCAAGGAGAATATAGTACTGTTTAATTTCCAGAAGTAGAATTACGTGTAACAAACTTTAAGTCAAAATAGTGGCTAATTAAAGAAAGAATTCCTAACTGACCAGTTTAGCACATCAACCAAAAACAAGATCTGGCAAGCTTCTTTAGCATACAAATACCAAACTTGAATAATGGCCTCTTAAATGTGAGGTTGGCTACATGAATTTTTTTTTTTCATTGTGTTCTAGTAAGAGTTAAATTCTCATTTAAATTTAATAAAAAAAAAGTCATTTATAATACTTTCTAACTAAGTCATTTAAGGTCTAACTCTGCCTTTCTTAACATAAGTGAGACATAACACATCTACTCTCTTAACCGGGTCATCAAAAGGCCGACGTTTTATGTGACCAAATCATTTAAGGTGAATCTCTTTAAAATTATCTTCCATTGGAGTTACTCCAAGTTTTTCGCGTATATGCTCATTTCTCATTGTCTCTAAGTGTAAAATCACTCATCCACCTAAGCATCCTAATCTCTGCAACACGTAACTTGAGTTTATGCTTCTCTTTCAATGGCCAACATTCTAAGCCATAAAACATTGCAGGTCTCACCACCATCTTATAAAATTTCCCCTTAAATTTGAGGGGTACTTTTCTATCACACAACAGACCCGATGCATTCGTTCATTTCAACCATCTAACTTGAATTCTACAAATAATATCCCCATCTATTTCACTATCTCTTAGAACAATAGACTTGAGATCTCAAAAATATGCACTTCTTTTTAATGACATGATCACACAGTGTCATAATTTCACTACTATAATTATTACTACAAAAATTATAATTTATGTATTCAATTTTAGATCCACTCAAATGAAAACCTTTAGATTCTAAGGCTGACCTCCATAATTCAATTTTTCTTTCAACTTCCTCTCTATTCTTAACAATAAGAATAATATCATCAGCAAAAAGCATACAGTATGGTGCATCCTCTTGCAAACGCCTGGTAAGAACATGCATGACTAAAGCAAAAAGATATGATATTAAATCTGATCCTTCACATAATCCAACTGGAATAGTAAAATACTTGATCTAACCACCTTGTGTTCGAACACAAGTAACAGTTTATGCATACATATCCTTAATAACTTAGATATAAGCATTAACTCCTTTTTTTCTCAAACTCTCTAGAGCACTACTCTTGAAACTTTTTATATGATTTCACTAAATCAATAAATATCACATGTAAATCCTCATTACTCTCTCTCTCTCTCTCTCTCTCTCTCTCTCTCTCTCTCTCTCTCTCTCTCTCTCTCTCTCTCTCTACTTCTCCATTAAACCTCTCAAACAAATGTATAGCTTTCTTAGTAGGTTTACCCCGCTTGAATCCAAATTGATTTTGAGAGACATTAGTATCAATTCTTAACCCCTATGCTCATTTACTCTCTCTAATAATATTAATGTATAACACATTAACTTAATTCCTTTATAATTTGCATACTCTTGTGCATCACTTTTATTCATAAAAATAGGAGCCAACACATCCCTCCACTCATCTAGCATCCTTTTAGTTTTGAATATAATATTAAAAAAAATTAGTAAGGTAAGAAATTCCTTGATCTCCTAAGCATTTCCAGACCTCTTTTGGAATATCACATGTCCCACTATTTTTACACACTTTATTTTTAAAGCCTTTCCAGATTCAGTTTTCCTAATATAATGATAAAAATAAAATTCTCTATTTTCATTTAAAGTGCCAAGGTCACTAAAATCAATCATATTCCCACAATATTTCTTGCAAGCTTATCGAAATATCTCATCCATCTATGTTGAATATCTTCATCTAATAAAAGCACTTTTTGATCTTCTTCCTTAATACACTTCGCTTGAATTAAGTTTTAATTTCTTCTATCTTTTTACTTGACTAACTTATCCATACATCTTTCATCCTCCTTAATAATTAATCTATTATATGAATCACTAAAGGCTAAATTCTTTACATCGCAAATTGTTTTCCCAATTTTTCGAAATTTAACTTTTAAACTATTTTTTTAAACCAAGCTTTTTATTTTGGATCTTTTCACGAACATTTTGATTCCACCACGAATTTTTTTACTACGAGAAATTTTTCCTTTTGATTCTCCAAGAACATACTTTTCTCAAACTCTCTAGAGTACTTCTCTTGAAACTTTTTCATATGATTTCATTAAATTAATAAATATTACATGTAAATCCTCATTACTCTCTCTCTCCCTCTCTACTTCTCCATCAAACCTCTCAAACAAATGTATAGCTTTCATGGTAGGCCTACCCAGCTTGAATCCAAATTGATTTTGAGAAACATTAGTATCAAGTCTTAACCCCTATGCTCAATTACTCTCTCTGATAATTTTAATGTATAACACGTTAACCTAATTCATTTATAATTTGCATACTCATGTTCATCACTTTTATTCATAAAAATAGGAGCCAACACATCCCTCCAGTCATCTAGGATCTTTTTAGTTTTCAAAATAATATTAAAAATTTTAGTAAGCAAAGAAATTCCTGGATGTCCTAAGATTTTAGACACCTCTATTGGAATATCACACATCCCACAATCTTTACACTATTTTTTATAGCCTTTCCATCTTCAGTTTTACTAATATAATGACAAAAACAAAAATCTCTATTTTCATTTAGAGTGTCAAGGTCACTAAAATCAATCATATTCTCACAATATTTTTTTAAAACTAATCGAAATATCTCATCAACCTATATTAAATATCTTTTTCTAATGAAAGCACTTTTTGATCTTCTTCTTTAATACACTTCACTTGAACCAGGTTCTTATTTCTTCTATCTCTTTACATGACTAACTTATACATACATTTTTCATTCTCCTTAATATTTAATCTCTTATATAAATCGCTAAAAGCTAAATACTTTACATCGTAAATCATTTTCCCAATTTTTCGAAATTTAACATTTAAACTAATGTTTAACCAAACTTTTTATTTTGGATATTTCCATGCACGTTTTGATTCCACCACCAATTATTTTTACAACGAGAAATTTTTCCTTTTGATTCTTTAAGCATATACTTTATAATATTCTTAATATCATTAACTATTTTTTTTCTTACGTAATAGCATCATCGTGAATAATCCAAATCTTAATATCTTGAATCTTACTTTTAAAAATATTTTAATTAGCATTATTTAAATACCCAAATCTAATCATAGGGTAATATTTTATTTTATTTTTCATATTCTACCCTAAACATGTTGAATAATGAAATACAGAAATAATAGAAAACTATCATAATGGCTGAAATTATAAGAACAAACCTTGCAATAGACATCAAACAATTTCTCCTTCTTGGTATTTCCGAAGCATGTCACAGTGAGGCGTCTGGTGCTGGAAACCCCACTGTTGCCGCTGCAACTCAAGCCGACAATTTTGTGAAAGCAAACCAACAAACTCCCTCTCAATACGTGCCTCCAATGCAACCCTTTCAGAACTTTGATAAGGATAATCTTGGTTAAACTTTGCAGACTTAACATAAAAGGGGGCACCCTTTGATGTCAAAACCTTGTGTTCATATGGGTAGGAACGATTGAATGTGTACAAAGGATCAGAGGATGGGAGGAAATTAATCAAGAGCAGAACAATGATGGGCAGGATCTGTAAAAGAGTGCGGATGTTAAAATTACCAGAGTCATGCATCCCATGACCACCGTCACCACCCATGCCACCAGCACGGAAATGAAAGGTACCAAAAGGAGTAGTTGCCTGATGCATTCCACCAAAAAAGTTTCTAAATATCTCCTCCGCATCAATGTCAGCGTCATAGAAACCATTGGCATTAAACCCACGTCCACGAGCCTGGTGGTACCGCCTAACTGGAGCAGGATCGTCAGAACCAGAAACATCATACCTTTGCCTGCTCTCTTCATTGCTAAGACACTGAAAGGATTTAGAGACCGCCTTAAATGCTTCCTCAGCACCAGGCGCCTTATTCTTGTCCGGATGAACTTTCAATGAAAGCTTCCGGTATGCCTTGCGCACATCTTCCACGGTGCAGCTCCGCGCTAGCCCCAATATCTCATAGTAATCCTTCTTCTTCTTTATCTCCCTAACAATAGTGATCTGCTCCTCCGTGTATGCCACTGCAGATCCATTCGTTGAAGCTGGGGAAGACTTCGCCCTAGCCCTATGAGTGGCAGAAGAGAACGAAGATGATGAGGCTTCCCCACCTTTGTCTAAGTCCTTCCCAGGAGCATCAGACTGCGTCGACGAAATATCTCCGGCATCATCAGTCCCGTTGGCATCATCTGCGCCGGCAGAGGAGAGGAGGTTATCGATAAAAAGGGTAGGGTCCAGGCGCCGCGCCTTGGTTAGAAATTTGATCGCGCGAGCCCTATCCCCTACCTCCAAAGCATCCTTTCCCATGTTCACGCATTTCTGCGCCTCGTCTTTGTTCCCATCCATCACTAACGACCAAATTATTCACGGATTAGCGGTAAGAACGAATGAAAAAGAGGGAAATGAAGCAGCAGGAATCAATCTCACCAAAGCGAAGCGCAGACACCAACAGGAGTATCTCAATCTCTTCCCGCGACGCGCTATCAATCCTCAGAATGCAACCGAAGCAAAAGCCGTAGCTGGGCAAAAATAAAAATCGGAATAATGTAAAAGGGCAAACGAAGATTTCTCCGGGACAGCCAACCGCACGTAAGACCAAGGTAAGTCGTCAATCCTTGATGCCGGCGGACAAGCTGGATCTAACCGTTAATTTTTTTTCCTTGAGGTCCAATTATGTTTATATTATAAATACTAAAAAACCATCAAAATAAATAAAGTTAAGGCTCAACAAAATAAAAAATAAAAAATAAAAATAAAAATAAAATTGACATGAAACAGGTCCACCAATAATAAATAAAATCTGTTAAGCACAAAAAAAATATAAATGAGTTCACGAGAAGGTCCTAAAAATATATAAAATTTAACAGAGTCATTAATCACCATTTTAATCGAGCAATCAGTAAATCACTTAAAGGAACATGCAATTGGAATTGTTTGATGAAATATTATTTGGATGTCATAGTCAAGATTGTGAAAATTGGATCAACATAAAATAGAAAGATGGAAAGGTTTAGAGTTCAATGATTCAATCAGAATCAAATTTGGGTTAAACCGGATGTTATAATAAATATGAAAATTTTTTAAATAAAATTTAATTGATAAAATAATCATCTAATAATTAAAAAAATTATTAAATAATAAATTAAATTAAAGGCTCTATGATTAATTATATCAAAGGAGAAACTCCTAAAAAAATCTTGATTAAAGTGATGACTAAATCTTGATTGATTTATAAAGATTGCAGCAAAGGAATTGAATAAGTTATTTTACGAAGATGGAATGGAACAAATTTGAACACTTATTTATATAATCCAAAGGGAAAACATAGAGAGTGCTTTAAGATTCTAGAATATCAAAAACACTCAAACCTGGATTATAATTAGGCTTTAGTAATTTATGATATGATTGAATTTACATTTAAGTTAACAATTTATTAGATAAGCAAGACTAAACTCCCAAAAGGAATTGCAGGAAATGCGCAACTAAGCTTTGCATGTCTAGAGTGGACACCAAGTTAACAACCTAGGTTCTTTTGAAAAATATAATTTCAGTTTAAGTATAAAATGCAAGATAGATAGGTGTTGACCTCATTTCGATATGAGGTCATCAGGATCCATCCTGACTCCTACCTATTGATCTCATAGTTGACAATTATCCAATTGTCAATCATGTAGAGCTCAATCAAATTCTAATCTAAACTTTAATCCAACCCTACACCAGCCTTCAATCAATCTTTAAACAAGCTTCAATGATATACAATCATCAACAATTATTCATTTAATAAAACTTCAATGATATACAATTATCAGCAATTATTTATTTGATTGTGATTGAGGTAAATAAATTAAGCTCAATCAATCAAATCCAAAGTCCAATCAAATCCAAAATTTCATACCAAAATTCAAGGTTAAAGGCCAATATTCTTTTTAGGTGATTTTTCAATCACTTCAAAATCTAGTCAAATAACCCCCAATTCATAATCTATTAATTGCATATTGATTAGGCATGTCCCTAGGGTCAACCCTCCAAATTTTAGTTCAATTTGACACCCCTAGCCTTAGAAACTCATTTGAAATCCAAAATTATAAAACCTTCAAATATTTATAGCTTATGCCACTTGACCTTCCACTTAGTGGAAATTGACCTTAGGACCCTTCCTAAGACCTTTGACAATGTTCATAACCTTTGTTATGACATGTTCAGCATTAAAGTGCATTTTGGTAGGCCCAATTTGACCCTCAATTGACAAGGGGCCCAAATGACTAAAATGCCCCTTAAAGGGAAAATTGAAATTTTCTCCAAACCTCAGCACAGCCTAATCAAATCAAACCTTGAAATCTCCTCTAATGCATTCTAAATATCATTAGTAATGCATTAGACTAAACCTAAACTTTGGTTTGGCCTAGTTAACCAAGTCAATCATGGTTGACTAAAGTGTCCTTTAACCATTTAAATATGTATTTCAATCCAAGGGGACACCCCTAGCCTTTGAAACACTTGAAATCTGAAGTTTGTAAAACCTTCAAATATTTATAGCCTATGTCACTTGACCTTCCACTTAATAGAAATTGACCTTAGGACCCTTCCTAAGACCTTTTATAATGGCCATAACCTTTGTTATGACATGTTGAGCATTAAAGTGCATTTTGGTAGGTACAATTTGACCCTCAATTGATCAGGAGCCCAAATGACTAAAATGCCCCTTAAAGAAAAATTTGAAATTTTCTCCAAACCTTAGCATAGCCCAATCAAATCAAATCTTGAAATCTCATCTAATGCATTCTAAATATCATTAGTAATGCATTAGACTAAATCCAAACTTTGGTTTGGCCTAACCAAGTTAACCATGGTTGACTAAAGTGCTCTTTAACCATTTAAACATGTATTTCAATCCAAGGGGTCTCCCATCACTTGAGACTACTTTCATTGAGTTCATACCATCAATTCAGACTCAATTGACCCAACCCTTAAGCCTAGGTCAACCTAGTTGACCAAGTTAACCAAGAACACAAACACTTCAACCTAACTCAAACCCATTGACCAAAGCTTTACCAAGCCAAACCAAACTATTAAAATGGTCCATTGGTCTCCTAAGAGGTTTTGTTTAAAGGCCCAAGCCTTAGGACCACTTGGGTTAGCCATATGGCTTGACCCAAGTGTCCAAAGGAGGCTAACCATAAGCCAAAATTCACCATAGGTCGCCTTTAACCAAGCTAATCGTTACATTGGGTCCACCATGACCTAATACATATAGTCTTTACCCATCAAACATTCCATCTCACCCTGACCTGAGCAATGGCTGATGATAGACGGAGTGAATGGCAATGATTTAGGGGCTAACCAATAACGAGCCTTAGCTAAAGCCCTTCCCAGGGCCTGATTTTGCCTTCTTCAAGCTCAGAGAGTCTTCCTTGGTTATTCTCATCCAGCTAGCAAGCATCTAACAGTATCGCTAATCGATCATGGTCATATGTCGCCGCGGCCAATGTATGAATAGGGCATTCTCACCCAACGATTAAAAAGGCGGAAGAGGCGTACGCACTAATGCGAGACTTAAGGTGAGGCGAAGCATTTGCGCGTTGAGGCTTACGTCTCGTTGGATTCGGCGGAGCATGCGCTTATTTCACACAGGGCATAGGTTTCGGTTCGTAACGCCTCGAAGCAAAATGAGGCACCGCTTTGATTTGTAAGTATATAAACCGAGCGGTGAGAGTCGTATAAGAGTCGAGTATTAGGGTAACATACCTACTTCTACTTCAGGTGAGAACTGAAAGGCGAACTCCACCAACTTGGACGACCACAGTTCGGTCGAGTTAGAACATAGCTGGAGGCAATCGAAGGTAACGATTTATTTCTTCTTCTTGTCTTGCTTCATGTAATCTTCCCATCATTTACTTCATGTCTCGCTTCTTCTTCTCCAGCTTCTTGTAATCGAAGGTTCTTTTTTCACGGCTAGATAACAATCTTTCTTCCCATTATTTGTTTCATGTCTCGCTTCATCAGATTGTACATGCTCAATACCGCTCAGTACATGCTCGGTATCACTTAGTATATACTCGATACTGCTCAGTACATGCTCGCTACCGAATAGGTACATGCTCGGTACTTAGAGGTACATGCTCGGTACCGAGCAAGTACATGCTCGGTACTTAGCGGTACACGCTCGGTACCGAGTAAGTACCGCTCGGTACACGCTCAGTATTGAGCGGTACATGCTCAGTACGCTCGGTATTGAGCATATATAACAAGTAGAATTTCAAAATTACTCATATAATATAATTTTGTTCCGGGGGCGTTGCCCCTAGAAACCCCCGCAGGGGCGATGCCCCTTGACCCCGTGACCTGACTGGGCAGGTCGAACCCCGCCAGGGGGCAGCGCCCCCTTGGACCCCCGACAGACTGGTAATTTTTATATTCATGTTGTTTTATTATTGATATTTAGTATTACAAATAATTGTTAAAATATATCCTATTGTTAGCATGACTAGTGGCACAAGAAGAAAAGATCCTGCATGGAAATATGGAACTCAAGTTGAAGTGTCAGGTGAAGGTGCAAAGAAGGGATATGTTTACATGAAATATAATTTATGTGAGAAACGCATAATTGGTGGCGTCAAGAGATTGAAGGATCATCTAGCCTACACTCATGTCAATGTGGGACCATGTGCAAAAGTTCCTGATGAGGTGAAGAAGGAATGTACAAATTATTTAAAGATGTTTTCCACCATAAAGGAGGTCACACAAAGAAATATGGAAGAGATGATAGGAAACTCTTCTTACTATGGATCACAGTATGAAGGTTCAAGTACTGGAAGCCATCTAGTTTCTTCTGATAGAGATAGTTGGGGGCCCATGGATAGATTTATGCTAAATATTGATAACGACAAAAACATAAATACTCAGGATATTCAGCCTCCTACAGCTACAAAAAAACTCAGGAATAGAGTTTGTTTGGATATCGCTAGATTCATTTATGAAAATGAGATTCCATTTAATGTTGTTAGGAGTCCGTCATGGATCAATATGTTACAATCTGTTGGAAGCTATGGAAGAGGATTACAAGTTCCAAGCATGTATGAGCTGAGGACTTGGATGCTGAATGAGGAGGTTAAGACAACTTCAAAAATGGTGGATGATGTTAAGAAGACTTGGATTGAGACAGGAGTGACAATAATGTCAGATGGTTGGTCAGATATTCGACATAGAAGTATTATTAATTTCTTGGTCAATAATCCATATGGAACAGTTTTTCTCAAAATTAATAGATGCTTCAAGCTTTGTAAAGGATGCACAATTATTGTTTGAAATGTTGGATGAAGTTCTGGAGGAAGTGGGAGATGCCTTAGTAGTACAAGTTGTTACTGATAATGCAAGTGCATACAAAGCTGCAGGAAGAATGTTAATGGAGAAGATGCCTCACCTTTACTAGACTCCTTGTGCTGCACATTGTATTGACTTGATGCTTGAGAGGTTGGGACAATTGCCTCAACATAAATCAGCCATATTAAAGGCTAAATTCGTTAGTAAGTTTATATATAAACATTCTTGGGTACTCAGCTTGATAAGAAAATTCACTGACAAGGAAATTATTAGGCCTGTTGTTACAAGATTTGCTACTGCATATTTAACATTGCAGAGATTCAAGGAGTTAAGACAACCTTTGGAAGCAATGTTTGCTTCTAAAGAGTGGGATAAAAGTTCATGGGCCAAAAAACAAGAAGGAAAACAAGTTAAAAAGATTGTTATGAAAGACGGTTCATTTTGGCGCAGTACAAATTATGCTTTGAAAACAACAGGACCATTAGTAAATGTGCTTAGAATGGTTGATGGTGAGAGGGCCCCGGCTATGGGATTTATTTATGAAGCAATGAATAGGGCTAAAGAAGATATTACAAAAGAATTGAGAGGTCAAGAAAGTGTATACAAAGAAATATGAGATATTATAGATGAAAAGTGGGATCGACAATTACACCAACACTTACATGCTGCTGCGTACTATTTAAATCCCCAATTTCATTATGATAAGGATTTTCATGTTGACAAAGAGGTGAAAACTAGTTTGTATGCATGTATGGACAGACTCATTTCTGAAAAAGACTATCTCAAAGTGAATGATCAACTTGAGGATTTTCATTTGAAGAAGAGAATGTTTGGATTTAGAGCAGTACAAGCATGCTACAAAACACGATCTCCTGGTATGTTTGTAGTTTGTGTATTTATAATTTTAATGTTAAAATTTATGTTCAAGTCTTCAACTTCAACCAATATACATAAAATACTATGTTTGACTTCATGTAGAACGTTGATGGGCTCAGTTTGGAGATGATATTCCTGAATTGAAAGCTTTTACAGTTAAAGTTCTTAGCTTAACGTGTTCGGCTTCTACATGCGAGCATAATTGGAGTATCTTCAATCAAATTCATACAGAGAGAAGAAATCAATTAGCGACAGATCGAATGAACAAACTAGTTTATGTTATATTTAACAAAAAACTGAAAGATAGACATCTCAAATTACAAAATCAAGGAAATATTGAGAATGAAATTGACCCTTTGCTTGTTGATGAGTTACAATCTGATGATGAATGGGTTACTCCTAAGAATGCTGATGTATCTGAATTTGAAGCAGAAGGAGAAAGTCATGTCAATGAAGAAGACAATGAAGCAACTACTCAAATATATAAAAGAAAGAAACAAAGTGAGTTTGGAGCTTCAAAAAAATTTAAAGGTATTCTTAAATATAATGAATTATTTTGTATGTTACTATTGTTTCGTTTTAGAGCTAATGAAATATTAACTGATATAGGAGATAAAGGAAAAAATATTATAGATGAAGAAGAGTTGGAGGATGACTTTGACATTAATTATGAAGATTCTTCTGAAGACAATCAAAGTGATAATGAGCCTGCTTTGGGTCTTGATCCTAAGGGGATATTTTATTTTTAAGTGAGTTTATTTTAAATATTGTATTCCAGTAATATTATCTTAAAACAAATCTTCAAATTCATCGTTGACATAATATTATGTTATTTTTTGTCATTATTTATAATTTTAAATTTTAATCATTTTGAGGCTTACGCCTCGATCCGCCTCGAGGATTACGCCTCGCCTCTCTTAGAAAAAATGCCACGATTCACGATTTTGCCTTTTAAAACCTTGTTCTCACCTATACGCCCTCATTCGCCTCTAGCTTTTTGAAATTAATCCTTAGAGCCCTCTGAGCATTCCCATTCTTTCACCCAGCTTTCTAATCTTCTCTAGAGTTAGTTTGAGCGATCTATGGTGACTTTCCTCCACCCACTACTCAAACTCCTATTTTTTGTGATCCACTAGCTAAGACGTATGAAGGAGAAGTGTTCGTTGACGTCCCTGCAAGCTTCCTAATAGAAAAACACATGTGTTGGAGCTTTCCCTAAGGTATAAACCTAAACCCGAGCTCCCTAGTTAAGTTGTCCAATCGAGTGTGAAGTAAGCCTTCAAACCAATGGTTTTCCAGCATTGGATTATAGGTTTACATCCCTCCGGTGCTCCTTGCAAAGTTTGGTAAACTTTCTCCATAGAGATTTCTCGTATCACGTTGGAGAAGCTTTATAGTTTCGGAGAGCTATGGGAAGTTGATAACACATTCATAGTCATTAGTCTCAATCAAGGGCTCTAATTAAATCCCATGGTCTTAAGATATTTAATATCATGATTGCTCAATTAAATGTTTGACAGCTAAGATTAATCTCATGTTATCCAGTCAGCCGTCAATCACTACAAGAAATTCATCGATTACCGGCGGCTTTGACTATCGGTTGTCCAACCACCGATATTAACGGCGGCTTACCTAGCGGTCAGGCCTCCGGTTATTATCGGTGGCCCGACTGGTCATTATGCAAGTTTATGCTGCCAGAAATAGCTGCAGTCACAAAGTTGTCGGTTAAACCGCCAACATTAAAACATATCAGCGCAATACCGGCAGCTAAAATCGTCGGTGTTAAGTAATTTTGGTTCTGGCCGCTTAAACCACCGGAACGCCACTAGAAAGAGCCCTAAAAGTAACCATCTCGAGCCTCCCATTTCATTTCATCTCTTGCACTCTCTCTCCTACGTTGCGCTCGCCCCCTCTCTTCTGCCCGCCCTCTCACGATCGAAATACTTGTTGCGATCACCGACGAGCTTCCTCCAACCGCCGACATGGTACCTCAGGCCGTCGATGAGCTCCCCCTACAAGGTCGAAGGCTCTCACAGATCTCGTGCGCGACGCCTGCAGAGGTTTATGTTTTTTTTTTTTTTTTTGCTTTTTATTATTTCAGTTAGATTACATCAAGTGTAGTTTTATGCTTTTGGTTTAGCCAATTATTATCTTTTTGCTTTAGTCATGGATGTTCTCACTACACATTTGTGAGAGGATGCACCATGTTGTATGCTTTTTGTTGATGATATTCTACTTGTTGATAAGACTAGAGAGGGAGTTGATGGTAAACTTGAATTATGGAGGTCAACCATAGAGTCTAAAGCATGTTAAACTTGAATTATGGATGCACCTTGTTGTATGCTTTTGCTTTAGTCATGGATGTTCTGGCGGTTTGTACCGTGTTGTATGCTTTTGTTGTTGATATTCTACATGTTGATAAAACTAGATTACATATATAAAGGATCACTCTTAAGCCAATATCTTTTAGTTTTAGTCATGGATTTTCCCACTAGACATTTGCAAGAGGATGTAACTTGTTGTATGCTTTTTATTGATGATATTCTACTTATTGATAAGACTAAAGAGGGAGTTGATGGTAAACTTGAATTATGGAGGTCAACCATAGAGTCTAAATCATGCTAAACTTGAATTATGGATGCACCTTGTTGTATTCTTTTGCTTTAGTCATTGATGTTTCGGCGGTTTGTACCATGTTGTATGCTTTTTGTTGATGATATTCAACTTGTTGGTAAAACGAGATTACATATATAAAGGATCACTCTTAAGCCAACATCTTTTTGCTTTAGTCATGGATTTTCTCACTAGACATTTGCGAGAGGATGTACCTTGTTGTATGCTTTTTGTTGATGATATTCTACTTGTTGATAAGACTAGATTACATCAAGGATCACTCTTAAGCTAATATTTTTTTGCTTTAGTCATGGATGTTCTCACTAAACATTTGCAAAAAGATGTACCTTGTTGTATGCTTTTTGTTGATGATATTCTTCTTGTTGATAAGACTAGAGAGGGAGTTGAAGGTAAACTCGAATTATGGTAGTCAACTTTAGATTCTAAAGGTTTTCGCTTGAGTAGATCTAAAACTGAATATATGGAAATGTAATTTTAGTAGCAATAGACCTAGTGAGGGGTTTGTGACTTTGTCAGATCAAGTAATTAATAAAAGTACATATTTTAGATATCTTGGATATTTTGTTCAGAGTGATGGTGAAATAGAAGGGGATATTATCTGCATAATTAAAGTTGGATGGTTGAAATGGAGGAATGAATCGGGCTTGTTGTATGATAGAAAAGTCCCCCTCAAACTTTGGGGAAAAATCGATAAGATGGATGATAAGATTAGAGAGTGTCGTCTTAAATAGTTTGGTCACATAAAACCACAGCCTTCAGATGACCCAGTTAGGAAAGTAGACGTATTAGATTTGACTTATGTTACAAAAGGTAGAGTTAGATCTAAGAATCATCATCTCTGCTATGCTTAACTTAGTATTATGCTTCTCTTTTAATGTCCAACATTCGGCTACGAAGTGGCTTGACCCTTAGAGATAAGATACGAAGTGATTAAGCATACACTTGTTCTAAAGTATAGCACATAAACTTATTAATGTTGCATATTTTCTAATAAATGTTTTCATAACTATGTAGGAGGATGTTTGCTTCAACGTCCAAATGACTATCCAAGAAGAGAGATATTGGTTGTATAACAGATTGTTACCGGGTTGTAAAGGATTGATAGATGAATTTATATAGGGAGTTGAGACTTTCATTCAAGTTTCATCTTAACTTCCTTCCTTTAAGTTTGATAAAATGTTTAGATGTTCATGTGAAGCATAAAAATCAAGCATTCCTCAAGCCCGATGATGTGAAGCTAGATTTATATCATAAGGGATTTCTTTCAAACTATTGGATTTGGACATCACATGGCGAGTACGGGCATTAGAAAGTCTAGGAAGCATCCAATATGGATTGGAGAGGGCTTATGGGTATATCTGAGTAGAGCTTGGGCGACCCCTGAGTTCATAAAAATAAGAGAGAAGAATAAGCAGAACAAAGCATCTGACTATGGGGGTTTAGGAAGCTCTCTTCATATTGGTGGATCTGTTCCTCATATGGAACATAGACAACAACTTTTATCATAGGGATTTCTTCTTAGGGAATTTATATTGTATGGGATTTCTTCCAAACTACTGGATTTGGACATCACATGGTGAGTACGAGCATTAGAAAGTCTGGGCAGTGTCCAATATGGATTGGAGAGGGCGTATGGGTATATATGAGTAGAGCTTGGGTGACCCCTGAGTTTACAAAAATAAGAGAGCAGAATAAGCAGAACAGAGCATCTGACTATGGGGGTTTATGAAGCTCTCTTCAAATAGGTGGATCTGTTCCTCATACGAAACATAGACCATGACTGGTAAAAGTTTTAAATTAGTTTATTAAATATATATATATATATATATATATATATTATTATAACTATATCTTATATTTTTAGAAAGAGTTTCTTGGTCAGGAGCCAACACCGCTGGAGTTGCATACGAGAACTCATCAATATCAAGCTGACCATCAGTGGGTTGATGAAAAGGCTGAAAAGGCTCATGTGAGTATAATTTTGTTTAGTTTGGGAATAGAAATTTATTATAATAAAACTAATTATAATATCAATATATTTTATGGATTTATTCTCGCAGGATGATTTTGTATGAGCTCGGGAAAGTTGTCAGTCCACTAGCGAGGGATCATCTTCAGGATCGACCCAGATTTTTGAGTATCATACATGGTCAGAAGTTGTTGGAGGAAGACAGAGGGGATGGTATATGGTTTGGGTTTTCAAGGCTAGGGCAGTTCTTCCACCTCTGCATTTTATGATCCAAGTAGAGCTGAAGAAACTGTAAGCTAGAGGATAACAGCATTGATGAGAGAGATAGAAGAGATGAGAAAGGTTCAAAATGAAATGCAGGCAGAACCGCGATCCTATATAGATGAAAATCAATGGAAGAAAGTGTAGGAGACAGAGTAGTCACATGCATCTCCAGACAGCAAGGACATAGATGATGGTTAGCACTCTTTTATGTTTGATGAACTTATGATGATCTGATTGTAAACTTATTTAGTTATGAACTTATTTGGTTTAACTTGTTTCGGCCGTTATGAACTTAGTTATGAATTTATTTAGTTTTACTTACTATTTTGTTTAATTTAGCTTATGAATATATTTGTGATAATTATTGTGATTGATTATAGTGGCGTGTTGCCCAATATTATTGTGATTGCTATATTTTATGTGCAGGTTTAGAGTTTAGGGTGAAAATCCCTCAAATAGAGGGGAGGCTGTCAATTTTTTTAGATGCTACAGGTTTCCGGCAGCCAACTGGCAGTTTGGCCACTAGAAAGTATGATATCGGATGGCTGATTGACGATGCCAAAAATTTATTACAATCGCTGGTATTTATCGGTGGTTTAGCGACGGTCTACCGGCGGTAGTCCAGCGATACGCCGGTGATCACACCGCAAGAAATTCCTTCGCCCTTAACCCTTGGTACGCCGTCGGTACTATTACCGGTAGTGTACCGGAGGTCTAAACAAAGATAACGACAGTGTTTGTTCTGGTGGTTTAACGGCCGGTACGCCGCCGGTAAAAACACCGGCGGTCACAAACCCTATGGCCGCCGGAAGATAACTATTAGAAAATTATTGGTGAAAAAAATTGCTGGAAACACTCTGCCGGTAATGGTTTACGGCGCCATTTTTTCCAGCAGTTTTTGAACCGCCGAAAAGACGTCGGTGGTCTACATAACTGCCAGAAAATAAGTGTAAATCACTGGTAATGAGTGATTTTCTTGTAGTGAATGATTTGTTGCCCAATAAAAAAATGCCCGTGTTGAAAGTGCATGGCTGATTGGATAATTCCATATTTTAAAATCTAAAAAATACAGTGAGCTTCAAAAAAATTATAACTCCTCACACACTTGACCAAATTAAATGATATTAGCCTCTTGGAAAGGTCTTAAGGAGACCTATCAAATTAAATGATATTAGCCTCTTGGAAAGGTCTTAAGGAGACCTATCAAAGCTTTATGGTCTCAGGCTATGATTTTGCATTGAAACTTAATTATAGTAATTTTCCTAGGGGTATTATTGTGATTTCTCTTAGGATTGAACTCACCATGGCTTGAGACTTAGAGGGATCTATTTTGAGCAAGTCTCTAACTTGATCAAAATTTTCCCCTTCTGTTTGATTTGATTAAGGGCACTTTTCAATTAATTTGAATTCAAGAGTCACTAATTAGCCTTTAAGTTCAAATTAATTTAACCACCTTTCTAATGGGAATTACAATTTTTGCTTTAGTTATGCTTAGTGTAAGGGTTAGACATCCCCATTTATATCCCAATATTTGATTTATGTAGTCTAGACTAAGCCTATGAAGGTAACCTTGTGGTTACCTTGGGTGGTTTGGTTAACGACCTTATAAGGTCCATCATGGGCCCAAATTTAGCGATAATGGGCCTTCAGATCATGTGAACTCATGGCCAATTTTCACTGAAATTGGAGTTCAATTGGTCTACCATTTAAACAAACAAAAATCAACTTTTAGAATTGGCATAAAAATTTAATAAAATCATAATTAATTGAATATAAATCAAAATATTATAATTAATATATCAAACTATTCAAAATTTAACCCTCTACTAAAAAGGTTAAAGCCACATGATTGGATCCTTAATTTGTCCTTAATTTAAGTTTTAATAAAATTAATATTTAATTAAATATATATTTAAAAATAATTAAAAATTCAAAATAATTTTCAAACACTAATGGACATTCCCATGGGTCATTCCTAACCTTTGGAAGTGATTTCATGAAGTTTTGAGCAAAATTATTAAAAGCCTCTTTAATTAGCCAATTAAATAATTCAATTAAATACCTAAATTTTAGAAATTCATAATTAATTCCAAAAAAATTTCAAATTAAATAAAATCAAAGCCTTTTGCATTTAGGTTCTAGTATTTATTAAAAATATGAATCCATCATAAATAAGTTTAAGTCAAAAAGTCTACATTTTGGTCAATTGTTATTCAAATTTGTGTCAAAACATAAAAAAATCATATCTTAATTTAGAAAAATTGAAATTTAGCAAACTTAATATCTAAGTACTCAACTTAGGAACTAATATTTTGAAAAAATAATAAAATTCCATATTTTACCCGGCGGTCAGGCCGTCGGTTATTACTGGCGGCCCGATCAGCCATTATGCAAGTTTATGCTGCCGGAAATAGCGGCGATCATGAAATTACCGATTAAACCACCGACATTAAAACTTATCGGCATAATACCTGATGGCTAAAACTTCTTGTGTTAAGTGATTTTGGTTAATGTGGCTTGAACCGCCGGAACGCCACCGGAAAGTGCCCTAAAATTAACCATCCTTAGCCTCCCATTTCATTCCATCTCTTGCACTCTCTCTCTTATGCTGTGCTCACCCCCTCTCCTCTGCATGTCCTCTCGCGATCGAAATGCCTGTTCTGGCCGCTGACGTAGTACCTCAGGTCGCCGACGAGCTCCCTACTACAAGGCCGAAGGCTCTCAATGATCCTATGCGCGACGCCTGCCAAGGTTTTCATTTTTCATTTTTTTGTTGCTTTTTGTTATTTTGGTTAGATTACATCAAGTGTAGTTTTATGCATTTTATTTAGCCAATTTTTATCTTTTTGCTTTAGTCATGGATGTTCTCACTACACATTTGCGAGAGGATGCACCTTGTTGTATGCTTTTTGTTAATGACATTCTACTTGTTGATAAGACTAGAGAGGGAGTTGATGGTAAACTTGAATTATGGAGGTCAACCATAGAGTCTAAAGTATGCTAAACTTGAATTATGGATGCACCTTGTTGTATGCTTTTGCTTTAGTAATGGATGTTCCGGCGGTTTGTACCGTGTTGTACGCTTTTTGTTGATGATATTCTACTTGTTGATAAAACTAGATTACATATATAAAGGATTACTTTTAAGGCAATATCTTTTTGCTTTAGTCTTGGATTTTCTCACTAGACATTTGCGAGAGGATGTGCCTTGTTGTATGCTTTTTGTTGATGATATTCTACTTGTTGATAAGACTAGATTATATCAAGGATCATTCTTAAGCCATTATTTTTTTGCTTTAGTCATAGATGTTCTCACTAAACATTTGCAAGACGATGTACCCTGTTGTATGCTTTTTGTTGATGATATTCTTCTTGTTGATAAGACTAGAGAGGGAGTTGAAGGTACACTCGAATTATGGAGGTCAACTTTAGAGTCTAATGGTTTTCGCTTGAGTAGGTCTAAAAATGAATATATGGAGTGTAATTTTAGTAGCAATAGACCTAGTGAGGGGTTTGTCTTTGGCCGATCAAGTAATTAATAAAAGTACACATTTTAGATATCTTGGATCTTTTGTTCAGAGTGATGGTGAAATTAAAGGGGATATTATCAGCATAATTAAAGTTGGATGGTTGAAATGAAGAAATGAATCGGGCTTGTTGTGTGATAGAAAACTCCCCTTCAAACTTTAGGGAAAAATCTATAAGATGGAGTGTGAGATTAGAGAGTGTCGTCTTAGACGGTATGGTCACATAAAACAACAGCCATCAGATGACTCGGTTAGGAAAGTAGACGTATTAGATTTGACTTATGTTACGAAAGGTAGAGATAGACCTAAGCATTCTCATCTATGCAAAACTTAACTTAGTATTATGCTTCTCTTTTAATGTCCAACATTCGGCTACGAAGTGGCTTTACCCTTAGATATAGGATACGAAGTGAATGAGCACACACTTGTTCGAAAGTATAGCACATACACTTATTAATGTTGCATATTTTCTAATAATTTTTTTCATAACTATGTAAGGGGACGTTTGCTTCATCGTCCAAATGACTATCCAAGAAGAGAGATATTGGTTGTATAACAGATTGTTACCGGGTTGTAAAGGATTGATAGATGAATTTATATAGGGAGTTGAGACTTTCATTCAACTTGCATCTTAACTTCCTTCCTTTAAGTTTTATAAAATGTTTAGATGTCCATATTCGAAGCATAAAAATCAAGCAATCCTCAAGCCTGATGATGTGAAGCAAGATTTATATCGTAGGGGATTTCTTCTAGACTACTGGATTTGGACATCACATGGCGAGTACAGACATTAGAAAGTTTCGGGCAGCATCCAATATGGATTGGATAGGGCGTATGGACAGATCTGAGTAGAGCTTGGGAGACCCCTGAGTTCATAAAAATAAGAGAGCAAAATAAGCAAAACAGAGCATCTGACTGTGGGGGTTTAGGAAGCTCTCTTACTATTTGTGGATATGTTCCTCATACGGAATATAGACGACGAGTGGTAAAAGTCTTAAATTAGTTTATTAAATATATTTATGTTATTATAACTATATCTTATATTTTCATAAAGATTTTCTTGGTCGGGAGCCAACACTACTGGAGTTGTATACGATAACTTATCAACATCAAGCTGACCATCAGTGGGTTGATGAAAATGCTAAAAAGGCTCATATGAGTATAATCTTTTAGAGTTTGGGAATATAAAATTATTATTATAAAACTAATTGTAATATCAATATATTTTATAGATTTATTCTCACAGGATGATTTTGTACGAGCTCGAGAAAGTCGTTAGTCCACTGGTGAGGGATCATCTTCAGGATCGACCCAAATTTTTGAATATCATACATGGTCAGATGTTATTGGAGGAAGATAGAGGGGGACATTATATGGCTTGGGTTCACAAGACTATGCTTATTAGGGAAGTTCATCCACCTCTGTATTTTATTATCCAAGTGGAGCAGAAGAAACTATAAGCTAGAGGATAACAGCGCTGATGAGAGAGATAGAAGAGATGAGAAAGTTTCAAAATGAAATGCAGGCAGAGATGTGATCCTACAGAGATGAAAATCAAAGGAAGAAAGAGTAGGAGACAGAGCATCCCCATGCATCTCCAAACAGTGAGGATACAGACGAGGATTAGCACTCTTTTATGTTTGATGAACTTATGATGATCTGATTGTAAACTTATTTGGTTATGAACTTGTTTGGTTTAACTTGTTCCAGCTATTATGAACTTATGAACTTAATTATGAATTTATTTGGTTTACTTACTATTTATTTGGTTTAACTTATGAATATATTTATGATAATTGTTGTGATTGACTATAGTGGCGTGTTGCTCAATATTGTTATGATTGTTGTATTTTCTATGCAAGTTTAAAGTTTTGGGTGAAATTCCTTCAAATAGAGGGGAGGCTGTCAATTTTTTTTTAGATACTACAGGTTTCCAATGACCAACCAGCGGTTTGGCTGCCGAAAAGTATGATACCGGACGGCTGATTGATGCCGCCAAAAATTTATCCCAACCACAGTTATTTACTAGTAATTTAACGATAGTCTATCGGTGGTAGTCCGGCGACATGCTGGTAGTCACACCATCGGAAATTCCTTTGCCCTTAATCGCCGGTATGCCATCGGTACTATTACTGGTGGTCTAAACAAAGATAACGACGGTGTTTATTCTGGCGGTTTCACAACCGGTACGCTGTCGATAAAAACACCGACGGTCACCGGCCCTACGGCAGCCGGAAGATATTTTTGACAGTTTTTGAACTGCCGAAAAGTCGTCGATGGTTTACATAATCGCCAGCAAAAACCGCATGTAATGAGTGATTTTCCTATATTGAATGATTGGCCGCCCAATAAAATAATGCCCGTGTTGAAAGTGCCTGGCTGATTGGATAATTCCATATTTTAAAATCTAAAAAATACAATGAGCTTCAAAAAAATTATAACTCCCCACACACTTGACCAAAATAAATGATATTAAACTCTTGGAAAGGTCTTAAGGAGACCTATCAAAGCTTTATGGTCTTAGGCTATGATTTTGCATTAAACTTAGTTAATTATAGTAATTTTTCCTAGGGGCATTATTGTGATTTCTCTTAAGATAGAACTCACCATGGCTTGAGACTTAGAGGGATCTATTTTGAGTATGTCTCTAACTTGTCTAAAATTTTCCCCTTCTGTTTTATTTGATTAAGGGCACTTTTCAATTAATTTGAATTCAAGGGTCACTAATTAGCCTTTAAGTTCAAATTAATTTAACCACCTTTCTAATGGGAATTAGGGTTTTTCCTTTTGGTGTGTTTGTTATGCTTAGTGTAAGGGTTAGACATCCCCATTTATATCCCAATATTTGATTTATGTAGTCTAGACTAAGCCTATGAAGGTAACCTTATGGTTACCTAGGGTGGTTTGGTTAACGACCTTACAAGGTCCATCATGGGCCCAAATTTAGCGAGCCTGGGCTTGAGATCATGTGAACTCATGGCCAATTTTCACTGAAGCTGGAGTTCAATTGGTCCACCATTTAGACAGACCAAAATCAACCTTTAAAAATGGCATAAAAATTTAATAAAATCATAATTTTTTTAATTTAAATCAAAATATTATAATTAATATATCAAACTATTCAAAATTTAACCCTCTACTAGAAAGTTAAAAGCCACATGATTGGATCCTTAATTTAAGTTTTAATAAAATTAATATTTAGCATATAGTTTTAAAAATTTTCAAATTAAATAAACTCAAAGCCTTTAGCATTTGGTGTATAGTATTTATTAAAAATATGAAACCATCATAAATAAGTTAAAGTAAAAAAGTCAACATTTTGGTCAATTATTATTCAAATTTGTGTCAAAACATAAAAAAATCATATCTTAATTTAGAAAAATTGAAATTTAGCAAACTTAATATCTAATTACTCAACTTAGGGTCTAATATTTTGAAACAAATAATAAAATTCCATATTTAACCTTAATCAAAAAGTCAAATTTTGACCCCTTATTTTAATGCTTTAAATAATTCACAAATATTTTAAAGATTCAATAATTAACTTAAATTCTTGAAAATATCAAACTAAATTATTAAAACCAGTAACCAATCAATTTAATAAAAAATTATCAACCCTTAACTTCCACACAATTAAATTAATTAATAATTTTGGTTACTACTAGGTAAATTGGGCTTACATGGCTATTAGCTTCACCCCAAGGAATGTGAAATAGACATCATTGCCTTGGTGTAAATAAAGGTGGTAATCAATCAACTTTTAAAATCTATCTTAAAATTAACACTTAAACTCAATTTTAAAACCCCATAAACCCCACAATAAATTTTTAAATCTAGCCACTTTTAATTTCTATAAACCTTGGGTTATAATTAAGTGGTGCTAATCACATGGACACTAATTTTATTTAATTATTCATTGATTATTTATATTGATTGTGCTTTAAAAAGTGCTTATTTTTCTAATCTTTTTTCTTGTATGCTATATTTTATTTAGCTTGGAAATCCTCGAAGGCTCGTGAGGGAATGCTAAAATTTTTTTCTACTCAAATTAAATCAAATTTTTGGGCTCACATAGAAATCTAATTATTTTAAGAAGCAAGCTTGAGTATGTCGAGAGTTCACATGCATTCTTATTAAATCTTCTCTACCTTGTTAGGCACTTTCTCATCTGTGGGTTCTAGCAAATCACTTAGCCTATTAAGATACAGTTTTATCAAGGGGATGTTATGCAATCTCTAGGATAAAATATATTTTTAAGCCTTTTTAAACCTGGTTCATACTAATTTTTCATTCAAAGGTCAATCATCATATATTGCATTAGAAACAAATTAAAGAGTTAATAAAAATTTGATTGCATTTCAAGAATTAATCACCCTATATAAGTTAAGGGGTGAATTGGAACCTGCTCTAGACATCGGTGTCAATTCCTCAAACTTAATTAACAATAAATTAATCTTTTATTAAAGACTGGATGCATGATTTTAAAGGGCCTAGGTGGTTAGCTGGCTGCCCAATCCTGGCCTAGGCAAGTCTAGATTTGTACTACATTAGCTAGGTTTGGGCTACTATTATTTAGTACCCAATTTCGACTTAGGATCTAGAGTGGACTCAAAATTATAAGACACCAACCTCGAGAATGTAATCCTAATTTTTTAATAACTTGATACTCAAAATTAAATTTCTTTTCAAACCAAGATTTAAAGCTCAATACATATGATAGGCTAAGGAAATTTTGAACTATTTTAGAATCCTAAAATGCCTCCTTGTTTTCCTTTATTGGCCTCTAAAAATAAGTGCTCAAATTGGGTTCAATCTCATAATGCAAACCTTATCCAAGTAATGTGATTTTCATGATAACATATATTATTGTGTCTTCTACTACTTTCTCCTAATTCTATAATATTTTTATTTTTTTGTGTATACTAACATTTCAGAAAATCAGTCCTGCATTCACTTATAATTTTGTTCAGCTCAAGACTAGGTAAACTAGGGTTACAATTGAGTTTCATTTTATTTTGTATTTTTTTCATTTCTTTAGTCGTAACATGTAATTCAGTGGATATCTTTGGTGTGTAATCTTGCAGACACATAGGGGAGAGAGAAAAATATTTTTTTGAGAGAGTTTTTTTAAGTACATCATACTGTATAATTTTGGCTTTGTACTATACGACTTTATTTTATACTATAGAATCTTAATTCAAAGTATACGATATATTGTGTTTTGTCAAAACTCTAGCCACCAAAGGTTAAGAAAGATTCTAATTCTATGCTAATCTTATAGTATGATTTTGTTCATACTGTACACCCTTATTAAAATCTTTATTTATTAATCCCTCAATATCAGGAAATCAAATCATGGATAATTAATATGAGCGATTATACTATATATTATAGTTCGTACTGTACGATTATCCCTGTTTAAAATTAGTAATCCCAGAGATCATACCGAACCAAATCCATAATTTTTATAATATTCAAACTATACTATGTACATAGTCCTGAACAATCGACAGAGTACGAAGCTAGTCATCCCAAGGATCATCCCAAACAAATAGAAGGAATTTCTATAATTTGTATCGTATGATATTTTGATCGTACTATATGAAATGTTATAAAAGTTGAATAGTTTATTTGTACAATCTTGTTGAATGAGTCTGAATTACACTGATCATATTGCATGATACATTTATCATACTATACAAATAGAAGACAAATCTCCTGAAAATTAGGATTTCTTGGAGCCGGCTACTTAAGGTTTTGTAATGCTACTATTAAAAAATCTTTGGTTGTTGAGACTTCATGAGAGAGTGCCTTAAGGGAGAAAAGAATGAGAGCTTTATGAGAGAAAAGAGGGTGATTTTGTTAGGGAGAAGTTGTGAGAGGATTCACAAGATTACTTCAAGCAATAATATTGTCTAGTATCTATAAGTGTCTACCTGGATTATTTTTGGATTTAGAGAAGAAGTTTTTTTAATAAAGATTGTGATTATCTGACCATCACTTGGAGGGTGAAAACAGAGTTGTGGTTCTCTTACCATCACCAAGAGGATGAAAATAGAGTTATGGTTCTCTGACCATCACCAAAGGGTAAAAATAGAGTTATGGTTCTCTGACCATCATTAGGAGGGTGAAAATAGAGTTGTGTTTCTCTGACCATCATCAGGAGGGTGAAAATAGATTTGATGTTTTTTGTCTATAAAAGAGTCACAGTTCTCTACCCCACCAGGGAGCTGAAATAGCACCTATATAGGCTTCTCCGCCTTGTTGTGGGAGAAAAAAGAGAGTCACTATTGTTTGGTATAATACTTGTAGAGGAAGTCTCCAAGGAGTGGATGTAGATCAGATTGACTAAACCACTATAAATTCTGGTGTGTTCATTCTAATTATTTTATATACTATATATATTTTATGTAATTATATGTGTGGTTGAAAATTTTGTTTTATTGTATTGTTGTGAAATTTACGTTTTCCTTATCTATTATATTGATTATCATGTATGGGTTTGAAAAGTTTTTAGGAACTTTTTTTTTCACTAAAGAATTTTTAAAATAACCAATTCACCCCCCTATTGGTTAGCCTCAGGCTAGTTCTTTAGGGTTTCCTAACCCTCACAAACTTTCATCCTAGTTGAAATTCAAACATCACTCTTTTGTTATCAATCTTTAAAAATCTTATAAATAAAATTTCTATTATTATTTTATTCGAGAGTTTTTATAGAAAACTCAAGTTTCCTATGATGTAATTAACTACAACAGCTTATGCTCATAAGAAATTTATGGCCCAGATCCATTTTCAAAACTCAATTAATTCTCTTTGAAAAAATTAAAATCAATGAAGATCATTATCGTCATATTCAGACGATAGATAAAAATCAATATTTTCTTTCCTCGAGAAGATATATCATTTATTATCATGAGTTTGAATATGAAATTAATGATGCTTCTTCTAGATTATTACAGCCAAATACTTTATCAAACGTCATTTTATCCTTTTGGGGTCATATATAGTTTTTCCTTGAATTTGACTTTCATAATAAGGATAAAATTTATAATTTTGTCGTTTGAACCCATTAAGGAATAATATCATCACCTCCCAAGGTGATGTATCATTCATAATGACATGTTCGACTTCGAAACAAAAATTTTAGAAATCAAAATTCTCAAAAGAAAATTTTAATTCCAATTTACTTTGCCTCTTTCTAAAGCAAAACAAATATTTTTTTTTCAAACTCAACAAATAAAAAAAATGGCGACTCCACTGGGGAAATTTTATTGCATTAGTAGTTTTGACTACCTTCTATCCATTGGTTCGTCTACCCATTTCTTACTTGGGTGAGTATGACCAACATCAAAAAGAAAAATCAATAAGAGAGGTGAGTAAGGAAACCTCTTGGGATTTTCATATCAATTTTATAAGCCTGCATGATTGAGTGAAATTCAATAAGTTGTGTTTCAAAATTTGAAGGAAGTCTATCAATATTCAAAATTCTAAGTTCTCTTCAAAATGATCAAGTCAATTTCAGATTTTACTCTTGTATGTTAGGCAACAAAATTCCTTGTAGTTTAATATATAAAATAAGAATTGAATTTCTCTAAGTTATAAATATTGTTTATATCTCACCATCATGAGCTAGGTTATATTTCCTATAACTTGGCAAATATGATAAGTTATGGAATCATTTATAGCATTTTTAAATTTCACTTCAAATTTATAATTCAAATAATCTTTTTAAATTTCAGACACTCAATATTACTGCAATGTCTGGAAAACTAATTTTCTCCATGGGCCAAGATCTCTATGTAGAAGAGTTAATCAGCAAGAACACGATCCAGTTCATAATAGAAATAAAGACCCTCAAACTATCTTTTAATGAGGTGTAGTTGTTGACTTATCCACCTAGGGGGAAAGGACATCTCTCTAGTAGACATTGTTGTTGGGTCAGCGATTGACTCCCATGCTCCCAAAATGGAGGTTATTATCACCTCCGTACCCATTACATCCTCTACTAGGGAGTATGAAAAGCTAAAATCTCTTATTGAGAATATTAAAGTAAAGTCTGTTTTTGGTAAAGGGGTGAGTTATGGAATCCCCTTCACTAGCAAGAATTATAGAAAGAATTACCTGAGAAGGGTCAGGAAGAAAAGAACGAAATCTAGGAAAATTTTTGAGTTAAAGGCCCTAGGTCAGGTAGAGCTTGAGGCTGCTAATTAATTGCCTATTCTTTCCTCTTTTCCACTCCTTAAAGGGAGTCTCTTTTACCCCCTATTTGCTACAGTAGGGGAGGAGAGGGTTGCTAGGATAGCTAGCTCTCCACTATGTTAGGTGGACTACGCTGCCAAGAGAACTCCCAAGGAAAAAATATATTTAGAGGACTAGAATAGTAAGAAATATCATCCACGCCTATACTAACTAAGCAAGTGAAATAAAAGAGCAGTACATGAGACACTTGAAGGGCATGATTTCTCATATGTTTGAAAAAAAGATCTTAAAATAAGAAATGATTGAAGCTAGAAACCTGAGTCTTTAACCTTTGAGGAGAAATTAGAACTATGTTAAATAGCTAGTTACCTCTATTTTAGTGGATGGTTACCATTGGATGCCTCACCTCCCATCTACCAAGATGGAGGAGATCATTTTGATAGGATCTAAAAATTACTGCCTCTACAACAGTAAGCCACCAATCCCTCTTGTAAATACTCCAAAGTTGGCCTCAATTGTAGTCAAGTCTCAAGAGGAGGATAAAGATAAGAAAGCATTAGAAGTTAATGGCAAGAGGCCTAAGTCTTCAGAGAAATAGTTATATTCCAAAGAAGATCAACAAAAGTAAAAATTGATGTCCCTTGGCTTCCTATCCAGGGGTGTGGGGCTCCACATTACCTGATATAGGAGTTTCAACTCCTCAAGCTTATGTATTTCCTCCTAAGGATGATCTACTAAGGATGCCACCCATGCGACTACCTATCCTAGGATAGTTGAAGGAAAGGGATAGTTCCTAATACATATAAGGAAATTATTGACCAGATATTAGCAGAGTCTCTTGACACAGAGACCTAAAGCTCTAGGATATCCTTTCTAAGTTAAGAGAGTAAGAATTTAATGATGTGATAGATTATAGTGGGTACCTACCCATCAACTCTGAGTCCATAAGAGGGAGACCGATTGATGAGGTGGTCCAAGAAATCAGAGACATTCTTAAGAAGGAGGCTGTAAAAGCCTTAACCCAAACTTAGATGATTTGTTGATAGATAAGGATAAAGCTATTGTTTATAGCATTAACATGGTTTAGAATAGGGCATCAGTTAAGGATATTGAATCCAACAGACACCTATTAGGTAGGAAAGAATATTCATAAGCTATTAATTTTGATTTATATGGGTTAGTTAGATTAAGAAGTAAAAAAGAAATATATTAAAAACCTAGAAAAAATGTGAAGAAATGTTGTTAAGAGTTGAGGAAATGTAGGGTCCGTTTGCTAAAATATAGCAAACTCAACTCAAACAGTCACAACCTATAATACACACAGTGCGTTAGCATAGCATAAAACCATATTCAAGTTTGAGAATTCCAAAGTCAATGCCAGTAGTTCCTCCAATAAAACCATCAATCTCTTTAGTCCTTTTAGTCCCTCAAATGCCAATCGAGAAAGATATCAAGCAAATGATTTGAGGACTAGGTAAGGGAGGTATTATCCCAATCTCAAGTGATAATATCTATTCAAAAGGGTAAGCCATAACTTGAGGAATATGATGAATATGACTTAGTCCCTTACCTAAAGGGCTTTGTGCTACCATCTTTTAAAGCCTTTTATGGTGTTAAAAACCCAAGACAATGTCTAGCCCTCTTCTACATGAACTATTATAATGGTGGAGGGTCAGGTGCTATACTATTTTGCTAGTTTGTAAATAGTCTCTCTGGTATCACTTTTGAATGGTATGCTGATTTGCCCAATGTTTTGGAGATAAACTTTAATGAACTAGAGGGTCTATATTTAAATAAATTCTTTAGAGCTCAATAATGTACAATTGTGGGTGATCTAATTGTTGGAAAGTAGAAGCTGTTAGAGTCTTTGATTAAGTACATCTTATTATGGTGAAATCTTTCGATGAAGTGTGAACCCCAACTATAAGAGCAATATGTACTGGAGATTCTTCTAAAGAATATCCATAGGCTATTGCTTTTTTACTGAAAGGGTTCATGATTAAAACTTTTGAAAAACTTCTTAATAAGGTATATAACCATAGGAAGAGGCTCCTCGTATGTCATTAGTTAAGGATTTGTCTTATAAAAGATACCCAAAATACCCATAAGTCTTTTGAGAAGTGAGTAGCTACAATCTCTGCATGTAGATAAGGGAAAGGAACATGCTATTAATCAACCCAACGGTCTTCCACCATAGTCCATTCAAAAGCAACCATTTTAGGTAACCACTTTGCCTACTAAGGAGCCTTACTTGATCCCTTTTAAAGAGATATTGGAGAAACCCTATCCATTTAAAAAAGAGTCAGTAAGAAAGATCTTTAGGAGTCTTTTAAAGAAGCCAGACTTCAAATTATTAGAGGCCAAAAGGCCGAAAGAGGCAAAAAAGAGGGATTACCCCAATTTTTACCCCTACCACCACATGTTGGGCCACACAATTGAAGAATGCATTATCTTTAAAGACTGGCTTGAGAGAAGCTTCAAATATGGAAACATTATAGTTCCTACATAGTATTTGGTAGATCCAGATCAGAGGTCAGTCAAGACAATTTCAGGTACAAATTTTAAAATTTCTCTAACATTTAAATTTTTTGGGATATTGCTTTATCTTAAGGATTTAAAAAGTATATTAAAGTCTTTTAATCATTCTTAGCAGTTGTTGATGAGATTCTGGGGCAAGATCTAGGAGGTTTACTTTAATAATTCAAAGGAGGACATTGAGATGGTTTCCTCTCTAGTAGTTATAAGAACTACTTTAATCAATAAGAAAAATTAGAGTGATACTTTTGTAGGGAGGAAATATATTGATGAGAATTGTATCTAGGCAGTGAATGGTGGTATAAAAACCCCTACCCCGCTTATTTTATCTTACTTTTATTTTATCCTATCAAAGGTTTAAGACTCCAGATGTATCTAGGTGGTGGATGGTGGTATAAGAACCCATATCAATTTTTAAAACTCAGTTAATTCTCTTTGGAAAATAAAAATCAATGATGATCATGATCTTCATATTCGGACGATTGATAATAAATGATACTTTTTTCATCAGGAAGAGATATCATTTATTATCGTGACTTTGAATATAAAATTAATGATGCTTCATACAAATTATTATAGCCAAATACTAAATCAAACATCATTGTGGCTCTTCAGGGTTATATGTAATTCTTATTTGAATTTGACTATCATGATTATGATAAAATTTGTAGTTTTATTTTGTGAAGCCATTAGGGAATGATATCCTCACCTTTTGAGGCAATATGTCGTTCATAATAATGTGTTCAAGTTCAAAACTGATTTTCAAGAAATCAAAATTTTTGAAAGAAATTTAATTCTAATTTTCTTCACTTCTTTTTAAAGTAAAGCAATGCTTTTCTAAAACTCAATAAAGAACAACAAGTTATTATTTACCTAGTGGTTTTATGGTTTATGATTCAAATTAGGGTTTAAAGATGCAAGGGGTTTATATGCACTTAACTAATGTGATTTGAATTGAATTTTACCCTATCTTCCAAAATTTTTTATATGTAAATAATACAATCTATATGTTTGACTTTCTAAAAAAAATTTAAGTTGTTTAGCAACCTTATATTATAGGAATAGAAAACTCTACCCCCATCGCATAGGCTATCACTAAGTTAACTTTGGCATGTGTGAGTTTAGTATACGTAGCAAGAAAATTAAAATGCATGCTATGAATGTACAAAAGTAAATATTTGTGTTTTAAAGTTTAAGCATCATAGAGATCGTAGGATCCTAATGTTGAGTCTAAGAAAAAACACATGCATCACCAAGAAATTTAGAAAAGATATGTAATTTCTACTTTATATATCATATAAAAATAATCAAATAATCAAAGCACATATAAAAGAAATAAAGAAAGGAGTGTTTGTGAAAGTGCCACTTAAAAAAAAAAAAATTAGGGTTTGCAGGAAAGTAAAGGTAGCCAAACTCCACCAACAATAAGCTTGAATTTCTACACCTAAAATTACCCAAGTCTATACATAATGAAGTTCTTTATTTTATATCTTCATGTCTTCTTCAAAATTTCCATGTTATGATCATGCTTCTAAGGAATTCTAAAAGATATAATCTTCAAAAAATAGACATTCTTTTGGACTTCTTTTGTATATGATAAACAACTATATTTAAAACATTCACATTTCTATACATTTACAACTCCATAAAAATTTACATTTGAATTTGAAAGAAAAAACCCTACACCTGCATAGGTTGGTATATGTATATCATTCACATACCACATCATAAAATATAGAAAAGTAAACACTCACATCATCACACATCCATAAGAACATCATCAATTCATAATCAACCAAATATACATGCCACAAAACATCGCCCTTAACCTATGACTAGAGTTGGTTATCTATGCATATGTTAGGCTGCGTCATTTAGATGTGCCATAATTAGTGTTTAAATTATCAACAAGTTGAAATCTTGTTTTGCATAATAATGGAATTAATTTAAATTTAAGTCTTAATAATTTATAGTTTATTAATGACTTTGATTTATTTTTAATTATTAAGATTTAGGTTTTAAAGAACCATATTAATCAAATCTCTAACATGCATTAGAATCATTAATCAATGTAGGCTCCAAAAATTCTATCTACACTCCTGGCCACTCTGCACCATATCTATTTTTTTTCTTTGTTAGTGAAATTGATGGCAGAGAGTTTTAACAAATTTAGGTTTTGGGTGAATTTTCATATGACATATTAGGTTTTAGATAATAAATTGTAAGTACGAGATGCGCCAAAAGGAAGGGTGAATTAGTATTTTAAAAAATCAAACCTAAATAGGAGTTCTATTTTTTTATAAATTTTATTTATTTCAGAAGATGATTTAACTAATTCGAAGTGAAAGCTAGTGATTAAATAACGATTGTAACAATAGTGATGAAATTTTAAATCGCACAATGAAATATTAAAATAAAATTTTCTCTAAGCCGTTATATTAATATTAAATGCAAGAAAAATAAACAAAGTAGTAAATGGAAAAGCACACCAAAAATTTTTATAGTGGTTCGGACCTATGTCCATTCCCTGGAGTCCTCCACTTCAGGATTTGCACTACTCAAAAGTAATTCTCCTTCTGCTCCCACAACAAGGTGGAGTAGCCTTTACACAAACTCAATTTCACCTTCCTCGGTGTGGTGGAGTGCCGGACGCTATGTCACCCTCTCGGTGACGGCAGTGGACCTTCTCATTTTTCTCCCTCCTAGAGAAAGCAGAGGACCTTTGAGGACTTTAACCTTGAAGGCTTTCCCCCTAGAGAGCTCCTATAAGACTTACCTGGGCCATAGGAGGAGCAAGCATGAAGCAGGCTCAGAGAAACTGTGTGATCCCCTCATACTCCTCCTTCACGCACAAGCTCACTTTCTCCTTCCTCTCACAGGCCCGAAATCTTCATAAGAAGCTCGTCTCAAGAATTCCCTTCCTTTTGTCATGATCCTCTCTCTCTCTAACAAATAAAAACATTATATTTTTACAACAGGCTTTAAGAAACCCTAAATATTTAAATTAACCATTTCTATTCGTGCAGTACGATTAGTTCAAAATAGCTTTCTTCTTGGCATAAAGGAGTACGAATAGGAAATAATTTTAGAATACATTGTATAGTACGATATAAATATTATCTAGTATAATATTATATATTTCTTTTATTTGTATAAGATGAATGCTGGGATGACCAAAATTCATCTCTGTTCATCATACGGTATGATCCAATTTATACCGTATGATCAGTCAAAATATTCAGGCCGTCTTGTATAATGTATATATCGTATAATATAACTAATTCAAAAATTAAGGTTTCATCTGGTATGATTTTTGGTATGACCAAAATTAGCTTTGGTTCATCGTATGGTACGATCGAGGATGTATATTATGATTAGAATAAAATCAATGGTTCATCTAGTATGAATGCTAGTATGACCAAAAATTTGTTGCAGATCTATAATTTATAATTTTGATTATAACAAACATTCTTATTTCTCTACAATTGCCTTTTGTACTGATATTTCAGGTCCACATGATCATACTGCAATTTTGAACTAACTCAAGATTAGGAAGACTAGGTCTGAGTCAGTTTGTACACTTTTTCCTTTCTTGAGTCTATTGTATTTGGTTTGGCATCTGATGATTTATAACTTGGAAGATTTTCTATTATTCCCCAAAGATTTCTATTTTTGGTAACATTGTCTGGGACGATATTTATATCGTCGTGGATTATCTATCCAAAAATTGAAAACCTAATTAGGGCATCCCCATTAAGGCAGCCGTAACATGTTAATCGGCCAGGACGATAAGCTCAATTCAGAAAGAATTAACCGTCATGATCAGATTAGGTATTCATTATTTTAGGAAATCGGCCAGGACGATCTAACTCAATATGCCTAAATTGATCTGATATCTTTGGAAAGCATTAATGGCTGATTGATACGATCACATCGTCCAGGACGATCATAGGATCGGCCAGGATGATTGCCTGGACTATTTACATCGACCAGAATCTATTTAGGGTGATGATCAGGATGATTGAAATCAGTTTTAAACTAATCGTCCAGGAGGATCATGAGATCGGCCAGGATGATGTAACCAATTTTCTTCTGATCTTCCCAAATCGTCTAGGGCGGATGAGCTGAATTTGAACTGATCGTACAGGATGATATGCCTATCGTCCTGGACAATAATGTCAACAACTTGCATTAATAAGCTCATTTTGAGATCTTATATTTAAGCTATGACATGACACTTTATAAGTAGCTTTGATAGCCATTATAGCTTCGTTCTTTTGGGGGAAACTTGAAGAGAGAGGTTGAAAGGGAGTGGGAAAAGGGTGGAGTTTGAGAGAGGGAGAAGATCCTGTGAGGGGGACTCAAGGGAGTGTGGAGGGGGTTCCACACGGTTGCTCCGGCAAGCTCGCACCTGAATACCGTCGGATTCAAGGCTTGTCTCGAGGGAAGTTCACCAAAGAAGAAGATCTCTTTGGTGTCAAAGGACCCGGTGACTCCACCGCACCGGGGAAGGTGGAAGTGATTTTGTAAGAGCTTCTTCGCCTAGTTGTGGGGGCTAAAGGAGAGAAACTTGATTTAGTGCAATACTTGGAGGGTGCCTCCAAGGAGTGGACGTAGGTCAAGGTTTGACCGAACCACTATAAACCCGGTGTGTTCTTTTCATATTATGGCTTCCGCATTTAATTTATGTACTTTGGTTTTTATTGTGGTGATATTGGTTTTGATTTGTGTTTTGAATGAAAGAATTTTTTTTTCAATTCATATCTATCTCTTAATTAGCTTTGGGCCAGTTCATAGGGCCTAACATCCCTAACAAACTTTCAAGTGATTTCAGAGCAGTTTCTAGTGTCATCTGAGCACTTTCAAGTGGTATCCGAGCCTGTATTCATAAAATAAATTTTTAAAGGCTTTTGAATTTTTTATCCATGGCTAACTTTTCTAATCGTAATATTACGGAAGGATATTCAATCAACAGACCACCTTTATTTAAAAATATTACTTTTAATTTTTTGAAAATATGTATGACTACTTTCTTGTAATCAATTGATTTTTGCATGTGGCATATGATTTTAACTGGTTATTCATCACCGTCACGTATTGTTAATGGAGTTAAAACTGATATTCCTTTTAATCAATGGAATAGGGAAGAACAAGTAAATGCTTAATTGAATGCAAAATTTTTAAATTGCTTTTTTTGTGCTTTAAATTCTGAAGATTTTATGTTAGTATCCATGTGCACTACTGGTAAGGTAGTTTGAGATAAACTACATATCATATACGAAGGCACTAGTGAAATCAAGCAATCCAAGTTGAATATGTTAATGCATGATTTTGAACTATTTTTCATGAAACCTATTGAAACGATCTTAGACATGTATATCAGGTTCATTCAAATTGTAACATCATTACATGTCTTAGGAAAAGAATTTTAAAATTTTGAAAAAGTTAACAAAATTCTTAGTTGTTTACTTAAAAAATTTGATGCCAAAGTTGTTGCTATTTGTGAATCAAAAGATTTGAATGATTAATCTATTGATAATTTGATTGGCTCACTCATTGCCTACGAGCAAAGTTTGAGTCAAAGACTTTTGGATGCAGGTGAAACGATTGTTCTAAAAGCTGAAGATACAGAAAGAGATAGCTTAGTTGGTGACGATGTTAATGACTTGTCAAGAAAATCACAAAGCTCACCAAAGCATAAGTAAAAGTGGAAAAAAGGTAAAAATGGTAAGGATGTTCATATTCATTATGATGTTATTTTCTTTCGATGTAGGAAGACTAGATATATGAAAAATCAGTGCCCGAATTTAAAAATTCTTCCTACGAAAGAAAGGGCAAGGCGAAACAAAATTTAAACTCGAGAATAATTGAAGGCAAAATAATCTCATGGGCAGATATGGTCTCTGAAGCATCAGACCAAAAGAGAGATATTGGTTAAAAGCCTTTCGTGTTTTTGTGTTGTATTTTTGTTTTTATGTTTTTCATTTTTATTTTGTGTTTTAGTTTTGTTTATTCTTTTAAAGTTTTGCTTTCGTGAAAGTTTTTCTCTGATCAACACACATATTCACTTTTCTAAAAATGAAAATCTACTTTCTGTTTTTTCTTAAAATCTTTGGCAAGTTGTGTTTGACTTCTCTAAAATAGTCAAAGGAAGGAAACTCATGTTTTTGACTCTCAATCTCTTTTTTCTAAAAGAGGTTATTCTACTTTTTATTTAAAATCTTTTTCATCTTTTAAATTAGTATTTGAAACTAAATTTTTTATCTCCCTACATTTTATTTATCACATAAGGGATCTTTTGCAAGTTGTTGAGTCTAACTCATAATTTTCTTAATTAAGAATTCGCTTTATCAATAGGATGGATTTACTTTTGTTTTAAAGACTTCAGAAAGGTAGCATATTAAAAAAAATTGGCCAATGATGCCAAAAATAAAAGATGCGCAATGACGCCAAATTGAAAAATATACACAAAAGTGTATCAAAAATCAAAAGATGCACAGTGCGCCAACCAATTGTCAAGAGGCATAAAATGAGCCCACAAAATTTAATGATTACCATTCTTGTACTTCTTAAAAGCTTAAGAAAATCCTTGATACTTTCGATACTTGAGTTTGAAAATCTTGATTCAATAATTCGTGCATTGATCTTCTATTAGATATATTTTATGGAAGGAGTTTTTAAAAAATGATTGTTTCTATCTCTAATTTATTTCATGACTTAGATATTAAATTAAAAAGTTTTTGAGCCTTTTTAAAGAACTTGAGTTTGGATTATCAAATTCTGAATTTTTAACCTTTTCTAGGTTATGCATTGTCAATCCAATTATACTAAGTTTTTGATCAAAATCAAGAGGTAACTTTCTCATTTTAAGAATATTTGTTTTTTTTTCTAGATCAGGGAATGTTTTTGTCTTTTGTTCATTTTTGTTTTTGTTTGTGCCTCCTCTCTTTTTGATAATGTCAAAGGGGGAGAATGTATTGTTGAACTTTTATACTGTTATCGTATTTGTTTTTGTACTGTTAAAATTAAAAATAATAAAAATATTTTTATCTTCCCTATTTTTTAAAAGTGTTATTCTAGTGAGAGGGAGATTAGGAAGAGTATTTACTTTTTTTTGAAAATTCAAATTGAAATATTTTGCCTTCATAAAAAAGGGGGAGATTATTGCGAATCAATGGTTTATCGTTTTGATGATAGCAAACATTCTTATTTCTCTATGATTGCCTTTCGTACTGACATTTCAGGTCCACATGATTAGACTGTAATTTGGAACCAGCTCAAGATTGTGTAGATTAGGTCTGAGTCAGTTTGTACACTTTTTTATTTCTTGAGTCTGTTGTATTTGGTTTGGCATCTGATGATTTGTAACTATGAAGATTTTTTATTGTTCCCTAAAGATTTCTATTTTTGGTAATATCGTCCGGGATGATATTTATATCGTCCTGGACGATCTGTCCAAACATATAAACCCTAATTAGGGCAACCCCAATAAGGCAGACGTCATATGTTAATCGGCCTGTACGATACATATATCGGCCAGGACGATAATCTCAATTTAGAAAGAATCAGCCGCCATAATCAGATTAGGTATTCATTACTTTAGACAGTCGTCCAGAATGATATACATATCGTCCAGGATGATCTAACTTAATTATGCCTAAATTGATATGATATATTTGGAAATCATTAATGGTTGATTGATACGGTCACATCATTCGGGACGATCATTTGATCGGCCAGGATGATTGCCTGGACGATTTACATCGGCTAGAATCTATTCAGGGCGATGATTAGGATGATTGAAATCAGTTTTAAACTAATCGTCGAGGGAAATCATGAGATCTGCCAGGATGATGTAACTAATTTTCTTCTAATTGTCCCAAATCGTCTCGGGCTAATGAGCTGAATTTGAACTGATCGTACAGGACGATATGCCTATCATCCTGGACGATAATGTTGGCAACTTGCATTAATGAGCTCGTTTTGAGATATTTTATTTAAGCTATGACATGATACTTTGTAAGTGTCTTTGGCAGCCATTATAGTTTCATTCTTTTGGGGAAACTTGAAGAGAGAGATTGAAAGGGAGTGAGGAAAGGGAGGAGTTTGAGAGAGGGAGAAGATCCTGTGAGGGGGGACTCAAGGGAGTGTGGAGGGGGTTCCACACGGTTGCTCCTGCAAGCTCGCACCTGAATACCGTCGGATTCAAGGCTTGTCTCGAGGGAAGTTCACCAAAGAAGAAGATCTTTTTGGTGTCAAAGGACCTGGCGACTCCGCCGGACCAGGGAAGGTGGAAGTGATTTTGTAAGGGCTTCTCCGCCTAGTTGTGGGGGCTAAAGGAGAGACACTTGATTTAGTGAAATACTTGGAGGGTGCCCCCAAGGAGTGGACGTAGGTCAAGGTTTGACCGAATCACTATAAACCGGTGTGTTCTTATCTTATTATTACTTCCGTATTTAATTTCCGCACTTTGGTTTTTATTGTGGTGATATTGGTTTTGATTTGTGTTTGTATTGAAAGATTTTTTTTTCAATTCACCTCTATCTCTTAATTAGCTTTGGGCCAGTTCATAGGGCCTAACATCCCTAACGAACTTTCAAGTGGTATCAGAGCACTTTCTAGTGTCATCTGAGCACTTTCAAAAATGTCTTAGTTTGTGATATGGTATGATCAAGGTCATACAGTACGATCACCAATCATTAATTAAGTCTTAATTTAATTGACTAATCACAAGGATTAATTTTAGCAAGTATTCAAATATTTATATAGTATGATTAGAGCATATATTATGATGTGTTCAATATTCAAATGTTAAAAACTTGCTTAAATTAATCTAGTACCTAGGATTTTGGGTTGAAAATGAATCGTACATTATGATAATTATCATGCAGTATGATTAGTTTATAGAAGATAGCCATTGAGCCACAGTATATCGTATAATATGATTTAAAATCGTATAGTATGATGTTAACAAAAAATAATAATTTTTCCCTTTAAAAAAACTCTCTCCCAGTGTGTGTGCATGGTCACTCAGTTTGCATATACTTTTTATGGTTATACTCAAAACCCAAAGAAATAATGAAAATACAAAGTTATAGATTCCTTTGCATCCTATTCTACCCAGTCTTGAGTCTTCCATTGTCTTGAGCAGTGTGTGATCTCCCTGAAATATTAGTACTCACAGACAAGAGTAACTTTTAAAATAATTAATGAAGAATAAGATAATTCAATTAATATTATAGACATCTTACAATTAAACTGTTTAATGCAATTCATCCATATAAAAATTTAGAATGGTGGGGGCTCCCTTTTTTCATGATTTATTGAAATAATTGTTAGTTAATCATATATATTTTAAATCACTTAAAATGATTAATTTTAATTCAATTTATGATATTAAGGGTCCTTTGATTTTTTTTCAAATTTTGCAGCCTCCTAGTGTCCCCTCCCAACGAGGGGAGGTTGGGGAGGGCACTTGCCCTTTTGGCTCAACTCAACCGGATCAAATTAATGGCTATGAGATTGGGAGATTGAATCGATCCCATAAAGAGTCTTCGAGTCTTATAATTATGTGCAACCATTGATTAAGTAATTCAATTAATTTTATTTAATTTTAAAAAATATTTTTATTCCCCTAAAAAATTTAACAACCTTCCGACGCCCCTCTCCTCACTAGGAGGATTGGAAGGGCACTTACCCTTTTGGCTCGGCTCAATCAGATCAAATTAACGACCAGGAGGTTGAGAGAATAAATCGACCCTAACAAAAGAGACTCTAAGTCTTCAATCCCTCGGTCGGTTCAGCTTGACGACCAAGGGCTTATGGGGACCGAATCAACCCCAGGACTTCTTTCAAAATCTTTAATTTATTGCAATCTCTTCATATTTTTAAAATAAATTTAATTTAAATAGTTATTTTTATTTCCCTTGAAAATCCGATAGCCTTCCGGGGCCCCCTCCCGACGAGGTGATAGGGTGGGTACTTGCCCTTTTGGTTTGACTCTGCCGGATCAAATCAATGGTAAGGAGATTAAGAGAGGGATCGAGTCTTCAATCCCTCAATCAGATTAGCTTGATGGCCAAGGGCTTCAAGGGATCGTATCAACCCCGGGACTTCCTTCAAATTTCTTCTATTATAATGCCTATTTTATAATATATATATATATATATATATATATATATATATATATATATATATATATATATATATATATATATTATACACACATACACCCCAAACAGAGAGTTGGAGATGATGCCTGATCAGGCTAGCGCTTGATGAAGGAGTCTGGGCATGGTAGAGGTTCCAAATGCAAGAGTTAAGCTAACGATGGAGGCAGCTTGTTAGGATGGAGCGACGTTGATGAGCAGATGATGGTTGGTGTGCACTATCTATGGTGTTAGATTTGGGCTCAAAGAAGGAAGAATGGCTCATGGGATGGGATGAGGAGTAGAGGGTAGAGGCGGCGACTAGTGTCAGGGTTATAGCATTGAAAGCAAAGGTGAGTTCCTCCTCTTTCTTCTATTTAGTTTTAATTGTGTCAATGTCTGAATGGGTAAAATGAGTGGGGTCGAGTGCTTTTGTGTCATGAGGAATTTATATTCAGCTATAGGGTATCATGGGTTTGCGGGTGATTAAGGTCGTGGGATAGTGGATTATTCTCAGTTTATAGTAAACAAATGCCCCCCCCCCCCCCCCCCCCCCCCCACAACAAATATGATGTACACTTTGTGTAGAGAGAGATGCTATTTGCATGTTTTACATTCTTGCAACTTGTATTATTTTGATGATTTTAAATATTATTGTTTTATATATCTCCTAACACGTTTTTGGAAGATTTGTTTTTTTGCTCTAGTGTGTACTAACATTTCTGGAAAATCAACTCCAAGCGATGAAGACTTCAAATTATTCATTTGTAAATTATAAGTTTTTGAAATGAGAGGGAGTGATTGTAATTGAGTGAAAAATCACAACACGCACTCTTGGGGAACACTTTTTGTAAACTGATCGTACGGGACGATCATGTCAATTAACCCCTCAAAAGAGCAATCGATCGAACAGGCAAGAAGAAAATTTTCTAAGTCCTAATCATCCAGGATGAATTTAATATTCATCCCGGGACGAACGTCTCTGGATTCTCACCTTGCACTGTTCATCCAGACAAAAATTATGATTCGTACCGGGACGAAGCTCTCTGTATGAGATCGTACAGGAAAAAATTAATTTTTGTCCCTGGATGAAACTTTCTGTTTGCGATCGTACAGGACTAAATTAATTTTCTTCCCTAGACAAAACGCTCTGTATAAAATCGTCCTAGGATGAATCATGTTCATCCCAGGATGAACTGAACCAACTTACGTCAGTTGGTTACGTCCTGTAGCATTTTGGGAACCGACCTATGTAATAACCGTTTGGTACTGGACGAACATAGTTCATACGGGATGATGAGCGTGTACGAACATAGTTCGTACCAATATACATTAGGATCATTTCTGACACTTTAGGTAAAATCTTCCAGGACGATCCACGATCGTACGGGACGATCCACTGCGTACAGATTTGAAAACTTGGAGTTTTTGAGCAGTTTTTCTTATCTTTTGTATATATACTTCAAATTATACAGCCACTCAATTTTTTTGCTCATTGATCTTCGTGCCTATTGGAAGAAGAGTAAAGGAGAGAGTGAGAGAGAGTAGTCAAAGAAGGATTTCTACCACTGGAGCTTGAAGGCTTTGTATTATGTTCAAAGGTAAGATTTCGTACTTGTGATTTGAGATTACTTCACTCTTTTTCTTTCTTCCTTCTAGATTTCTTGGGAAGAGAACTGTCAAGGAGATCCGGTTCTCTGCCGACACTAGGAGAGTGTGAAAAGACGAAGGGTTCTCTGCCCACACTAGGAGAGTGTGAAAGGATGAAGGGTTCTCTGCCCACACTAGGATAGTGTGAAAAGATGAAGGGTTCTCTACCCACACTAGGAGAGTATAAAAGGACGACGGTTCTCTGCCAACACAAGGGAAAGTGTAAAAGGATGACGGTTCTCTACCGCACTGGGTAGTGGTGAAAAGAGTGTTTGTAAAGGCTTCTCCGCCTTGCTGTGGGTGCAAAAGGAGAGATACTTTTGGTATTAGTGCAATACTCAGAGGGTGCCTCTGGGGAGTGGATGTAGGTCTGGTTTAGACCGAACCACTATAAATCATGTGTCTTTTTATTTTACTGCTTTTTATTTTCTGCTTTTAATTTTGCGTTTTCAAAATTTGTGGTTGAAAAACTTTTTATAAAAAATTTATTAAAGTTTAATTTCGGTTAAATTTATCAAAAGAGGGAAAATTTTTTTAACTACTAATTCACCCCCCCCCCCCTCTTTGTAGCATTGGGACATTAACTTAGGTTTAACAACCTATTCTCTAGACTCAACACTTTGTAGCAGATCATATTTTTGTAAGCTGGTTGACTCTGTAGATCCTTAATTTATCTTCTTTATTTGTTAAAAACAAAATATACCTTATGCCCTAGTTTCATTATTTGGCGAGCTTGTCAAATGAGTGTAATCGATGACCTAAATCCTTTAGATTTATATTAAGTTAATGGTAAATAGCCATATGTCTAGAGCTTTATACATGGTGGACTTTGATGATGACAACAATTCTTTTGTTCAGCTTATAGCTTTATAAAAAATGCGGGATGAATTCTTCGATGCTAAGCTTTATGCTTTAATGGACATGCTAAAGAAGAGAAGCACCTTTGATCTTACCTTTGTGCTTAATATATTTTTTAAATGAATAACGCCTCTAATTTGATTACATTTTTCATTATGGCTTGGCCCCATTGAGTTGATTGATAATCTTCTTCAAATTTTTGCCTCAATTCATTTGTTAGTTGAGAAAATATTATGAATCTAAATTGTTTTGATTTGTTAAATTTGAAAAATATCAAATTTGGTAGTATTTTTCATCGAGCCTAAAAAATAGGCGCCCTCCTACTACGATCTCTTATGATGGCTTGTTGAGTAAGTAAATCTATCAATGACATGGCCGCATATAGGCTTGTTGAGATTATTATTATACCTGTTTAAATGTTGGATTTGTACTATAACAGCTCATACTTTTCAAATTTGATTTGTTGAAGTTATCAGATCAAAAGTCTTTTCATTTCAACTCCAGGATTTTAGCAAATTTGAAGATGATTCTTTAACGATTGTATACTTACTTGCTTGAAGGCACCAACTTCTACCCTATAGTTTCAGCCTCATAAATAATTTTAAATATTTATTTAGGGGTTGTTGTTAACCAAAATACATATGTAAAATGCCCTCTGTCTTAAAGGGAAATTTCAACTATCATTAGATTTTTATCATTTTGAAACTTAAAAATGTCCCCTGTCTTGTAGGAGAATTTCTAAAAAATCTTAGAATTTTTTTTTTCTTTATAAGGGAATTATCTTCAGCTTGCTTTTCTAAGAATGATACTTCTTCAAATATCACCCATTGATCAAAGGCAAAGGTCTTTGACCTTCCAGATCAATGAGTTAATAGGCTCCTCCCATGTGCACCTTATTAATGACAATGGGCCTTCCCAGTTTGGTTCAAATTTACCACCAATTCTTCGGTGTCGGATAATTGGTCTTCTCAGCACCAGGAAAATTCTCCTTCTTAAAATTATCGAGGACATACCATATGATCAAAAGATTTTATCATCCTTTCTCGATAAATTTCTAAATTTTATTGAGCTTGGAGTTTGACTTCATCTAGTGGATCAAGCTCTTCCATTCATAAGCAAAAATGTTATTCTTTTGTAAGGTACTGAACAGCTACCTGAAGTGATGGCAGTTCAACTTCAAGTGTCAACATAGCTTCAGCTCTAAATACCAATGCATAAAGAGTTACTTTTATTGGTGTCATGTATGTAGTATGATATACCCATAATACTTCTACCATCTTAGTGTTGCAAATTTAGGTCTATAAACTATGTTTTGATGATTGGCAAACACTCTTACTTGTCTTGGACTGTCTTTTACTACTAACTTTTCAGGAATAAAAAATTGGACGGAAAAATGGAACCAGCTCAAGATGGGGTAGATTAGGGTTGAGTCAGTATGTATTTTACTTTTTCTCTTCTTGAGTCAATTTGTAATATTCAAAAAGACGGATGCTAAGTAACCCTACACACACACACACACACACACTTGAGAGAGTTAGAATTTCAATTTTTAATCAAAACGGCCAGTACGATATTTAAATCAGCCTGGATGATCAGGCTCAAAATAGAAGTTCTAATCAAGGGTTCTTAATTAAGGCAGTCGTCATTCGCCAATCATCCTGGACAATACTTGCATCAGCATGGACGATATGCTCAAAATAAAAAGATATTAGTGCCATAAATAATTAAGCTATTATGTATTTTTGGCAATCGGCTAGGACGATCTTGGATCAGCCTGGACGATATTCATAATTATGCTTTAATTAATCAGACAAATCAAGGAAGTAATTAAGGATGATTGATATGATCACATCATCCTGTAGGATCACAGGATTGTCCAGGATGATCTATTCAAAAATGTTAGTTACTTCTGGACAATAAATATCGGCCAGCACCAACTCAGGGCGATGTGCTGGACGATCGGATCGGACAGCTTGAATTCAAGGCGATGCTCTGGATGATTTTCCTCTGATTCAAACTGATCGGCCGATGATTGTGAGATCATCCTGGACGATCAAGCCAATTTTCAATCGTCCAGTTTGCATTCAGAGCGATGCTCTGGTCGATCTCATGGGATTTGTACAGATCGGTCAGGACGATTTCCATATCGTCCTGGACGATATAGTCGGCAACTTGCAATTAATGAGCTCCTTTGAAGCTCTTCTATTTAAGAGCTCTTGTTCAATATTTTTGAACATCTTTGGCTGCTATCTTGACCTGAGAAAACCTAAAGGAGAGTGAGAGAGAGAGAGAGAGAGAGAGAGAGAGAGAGAGAGAGAGAGAGAGAGAGAGAGAGAGAGAGAGAGAGAGAGAGAGAGAGAGAGAGAGAGAGAGAGAGAGAGAGAGAGAGAGAGAGGATCTTTAGAGGGGGAGCTTGTGAGGGGATTCACAAGGGTTTCTTTAAGCATTATTCCACTTCTTCTTCCCTAGAGTCTCTTATGTTGCAAATCTATTTTTTATGGCTTATGTTTTGATGATTGATAAACACTGTTTCTCTTGGACTACTTGTTGCTTCTAACTTTTCAGGAATCGAAGATCGGACGATCAAGAAGGAGCCAAGTTTAGGATTGCGTAGGCTTAGGGTTGAGTCAGTCTGTTCGTTTTATTTTCATCTCTTGAATCTACTTGTAATGGTCAAAGAGACTGATGCTATGTAACCCTTCACACACACACTTGAGTGACTTAGAATTTCTATTTTTACTCATATCGGCCAGGACGATTTTTGGATTGGCCTGGACGATCAGCTTAAAACAGAAAGTCTAATTAAGGATTCTTGATTAAGACAGCCGACATTAACAGATTGTCCTGGACGATATGTGTATTGGTTAGGACGATAAGCTCAAAATAGAAAGAAGTAGCTGCCATAGTCAATTATGGTATACTGTATTTTTAAATTATCGGCCCGGATGATCCTAGTATCGGCCTGGACAATATTCACAAATTATGCCATAATTGTTCAGAAAATTAAGGGAGTAATTAAGGATGATTGATACGATCATATCGTCCTAGACGATCGCAGGATCGGCCTAGACGATCCAGTCAAAAACCTTAAGTTACTTCAGGACGATCAATATCGGCCAGCCCGTATCCAGGGCTATTTTCAGGACGATTTTCCTCTGATTTGAACTGATCGGCTAGGTTGATAGTGATATCGGCCTGGACGATCAAGCCAATTTTCAATCGTCCTGCTTTTCTTCTAGGGCGATGCTCTGGCTGATCTTCATTGATTTGTACTGATCGACCAGGCCGATGTCCATATCGGCCTGGACGATATTGTCGGCAACTTATAATTAATGAACTCCTTTAAAGCTCTTCTATTTAAGAGCTCTTGTTCAACATTTTTAAAAACTTTTGGCTGCTGCCTTGACCTGAGAAGACCTTGAGGAGAGAAAGAGAGAGAGGAGAGAGAGAGGATCTTGTGAGGGTGAGCTTGTGAGGGGATTCACAAGGGTTGCTTCAAGGATCGCTCTGCTTCGTCTTCGTCTGGAGTTTCTCGTCCATAGAAGGGTCGGTAGAGGTAAGGAGTTTGCTTTTGGTTTTGGTTCTCTGCCAGCTTCAGGAGGAAGCAAAAGGAGGAAGGTTCTCTGCCTTGCCAGGGTGGCAAAAAGGAGGTTCTTGTGAGGGCTTCTCCGCCTAGCTGTGGGGGCTAAAGGAGAGTCACGTTTTGTAGTGCAATACTTAGAGGGTGCCTCCAAGGAGTGGATGTAGGTCGAGTCGACTGAACCACTATAAATTTTTGTGTTCTTTTTCTTGCTTCCACGCTTTTAAATTCCGCATTTATTTCTGTGGTGTGATTTGGTTTATGCAATTTTTTTTCTTTGTGAAAATAGTTTTTAAAATACAAATTCACCCCCCCTCTTGGTTAGCTTGGGACTAAGTTCATAGGGCTTAACATCCCTAACGAACTTTCAAGTGGTATCAGAGCGGGATTCGAAAATTAAAGTTTGAAAACTTTTTAATTTGATCCATGGCTAACTTTGGGAATCGCAAAACTACGGAAGGGTATTCCATTACCCGACCTCCCCTGTTCGATAACATACCTTTTGATTTTTAGAAAACTCGCATGTCAACGTTTTTACAATCTACTGATTATCGCATGTGGATGCTTATTCAAGAAGGTTATTCTCCACCTTCTTGTGAAATTAATGGTGTTAAAACTGAAGTTGCTTTTACTGAATGGACTTTTGATGAACAAGATTTAGCTCAATTAAATGCGAAATGTTTGAATTATTTTTTTTGTGCTTTGAAATCTGAAGATTACATGCATGTTTCAACTTGCAAAACTTGTAAAGAAATTTGGGATAAATTATGCATCACTTATGAAGGTACTAATGAAGTTAAACAATCCCGTTTAAACATTCTCTTGCATGACTACGAACTTTTTCGTATGAAACCTCATGAATCGATTTCTGACATGTACACTAGGTTTACTCAGATTGCTACTTCATTGCATGCACTAGGAAAAGAACTTTCAAATTATGAAAAAGTTAACAAGATCTTGAGATGCTTTCCTTTGTCTTATGATGCAAAAATTACTGCCATCACTGAATCTAAAGATTTGAACACCTATTCTATTGATAACTTACTTGGCTCGCTCATTGCTTACGAGCAAGGGGTGAATCAAAAAATTGTAGATACATGTGAGAAGAAAAAGGAGAAAATAATTGCATTGAAGGATCACAAATCGGATTCTGAGTCTTCCGGGTCTGAAAGCGATGAAATTGCCTTCATCACAAGGCAATTCAAAAGCTTTCTAAGGAAAAAACAAAATCATCATCAAAGTTGGAGAAAAGGTAAGGATCACAAACATGTTAAAGGATCTTCTGATGTTGTTTGTTTTGAATGTAGGAAGCCTGGACATGTGAGAGCCGATTGTCCTACACTTCAAGATCATTCAAGCAAAGAAAAGGAAAAAAGGTGAGGAGAAAGCTAAGTCTAGGAAGGAGAAGAAGAAAATCCAAAGAGGTTTTTGGGCAGAATCTGGTACTGATTCCTCTGAAACGGAACCAGAGGAAGAGACTACAAACTTGTGTTTCATGGGAGAAAATCAAAGTGATGAGGAAGAGGTATGTAAACCAACCTATGATGAATTGTTTAAAATTTGTGAAAAAATCCATGCATCATACAAAAAACTTAAGAAAACTCATGCTAACCTAAAATTAGAACATTCAAATCTACAAAAAGAACATGAAATTTTTCTCAAAGATCATGCAACGATTGATTCAAATCACATGGCTCTTCTTGATGAATTTGATTAGTTGAACAAAAAACATTTGGAATTAATTGATAAAAGTAATGCATTAAAAGCTTCACACACCTCACTCAAGGATGATCTTAAGAAATCCAAAGAGATTGAGAAAAATTTAAGGATTGAGAATGATGCATTAAAAAGAACTAACTTGAGGATTCAAAATGATTTTGATACGTATAAGAAGAATCGGATGACTTCCACTTTTGATCTTAAGCCAGAACCTAGGAAGAGGCATTTTTACCCAAACCATTTAAGAAAACCTTTTCCTGGAGTTCAATGTTTTTCTTATGGCATGCTAGGACACATCTCACACACTTGCACAGTTCACCGTAGTACACATTGGGTGTAGAGACCTAAGATGCATGATTCAAAGCATACCACTTATGCATTGCACTCTACATTTCCTAAGAAGGAGCCCAAACCTGTTTGGGTTCCTAAATATGACTGTTGAGTTTTGCAGGTGTGCTCTCACCAAAGACCTCGTGGGAGCATAGGATAACTAGACATAAGGAGGCTCGCAGCTCAAAATTGCTTAAACTCGCTGCTTTATCACTTGCTTGAAATCTTTTTTTTTGTCTTTTATTTTATTTTTTTGCTAGTTTTTATGCTCACTTTGTGTTGTTTTTAGTTTGCTTTATTATTTTATTTTATGTGGTTTGTTTTTCACATTGTTCTTTAAATTTGACCGTCCATATGATGAAACTTTTCAAGCTTTTAAATATAGGAGTTTTGGAGATAGGGTTTAGCTTTTCTAAATTGGTTAAAGGAAGTAATACTATTGATGTTTTCCCTTCTTCTGACTTTATTTAGTGGCATGATTTTTCTTCTCCAAAATAAAAGTCTAAACTCAGTTTAACCAATGGCGTTTCATCTAAGATCTTTTTCTTATCTTGCTACATCAAATTATCTTATGCATAATAGCCAAAGGTCTTAGATATCATTCAAGCTTTTAAAATCTTGTCATTGCATTTATCATGTGATTTTGATTTTGTGTTGTGGATTGTTCTTCCCTATGTTAGAGAGAGAGAGCTCCTATTCTCTAATATTTGGAGGATATACTCACAACTAAGTCTTTTTCTTTAAGGGTATATTAAAGAGTTTTTAGCTTGCAAGAGTTAAAAAGGAAAGAGGCCAATGAAGCCAAATTGAAAAGAAAGCTATATACACAAAAGTGTATCAAAAATCAAAGATGCTCAAAGAGCCAATCAAAGTGATAAGAGGCATAAAATGAGCCCACTAAATGCAAGCTATCCTCTCTTTGATAAAACTCTTAAAACTTAGAAAACTCATTATGTGATACTTTCAAAGACTTGATTTCAATTTCCATGATTGAGAAAAATTACTTTGGTTTATTATTTATGAGATATTTTAGTTGTAAATAAGCTTGAATGGATCTTCTTATCCTATTTTGTTATTCTGAGTTAGGCCTCTGTTTTCCAAAAGAATTTTGTACCCTGAAGGATGTCCGATCTAGGGTTAACGGAATCAGATTTTCTACCTTCTTCTGATTGGGATTTGTTAAACTTCTTGATCTCTTGGAACATTAAAAGTTTAATTTTTGAAAAGAATTCTCATATAATGCCTCCATAAAACAAAAAAAAATAGAAAAATTAAAATCCAAAAATATTCGGTGTTTGGTTTTCATTATGTTATTTTTATTTTTCTGTGTCTTTGACTTTTTTTTATTTTGTTTTATTTTTTGAGGGTCTTGATCATCACCATTCTTCTCTTGATTTCAATTTCAAGTCACATAGGCCTGGCCGATCCTTTTATCGTCCTAGATGATGTGACATATTTTCTTCAAAAATCCATCTGCTGAACTTTTCTGTGCTTAATATTACTCATCGTCCTGGACGATTCAATATCATCCTGGACGATTTGATCAAACTCTTGGTGATAGTCCTGGCCGATAGTATATTTGTCTGGCCGATGCATTTTATGTGCATCGTCCTGGTCGATACAGTCCAATCAGTACGTTTGATCTCTAAATTCGGCCCCGGACGATCCATTATTGGACAATCGGCCGGGCCGATCCTCTGTTTGTCCTGGAAGATACACGTGGCAAGCATTTTAAAAATTTTAACTTTGGTCGGTATGATCAATTATTGTGCATCGTCCTGGACGATACACCTAATCGGCCTGGACGATCTGCTTTTTCAACGGTCATTCAGATTGACTCATCAGGCCGATCGCCTGTGTCTAATCTGCCTGGCCGATATCTGATCGGCTCGGATGATTGGACCGCCTTTTTGACCAATCGGCCTGTACGTAATTATTGAACCATATCGGCCTGGAGGATTCTGCGATCGGCCTGGATGATTCTGCGATCGGCCAGGACGATATGGCCGTTTCTTTAAATTCAGGCCGTTCCAGCCATGGTTTTTCACTTCCAACCCTTTCTCCTCTTTTGTTCTTTGCTTAGTGCTCTCAATGGCTGATGGGAAATGCGTCCGACAGACTTCTGGGGTTCCTCGAGGGCAAGGATTGACCCTCATTTCCGGGAAGCAGAAGATGAAGCCGCCTATCATCGTTACAAAGAGTGTGGAATTACTGTCTCCAGAATCATCAATCCTGTCCACATCTCTTACCCGGTAATGGATCTTTTTACTCACACCTCCCTCTGCTTCATTCTGTCTCTTGCCTTCCCTTTTAATTCAGAGTTTCTTCGAGAGTTTTTTGCAAACCCTCGCATCAACCCAACCTTCACAGCCCTGACCTCCTATATGAATCGACGCCCTGTCGAAATCACATATCAGGATTGTGTTGATCTTTTACAGCTATCCACCACCGGGGATAAGCTACACATAATCGACTCTGACCCTGATCTTGACTGGTCCACGACGAATCACTTTCTTCGTCAGACCAATGTACCTTACCATGTTGGAGAGACTAGCTCTTTAGTAAGAGATGCTAGGACAATCCAACATATCCTTCGCACCTCCGTCATTCCAAAAGCTGGCGACCGAGTCCACATCACCCCTCTACTCTCCCTCACTACCTTCTACATCATGGCTCATAGGGAATTCAACACTGTAGACCTAATTTTTTGATACATTGATCACCTAACCATAATTCGCGATTCAGGCCACAAAAGGAAACCAAATCTAGCCTTAGGAAACATCATAGACTATGTCCTTGAAACCAAATACCAACTTCAGTATCCTATTCCACCAAACCTCCCAACTTCCTTCTACTCAAACAATTCCTTCAGCACCCTTCACAATACTCGTCTCCATCCTGAGGAACCTCGGGGGGCTAGAGAAGAGGATACTCCCACTCCAGCTCCCCTTCCTGACCCTGTTCCTCTCCACCAGCACTCACCGGTTGATCAGTTGATTGAGAGATTTGATAGATGGGAGACCTAGTTTGATGCCTATGTTCCTGCATAGGAGCAGCAACACTCTGATGACATCGCCTGTTACGAGCATCACCGCGCTGAGGATTTAGCCCGATTTGACAGTTTCCTTACTCACCAGTAGAACCAGCATGACCAAGACATCGCCTGGTTCAATGCTCAGTTTACCACACTTGCCGGTTACTTTCAGCAGCCATCTCCACCACCTCCATCTGATGATCAGGATCCCTCGTTCTTTTAGTATGTGCTTTGTGTTATTTGTTTCTTGTCATTTTTGTAGTTTGCTTGTTAGTTTTTTGTGATGTTTTTCTGTTATTTCTGGATCCTCTTTTTGTGATAATAAAAGGGGGAGTAGGTAGGTGTGGTAGGAAAAAGCTGTTGTAACTTTGATTTTCTAATGAACCTTTTTTTTGTTTAATTTTTTCCTACTTGTGTTTGCCATCATCAAAAAAGGGGAGATTGTTGCAAATCTATTTTTTATGACTTATGTTTTGATGATTGACAAACACTGTTTCTCTTGGACTGCTTGTTGCTTCTAACTTTTCAGGAATCGAAGATCGGATGATCAAGAAGGAGCCAAGTTCAGGATTGCGTAGGTTTAGGGTTGAGTCAGTCTGTTCATTTTATTTTCATCTCTTAAGTCTACTTGTAATGGTCAAAGAGACTGATGCTATGTAACCCTTCACACACACACATGAGTGACTTTGAATTTCTATTTTTACTCATATCAGCCAGGACGATTTTTGGATCGGCCTTGACGATCAGCTTAAAACAGAAAGTCTAATTAAGGATTCTTGATTAAGGTAGCCGACATTAACAGATCATCCTGGAAGATACGTGTATCGGCCAGAACGATAAGCTCAAAATAGAAAGAAGTAGCCGCCATAGTCAATTATGGTATACTATATTTTTAAATTATCGGCCCGGACGATCCTAGTATCGGCCTGGACGATATTCACAAATTATGCCATAATTGTTCAGGAAATCAAGGGAGTAATTAAGGATGATTGATACGATCATATCGTCCTGGACGATCGCAGGATCGGCCCGGACGATCCAGTCAAAAACCTTAAGTTACTTCAGGACGATCAATATCGTCCAGCCCGTATCCAGGGCTATTGTTAGGACGATTTTCCTCTGATTTGAACTGATCGGTCAGGACGATAGTGAGATCGGCCTGGATGATCAAGCCAATTTTCAATCGTCCTGCTTTGCATCCAGGGCGATGCTCTGGCCAATCTTCATTGATTTTTACTGATCGGCCAGGCCGATGTCCATATCGGCCTGGATGATATTGTCAGCAACTTGCAATTAATGAGCTCCTTTGAAGCTCTTCTATTTAAGACCTCTTGTTCAACGTTTTTAAAAACTTTTGGCTGCTTCCTTGACCTGAGAAGACCTTGAGGAGAGAAAAAGAGAGATGAGAGAGAGAAGATCTTGTGAGGGTGAGCTTGTGAGGGGATTCACAAGGGTTGCTTCAAGGATCGCTCTGCTTCGTCTTCGTCTAGAGTTTCTCGTCCGTAGAAGGGTCGGTAGAGGTAAGGAGTTTGCTTTTGGTTTTGGTTCTCTGCCAGCTTCAGGAGGAAGTAAAAGGAGGAAGGTTCTCTGCCTTGCCAGGGTGGCAAAAAAAGGAGGTTCTTGTGAGGGCTTCTCCGCCTAGCTGTGGGGGCTAAAGGAGAGTCACGTTTTGTAGTGCAATACTTGGAGGGTGCCTCCAAGGAGTGGATGTAGGTCGAGTCGACCGAACCACTATAAATTTCTGTGTTCTTTTTCTTGCTTCCGCACTTTTAAATTCCGCATTTATTTCTGTGGTGTGATTTGGTTTATGCAATTTTCTTTCTTTGTGAAAATAGTTTTTAAAATACCAATTCACCCCCCCCCCCCTCTTGGTTAGCTTGGGACTAAGTTCATAGGGCTTAACATCCCTAAAGAACTTTCATCTTATCCTTGGAAGGGTTAGGAGAGGTAAGTTCTAGCAAGCAATCGAGGTTCTCTGCCTGTTTCAAGTGGAAGCAAAAGGAGGAAGGTTTTCTGTCTTGCCGGGTGTGACAAAAAGAGGTGTTTGTAAAGGCTTCTTCGCCTAGCTGTGGGGGTTAAAGGAGTCACGATTGTAGTGCAATACTCGAAGGGCGCCTCTGGGGAGTGGATGTAGGTCGAGTTGATCGAACCACTATAAACTCTTGTGTTCTTGTTTTTTACTGCTTCCGTATTTAATTTTGTCAGCACTTATTTTTTGTGGTGATTTGGTTTGTATTCGTGCTTTGCCTAAATAAGTTTTAAAATACCAATTCACCCCCCCTTTTAGTTAGCCTTGGGCCAGTTCTATAAGGCTTAACATCCCTAACGAACTTTCAAGTGGTATCAGAGTGGGATTCAAAAATGTAAGTTTGAAAACTTTTTGAATTTGATCCATGGCTAACTTTGGGAATAGAAACACTACTAACGGTTATTCAATTACACGACCTCCCTTATTTGATAATCTACCTTTTAATTTTTGGAAAACCTACATGTCAACGTTTTACAATCTACTGATTATCGCATATGGATGCTTATTAAAGAAGGGTATTTTCCACCTTCTCGTGTAATTAACGGAATTAAAATAGAAGTTTCTTTTACTGAATGGACTTTCGATGAAAGAGATTTAGCTCAATTAAATGCAAAATGTTTGAACTATTTTTTATGTGCTTTAAAGTCTGAGGATTACATGTGTGTCTCCACTTGCAGAATTGGTAAAAAAATTTGGGATAAATTATGTATCACTTATGAAGGAACCAGTGAAGTAAAACAATCTCGTTTGAATATTCTCTTGCATGACTACAAACTTTTTTGTTTTAAACCTTTTGAATCTATTTCTGACATGTATACAAGGTTTACTCAAATTGTTACTCCATTGCATGCCTTAGGAAGAGAACTTTCGAATTTTGAAAAAGTAAACAAAATTTTTAGATGCTTGCCTTCATCGTTTAATGCTAAAATCACTGCTATAACTGAATCTAAGGATTTGAACACGTATTCGATTGACAACTTACTTGGCTCACTCATTGCTTACGAGCAAGGGGTGAATCAAAGAAATCTTGATGCAGGTGAGAAAAAGAAAGAGAAAATGGTGGCACTAAAGGCATACAAATCTAATTCTGATTCTTCCGGGTCTAAGAGCGATGAAGTTGCCTTCATCTCAAGACAATTCAGAAACTTTCTAAGGAAGAAGCAAAAACATCATTGGAGAAAAGGTAAGGATAATAAATATTCAAAAGGATCTTCTGATGTTGTTTGTTATGAATGCAGGAAGCCTGGACATGTGAAAGCTGATTGTTCTACACTTCAAGATCACTCAAGCAAAGGAAAGGGTAAGGAGAAACCCAAGTTCAGGAAGGAAAAGAAGAGACTCCAAAAGGCATTTTAGGCAGATTCTGCATCAGATTCATCGGATATGGAACCAGAAGATGAGACAACAAAGTTATGCTTAATGGCTGATGATCACCTTGATCAAGAATAGGTATGTAAACTTTCCGACGATCAACTTCTTGAAGTTTCTGAAAAAATTCATGCATCATATAAGAAACTCAAGAAAACATATGCAAGCTTAAAATTAGAATTTTTGGAGTTACAGAAAGAGCATGCAATTATGACTAAAGATCATTCTACAATTGATTCAAATCATATGACTCTACTTGATAAATTTGATGAGTTAAACAAAAAATATTATGAATTAATTGAAGTGCACGAGTCACTAAAAGTCACACATACCTCACTTGAATCTGATTTTAAGAAGTCTAAAGAGATGGAGAAAAACTTGAGGATTGATAATGAAGTCTTAAAAATCACAAATTTGAAGATTCAAAATGAATTAGATGCATATAAGAAAACTAGGATGACACCTACTTTTGATCAAAAGCCAAAACCTAGGAATAGGCATTATAACTCAAACCATTTAAGAAACCCATTTCCTGGAGTTAGATGCTTTTCATGTGGCATGCTAGGACACATCTCACACACTTGCACTATTTACTATAATACATATTGGGTGTGAAGACCCAAGGTGCATGATTCACAGCATACCACACATGCATTGCATTCTACTCTTCATAAGAAGGAACCCAAATCTGCTTGGGTTCCTAAATCTAACATTTGATAATTTTGTAGGTGGACTCTCACAAAAGACCTCATGAGAGTATGTGGTTCTTGGACAGTGGTTGCTCTCGACATATGACTGGTGATGCCAATCAATTTGTTTCACTGGAGTCCAGGACTGGAGGCAAGGTTACTCTTGGAGACAACACCACCAAGAAGGTGGTAGGCACATGTATAATTGGTAATTCTAAGAACCTTATGATTAAAAATATTTTGCTTGTAGATGGATTGAAGTACAACCTACTCAGCATCAGTCAACTCTGTGACAAAGGCTTCATCGTGCAATTCTTTGCAAATTCATGCATTGTAAGTTTAAGTAACAATACTATTTTGCAGGGAAAGAGGATCAACAACGTCTACATGCTTGATTTAAATAACATTGAATGTGTTGCTTCATTTTGCTTAAAAATAGTGATTGATGATTCATGGTTGTGGCACCGGAGACTATGTCATGCAAGTATGAGAACCCTTAGGAAAGTGACCCAAAAGGACCTAGTTAGAGGTGTCCCCAAACTCAAGTTTTCAAAAGACCACTTTTATGATGCCTGTAAAGTAGGAAAGCAAGTCCACTCCATCTTTCACCCCACTAATGAAATTAACACCTCTAGACCTTTAGAAGTACTACACATGGATTTGTTTGGACCCATTAAATGGGAAGGAGGTGAAACACTCTGCCAGCTTGGGAGGGAAAGTCTATAGTTTTGTGATTGTTGATGACTACTCAAGGTTCACTTGGACTAGATTTCTTACACATAAAGATGAGTCTTTTGAGGAGTTTAAAATATTTTATACTTGGATTCAGAAAAAGCTAGGTTGAGAGATCTTGATCATCCGTAGTGATCATGGGGGAGAGTTTGAGAAAGAAAAATTTAGAGATTTTTGTGAGGACAAGGAGATTAGCCTTAATTTCTCAGCTCCTAGGACCCCTCAGTAGAACGGGGTAGCTGAAAGGAAGAACCGGACCTTGGTGGAAGTCGCTAGAGTCATGCTTGCTGAGTATTCACTTCCAAAATACTTTTGGGCTGAAGTGGTTAACACAGCTTGTTATGTGTTGAATAGGGTGAACGTTAGAGCCAAATTAGAAAAAATACTCTATGAGATCCTTAAGGGTAGGACACCCAATCTTTCCCACCTTCATGTCTTTGGTTGTAAGATTTTCATTCACAACAAAGGGAAGTCTCACTTGGAAAACTTTGATCCTAAATCTGATGAAGGAGTATTCTTGGGATATTCTAGTGTTGGAAAGTCTTTTAGGGTGTTTAACAAGAGAACTTTAGTGGTGGAAGAGACCACCCATGTAGTATTTGATGAGTCTGATCCTAAAAAGCATGGAGTTGAGGATGATGGTGATATTGGAGAGATTACTAGTGGAGTAGAAAATTTGGAGAAGGAAGTAAGTCACCAAAACATAGAAGGAGTAGGAGATGTCACCCAAGGAGTAGAAAATTTAGATCAGTAGAAAAGGGTTGGACCTTCTCAGACCTTACCTAGTAATTAGAGATACTCTACAAGTCACCCCAAGGATTTGATCTTAGGAGACCCTTCTAATGGAGTTAAGACTAGACATGGACTTAGGAAGGAGGTGAAACACTCTGCCTTTATCTCAATGACTGAACCCACCAACATAAATCAAGCCATTACTGATGAGTTTTAGATTTTAGCCATGCAGGAGGAGTTGAACCAATTTGTTAGAAATGAAATATGGTAGCTTGCAGAAAGACCAAAGGGACAAAGTGTAGTTGGGACAAAGTGGGTTTTTAAGAACAAGGTGAATGATTCAGGAGTGGTGGTTAGGAATAAAGCAAGATTGGTGGCTAAGGGGTATAACCAAATAGAAGTGATAGATTTTGAGGAGATATTTGCCTCTGTAGCTATATTGGAAGCCATTAGAGTGCTATAGGCATTTTAAAGGATTTATGCTTTATCAAATGGATGTCAAGAGTGCCTTTTTAAATGGGAAAATAAAAGAGGATGTGTTTGTAGAACAACCCCAAGGTTTTGAGAGTTCTCAATTTCCAAATCATGTTTTTAAATTAAAAAAGGCTTTGTATGGTTTAAAGAAGGCATCAAAAGCATGGTATGAGAGGCTTAGCACATTTTTACTAGAAAGGGAGTTTGTTAAGGGGAGCGTAGACACCACCTTTTTTAGAAAAATTGGAGATGATTTACTCATTGTTCAGATTTATATGGATGATATACTCTTTGGATCTCCTAATAAAAAACTTTGTGATGAGTTCTCTAAAACAATGAGTAGAGAGTTTGAGAAGAGTATGATGGGAGAGTTGTCCTATTTTTTGGGGTTTAGCATAAAATAATTGGATGATGGAACATTTCTTAATCAAACAAAATACATAAAGGACATTTTGAAGAAATATGAGATGGATAAATTTAAGACAATCAATACTCCCATGACTTCTAGTGTTCCATTGGATAAGGACCCAAGTGGTAAGTCTGTAGAGGCATGATTGGATCTTTACTCTACTTGACTGAGAGCCGACCCGACATAATGTTTAGTGTTTTTCCTTTATGCTAGATTTGAAGCCGACCCTAAGGAATCCCACCTGACTGCTGTTAAGAGAATTTTTAGATATCTTTTGGGGACCCAAAGCTTAGGGATTTGGTGTCCTAGACACAGCACTTCTTTTAAGATTATTGGATTTTCTGACTCAGATTTTGCAGGATGCAAGGTTGATAGAAAAAGTACTTCAGGGACTTGTCAATTCATTGGACAATCTTTGCTCTCATGGTCTAGTAGGAAGCAAAATTTTGTTTCACTTTCCACTGCTGAAGCTGAGTACATTGGTCTTGGAAGTTGTGTGGCCCAAGTCCTTTGGTTGAAACAACAGGTATTGGATTTAGGATTAATTGTGGACACCATCTCAATCTTTTGTGACAACACTAGTGCCATATGCATCTCTAAAAATCCTATCCAACATTCAAGGACTAAGCACGTTGACATTAGGCATCACTTCATTAGAGACCATGTGACTAAGGGAGACATTGAGCTACACCATGTGATAACTGAAAATCAACTAGCTGACATATTTACTAAACCACTGGCCTTCGACACTTTGAGCTCTTTAAGGATCAGATTGGGTGTGATTGACATAACTGCATAAACTTGTTCTTCTATTTGCTTTATTTGGTTTTTTAATTATTTTTTTTTCTCTTTGCACTTTGTTTTTCTTTTCCTTTTTTGTTTTTTTGTTTAATTTGGCTTGCTTTTTTTTATTGCTTTTTAGCCTTAAAAAATCATCACTGATATGATATCGTATGCCTTGTCTTTGCTTTTGAGAATTTGTAGTAAATGTTTTACATCTCTTAATTTGTTAGATGGTAAGAATATTTCGTTGATTGTGTCTCCTTCTCTAACCTATTTTAGTGGGATAGTTTTTGTTTCTAATCAAAAATCTATTTCAAATTAAAGATTGTGTATGAAATTTAGATCCTTTCTAAACTCGCTTAAGCAAATATATCTTGTATTTATAATACTTAAAGTTTTTTTTGTCACATCAAGATTCCTCGTTACTCTTGTCATTGGTTAATTGATTCTGCTTTGTGGATAGTTCTTCTCTATGTTAGAGAGAGAGCCCCTATTCTCTAATATCTAGAAGATATACTCACAACTAAGAACTTTTTTGAGAGTTGTAAAAGAGAATGGAGCTTGCAAAAATAAAAAAATAATTGGTCAATGATGCCAACAAAAGATGCGCAGTGACGCCAAATTAAAAAATTATATAGCAAAAGATGTGAACAAGCACCAATCAATTGACAAGAGGCATAAAATGAGCGCACTAAAAAGCAAGTTCCTCTCTCCTTTCAAAATCTTTTAAAAACTTAGAAGTTTTCATGTATCAAAAGCTTGATCTCGAGTGTTTTAAGATTGTGACAAATTTACTTTGGATCATTATTCTATAAGATATTTTTTCTTAAACCAAGTGATGAATGGATTCTTTTTCCTCATTTTCCATTGATTCTTTGAGTTAGGTTATTAATTTCAAAAGACGATTCTACCATAAGAGAAAGTCCGAGCTAAGGATAATCATGATCGAATATTCTACTGTTGTTTGGATTTTTGATGCTGTTAATTCATTAACTCACAAATTTTTAAAATCAAGCGCATGGAGTACTACATCATCATCATGCCTTGATTAAAAAAAAGGATCTTGTGGTTTTCTTTTGTTCATGGTTCCCTCCTTTTTGAGATGTCAAAAGGGGGAGTAGTTTTAGGATATTTGTTTTTGCACTTTCGATTCCATATATTACACTGCTGTTTTTAAAATTTTTGTCGTAGTATTTTGCCATCATAAAAAAGGGGGAGATTGTTGCAAATTCAGGTCTATGAACTATGTTTTGATGATTGGCAAACACTCTTACTTGTCTTGGGCTGCCTTTTACTCTTGACTTTTCAGGAATAAAAAATCAGACGGAAAAATGGAGCCAGCTCAAGATGGGGTAGATTAGGATTGAGTCATTCTGTATTTTGCTTTTTCTCTTCTTGAGTCAATTTGTAATGTTTAAAGATACTGATGCTAAGTAACCCTACACACACACACACATGAGAGAGTTAGAATTTCTATTTTTAATCAAATCGGCCAAGATGATATTTACATCGGCCTAGACGATCGGGCTCAAAATAGAAATTCAAATCAGGGGTTCTTAATTAAGGAAGCCGTCATTAGCCAATCGTTCTGTACTATACTTGTATCGGCCTGGACAACATGTTGAAAACAAAAAGATATTGCCACCATAAATAATTAAGATATTATATATTTTTGGTAATCGGCCAGGACGATATTCGTAATTATGCCTTAATTAATCAGACAAATCAAGGAAGTAATTAAGGATGATTGATAAGATTACATCATCCTGGACAATCGCAGGATCGGCCAGGACGATCTATTCAAAAACCTTAGTTACTTCTGGACGATAAATATCGGCCAGCACCAATTCAGGGCGATGTGCTGGACGATCGGGATCAGATAGCTTGAATTCTGGGCGATGCTCTGGACAATTTTCCTCTGATTTGAACTGATCAGCCAGGACAATTGTGAGATCATCCTGGACGATCAAGCCAATTTTCAATCATCTAATTTGCATTCAGGGCGATGCTCTGGCCGATCTCATGGGATTTGTACTGATCGGCCAGGACGATTTCCATATCATCCTAGACGATTTCCATATCGTCCTGGACGATATAGTCGGCAACTTGCAATTAATGAGCTCTTTTGAAGCTCTTCTATTTAAGAGCTCTTGTTTAACATTTTTTAATATCCTTGGCTGCTGTCTTGACCTAAGAAAACCTAAAGGAGAGAGAGAGAGAGAGGGAGAGAGAGAGAGGATCTTGTGAGGGGGAGCTTATGAGGGGATTCATAAGGGTTGCTCCAAGCATTGTTCCACTTCTTCTTCCCTAGAGTCTCTTGTCCTTGGAAGGGTTGGGAGAGGTAAGTTCCAGCAAGCGATCGAGGTTCTCTGCCTGCTTCAGGAGGAAGCAAAAAGAGGAAGGTTCTCTTCCATGTTGGGTGTGGCAAAAAGAGGTGTTTATAAAAGCTTCTCCGCCTAGCTGTGGGGGCTAAAGGAGAGTCATGGTTATAGTGCAATACTCGGAGGTCGAGTTGTCCGAACCATTATAAACCCTTGTGTTCTTATTTTTTACTGCTTCAGCATTTATTTTTTTCCGCACTTATTTTTTATGGTGATTTAGTTTGTATTCGTGCTTTGCCTAAAGAATTTTTAAAATACCAATTCACCCCCCTCTTGGTTAGCCTTGGGCTAGTTCTATAGGGCTTAACATCCCTAATGAACTTTCACTTAGTATGTCATTCTCTTTTATTTTTATTAAGGATTTTATTGAGCAACTTTACTAGCATTTTATTGAAGGCTTGTACCAATCCATTTGTCCTTGAATTATGAATCGATGAATATCGCCAAGGAATTTTATGTCGCTCAATGAATTTATAAATTTTAGTGTTTTTAAAAGTTGGACCATTATCTAAGATTATATGGAGTTATACACTAAATCTATACACAACATTATGAGTAAAGAAGTTGATTACATGATTAATAGTGACTTTTTTAATAGGAATTGCTTTAGCCTATTAGAAAAAATAGTCTATAGTAGCTAATATAAAATGCTATCCAGTAGATGATGGTGGATCAATTGCTCTATTACGTCTGTCCCCCAGCATTCAAATGGCCTAGATGTTATAGTGGGGTGCAACGAATTTGGCGGTTGATGTATAATATTACATGAATTTGACATGCATGATATATATCTTCATGATTGGTGTAGTCATTTACCTTTGATGGCCAATAATACCCATTCTTTTAATTTAACATCCATTTTTGGACCGGCTTGATGTACACCATATAATCCTTTATGAACATCAAAAATAACTTTACGAGCTTCACCTTTCCCTAAATATCGTAGCCACATTTAATCAAATAATGTTTGATATAGCATTTTATTGACAAATGCATATCATAAGGCTCTCTTCTTGATCTGCGTAGCTAATGATTTTTTTGTAGTGAGTTTGCTTTCTCTGAAGTAGTTGATAAGGAGTTACCTCCAGTCATCTTACTCTTAAACTTCTAGGCATTTAAGTCAGGATTTAGAGGCTCAACTAAATTTTTTCCTTGTGAACATTTAGGGTTTATCTAGTTAAGTTTCAAGAATAATTTATTGGGGATGTTGAAGAAAAATTGAAGTTGTATCCTGCTGGCTTGAATTTGTTGACCCATCTACCTACGGGGAACATGAAATTGCTGGCACTATTAATTGATGAGTGTTGACATTGATAAACATAAGCTCGTCATTCATGCTCGCAATTTCTTTAGCCAATTTTACTTAAGAATGTTCTTTACTATTATGAGCTCGAGAGATTTGAATTAGTGTAATATTTGCAATTTGCTTCATGTGCTTGAAAATGCATTTATATTAGTAAATCAATCAAATTCTGCTAATTTTACAAATACCCAATACTTAATTTATAATGAGTTGAGAATGAATGTTCGTTAGGGATGTTAAGCCCTTAAGAACTACCCCAAGGCTAACCAAGAGGGGGAGTAAATTGGTATTTTAAAAAATCTTTCACGATCAAAATACAAACTCAAATCAAACAAAAATTCACCACAAAAAAATCAAAGTGTAAAAATTAAATGCAAAAATAATAAAGGAAAGAATACACTAGATTTTTTATTGTTCGATCAAATCTTGAACTGTGTCCACTCCTCGGAGGCACCCTTCGAGTATTGCACTAAATTATGTGTCTCTCCTTTAGCTCCCACAGCAAGGTGGAGAAGCCCTTATAAAATCACTTCCACCTTCTCTGGTGCGGCGGAGTAGCTGGGTCTTTTGACACCAAAGAGATCTTCTTCATCCCAAAACTTCCCTCAAGATAAGCCTTGAATCCAATGGTACTAAGGTGCAAGCTTGCCGGAGCAACCATGTGGAACCCCCTCCATATTCCCTTAAAACTCCCTCCAAGGATCTTCTCCCTCTCTCAAACTCCACCCTTTTTCTCTCTCCCTTTTAAGCTCTCTCTTCAAGTTTCCTTCAGAAGAATGAAGCTTTAATGGCTTCCAAAGATACATACTAAGTGCCTTGTCAATGCTTAAATAGAAGAGCTCTAAATAAGCTCATTAATTGAAATCTGCCAACTATATCGTCTAGGACGATATGAATATCGTCTTGTATGTTCAGTAAAAATTAAGCTCAATCAGCCAGAATGATTTGGGATGATCAGAAGGTTTTTATTCATATCATCCATACCGATAGTATATTGTCCTGTATGAATAATTTATGAATAATTATGTTTCATCTCCCAAGACGATGTCCTGGACGTTATCCTGGATAATGTCCAAAAATAAATAATACCTAAATAAATCTGGTGGTTGATTCTTTCTGATTTGAGCCTATCATCCCGACCGATATAAATATCATCTAGGACGATGAGCTTAAAGATGGCTACCTTAACCAGGATACCTTAATTAGAATTTTTGTTTTCCACTGATCATCCAGGTTGATGTTTGGATCATCTTGGATGATGTGAGCACAAATAGAGAACTCTAAAATAAAAATAAGTGAGCAAGGTTACAAGCAAGCAAATACCCTTACACACCAAAAAATATATTAATGAAAATTATAAATAGAACATGTTTTGTCAAAACTTGAGCCTTGTAAAGTGCACTGTAATCCTAAAATATTGTAAACACAGAAAGAAAAATATATTGCAAATACAGGTATACAACAGAAAGTGAGCCATAATATTTGTTATTATGAAAAGCATAAACTCATAGGCTCGAGTTGCAAAAATATCTAAATCAAGTTCTTTTAAAGGCTAAAAAATTTTTTAATCCAATATCTAAATCAAGGAACAAATTAGAAAAAGAAACACTAATTTTTTCAAAATTCCTTTCATAAAACATATCTAATTGAAGATTAATGCAAAAATTTGTGAATCAAGAATTATGATTTTCAAGATCAAGTTTTGAAAATATCAAGGATTTTCTTCAGCTTTTAGTAGTACAAGAAAAGTAAGCATACTTTTTGCGGGCTCATTTTATGCCTATTATCAGTTGTTTGACACACTTTGCACATCTTTTAATATTTGATACACTTTGTATATCTTTTTCAATTTGTGTAACTTTTTCAATTTGGCGTCATTGCGCATCTTTTGATTTGGCATCATTGACCATTTTTTTTATTTTTGCCCAAAATATGCTTCCTCTCTTATATTTTAAAAACTAAAGCAACCCCATACTATTGACAAAATGAACTACTTGATTAAGAAAATTATAAGGTGGATTCAACAACTTATAAAAGATTCCTATGCGATAGATAAAATATAGGGAGATGAAAAAGATCAGTTTCAAAATCCAATTTAAAATATGATGAATCTTTTGAAACAAAAGTAGAATAGCATCTTTTAGGAAATAGAGATTGAGTCTCAAAATTATGAGTTTCCTTCCTTTGGCATTTTTTAGAGAAGTTAACCACAACTTACATAAGAATTCAAAAAAAAAAAAGGAGGTAGATTTTTCATTTTTCATTTTTTTAAAAAATAGTGATGTGTGTGTGTTGATCAAAGAAAACACTACATAAAAAAAGTAAAGAAAAAATAAAAAATTTTAACAAAAAAGAAAAGAAAGAAAAAAAAATAAAAAAAGAATAAATCAAAACAAAAAAACATAGAAAATATAAAAAAAAAATGATCAAAACATGCATACACAGAAAAATAAACACACGAATAATGGTTTAAACATCATCTTGCTTCTTGTTTGATGATTCATAAGCTAGGTCTGCCTAGGAGATATTTTGCTTTTTATTATTTGCCATTTTTACAATTTTCTTAGCTTTATCCTTTTCTTTTACAGGAAGAGTTCTCAAATTAGGGCACTAATTTTTCATATGTCCAGGTTTTCTATATTCAATGCAAATAATGTTAGAAGTAATCTTAATATTCTTACCATTTTTACCTTTATTCTACTTTTGTTGATGCTTATGTTTTAGTGAGCTTTCCAATTTGCTTGATAAGTTATTGCTTTCGTCTCCAACTAAGCCACTTTTTTTCGAGTTTTCAGAGTTTAGTACTATCATTTCATCTGCATCCAAAAATATTTGACCCAAACTTTGCTTGTAGGCAATGAGTGAGCCAATCAAATTATTAATAGAATATTCATTCAAATTTTTTGATTCATAAATAACAACAACTTTGGCATCAAACTTATTAAGTAGACAACGTAGAATTTTATTAACTTTTTTCAAAGTTCAAAAATTCTTTACCTAAAGTATATAATGATATCATAATTTGAATAAACCTAGTATACATGTCTAAGATCATCTCATAAGGTTTCACGCAAAATAGTTCATAATCATGCATTAAAGTATTTAACCTGGATTGCTTGATTTCATTAGTGCCTTCATATATAGTGTGTAATTTATCATAAATTTTGTTGCCAGTAGTGCACGGGGATACAAACATATAATCTTTAGAATTTAAAGCACAAAAAAATAGTTTACTGATTTATCATTAAGTTGAGCATTAATTTGTTCTTTCCTACTCCATTGATTAAAAGGAATATGAGTTTTAATTCTATCTATAACACATGACGGTAAAGAACAACTATTTAAAATCATTTGCCACATTCAGAAATCATCTGATTGTAAGAACGTAGGCATGCGAATTTTTCAAAAATCAAAAGTAATATTTTCAAACAAAGGTGGTCGGGTGATTGAATAACCTTCCGCAATATTATGATAACAAAAATTAGCCATGGATTGGAATTCAAAAGTTTTCAAAAACTAGATTTTATGAATCCCGCTCTAATACACTTAAAAGTGCTCTGATGGCACTAGAAAGTTCATTAGGGATGTTAAGCTCTTTTGAACTAGCCCAAGGCTAACCAAGATAGGGGTGAATTATTATTTTAGAATAATATGTGCCAAAGCTACCAAGAGGTCTATTTATAATTAGTCTAGATAGTAGGTCTAGCATGATCCTGATCTAGATAGTAGGTCTATTTATACTTTAATGGATTCCTTCCACTACACTATTAACATACTCCTAAGTGGTCTAGCATGATCCTGATCTTAAATTGGGTCAGAGATTCTTGAATTTTTTTTAGATTTTTAAATTTTATAAGAGTCATTTATATTTTTGGATCAAATAATATGTGTTCCTTACTAGATCTACTAAGTATACAATAGAGATACAACAAATAAAAATCAATAACTAAATAATTAAATAAAATACTATTTTAAAATTCTTTAAAAATTTTAACAAATATAATAAAGATACAAGTAGTGTTGAGTCTAGTAAATAGGTTGTTAGACCTAAATTAATGTCCCAAAGCTACCAAGAGGGGGGATGAAATGGTATTTAAAAATTTTCCCTCTTTTGATAAGTTTAACCGAAATTGAAATTTAATGAATTTTTATAAAAAGTCTTTCAACCATAATTTTAAAACACTAAATTAAATGCGAAAAATAAAAAAACAGTAAAATAAAAGAACACATGATTTATAGTGGTTCGGTCTAAACTAGACCTACATCCACTCCCCAGAGGCACCCTTTGAGTATTGCACTAATACAATTAGTGTCTCCCCTTTTACACCCACAGTAAGGCGGAGAAGCCTTTACAATCACTCTTTTCATCACTACCCGGTGGAGCAGAGAACCTTCATCCTTTTACACTTTCACTAGTGTTGGCAAAGAACCTTCGTCCTTTTACATTTTCACTAGTGAGGGCAGAGAACCCTTCTTCCTTTCACACTCTCTTAGTGTGGGCAGAGAACCCTTCGTCCTTTCATACTCTCCTAGTGTGGGCAGAAAACCCTTCATCCTTTCACACTTTCCTAGTGTGGGCAGAGAACCCTTCATCCTTTCACACTCTCCTAGTGTGAGCAGCGAACCCTTCATCTTTTCACACTCTTCTAATGTCGGCAGAGAACCGGATATCCTTAACAGATTTTCTCACAGGAAATCTAGAAGGAAGAAAGAAAAGAGTAAACTAATCCCAAATCACAAGTAGAGATTCTTACCTTTGAACACCAAGTGAAACCTTCACGCTCTAGTGGTAGGAAACGAACGATCGTGGATCGTCCCGTACGATCGTGGATCATCCTGGACGATTTTACTTAAAGTGTTGGAAACGAACCTATTATATTGGTACGAATTATGTTCGTACACGCTTATCGTCCCGTACAAACTATGTTTATCCGATACAAAATGGTTATTACATAGGTCGATGCCCAAAAATTCTACAGGACGTAACCAACTAACGTAAGTCGGTTCAGTTCATCCAGGGACGAAAATTAATTTCATCCTGTACGATCGCATATAGAGAGTTTCATCCAGGGACAAAAATTAATTTCGTCCTGTATGATCTCATACAGAGCGTTTCATCCTGGTACGAAGGTTCATTTTATCTTGTACAATCTCATACAGAGAGTTTCGTCCTGGTACAAACCTTATTTTTTGTCTGGACGAACATTGCAAGAGAGAATCCCGAGAAGTTCGTCCCTGGACGATTAGGACTTAGAAAATTTTCTCCTCGCACGTTCAATCCATTGCTCTCCTGAGGGGTTGATTGACATGATTGTCCCATACGAACCAGGTTCATCCCGTACGATCAGTTTACAAAAATTATCCCCTAAGAGTGTGTGTTGTGATTTTTCATTCAATTACAATCACTCCCTTTCATTTATAAACTTATGATTTACAAATGAATAGTTTGAAGTCTTCATTGCTTGAAGTTGATTTTTCTGAAATGTTAGTACACACTAGAGCAAAAATAAAACTTCCAAAAAGTGTTAGGAGAAATATAAAAATAATAATATTTGAAATCATCAAAATAATATAAGTTGCAAGAATATAAAACATGCAAATAGCCATTCTCTCTACAATCTCCCCTTTTCTTTATGATGGCAAAACAATTATTGTTTGTAGGGTTTCAAATTCTAAGTATCTCCTAAACTCCCCATGAATTGATGAACTCATGAAAATAAGGATGCATTTGAATTACTTTAAAAAAAGTTTTGTTTTTCAAAATTTTTTTATACAACCCTAAAAAATAAAACAAAAGAATACTACAAAAACATACGTATTAAAACTACGAAAACATACATACAAAAATCAAACAATTAAAACATACATACGAAAATCAAACAATTTCTCCCCCTTTTTGACAACATCAAAAAGTGAAGAAGAAAGGAATGCTAGAAATGTAAGCAGAAGTATGAAATTCATTTGATATTTTAATCTTGAAAGTGATTGAGATAAGGTATGCAAATAAAATCAAAAACATTAGAAAAACATAAAATTTCATATAATTTAAGAAGTGATATAACTAAGAGAATAAAAAGAATTTTTCAAGGGCATGTGTCTATTTAGATATGAAGATAAAGAGAATCATTGCACTAAAAATGAATAAAAAATTTTATATTTCAAATTTCAATATAAATTATAAATGAACATTAGATCAATTTGAATTAAGAGATTAAAAGAGTCTGGAAAGAAGTAATACCACATGTGGCGCTTTGCGCATTTTTTTCAAATTTTATGGCACACTTTTGTGCATCTTTTTACTTTGGGCTTATTTTGTGCCTCTTTTTGTCGTTGCAAATTTTTTGCACAATCCTTTTGATTTTTGTACATTTGTACAATTTTCAAGAGTATTTGAATTTTTTCTAAAATTAATAATCTAGAATTTCAAATTTTTCGAAGTGCATAAATACTAATTGAAAAGAGAAATACAAAATAAGAAAACATCTAAATTGTAATAATAATATTAAAGATTTATGTAGTCTAAATAAGAGACATGGAATTGAAAATTCTAATAATATCAAGTTATAAGCATGTCTTAAATTTAGAAAAATTATATTTTCTAATGAAATTAAAATATTAGTCTAGATAATATGTCTATTTATACTTTAATGGATTCCTTCTACTACACTATTAACATACTCCTAAGTGGTCTAGCATGATCCTGATCTTAAATTGGGTCAGAGATTCTTGAAAATTTTTTAGATTTTTAAATTTTATAAGAGTCATTTATATTTTTGGATCAAATAATATGTGCTCCTTACTAGATCTACTAAGTATACAATAGAGATACAACAAATAAAAATAAATAACTAAATAATTAAATAAAATACTATTTTAAAATTCTTTAAAAATTTTAACAAATAGAATAAAGATACAAGTAGTGTTGAGTCTAGTAAATAGGTTGTTAAACCTAAATTAATGTCCCAAAGCTACCAAGAGGGGGTTGAATTGGTATTTAAAAATTTTCCCTCTTTTGATAAGTTTAACCGAAATTAAAATTTAATGAGTTTTTATAAAACGCTTTTCAATCACAATTTTAAAATACTAAATTAAATGCGGAAAATAAAAAAATAGTAAAATAAAAGAACACACGATTTATAGTGGTTTGGTATAAACTAGACCTACATCCACTCCCAGAGGCACCCTCTGAGTATTGCACTAATACCAATAGTGTCTCTCCTTTTGCACCCACAGCAAGGTGGAGATGACATTACAATCACTCTTTTCACCACTACCCGGTGCGGCAGAGAACCTTCGTCTTTTTACACTTTCACTAGTGTTGGCAGAGAACTGTCGTCCTTTTACACTTTCACTAGTGAGGGCAGAGAACCCTTCATCCTTTTACACTCTCCTAGTGTGGGTAGAGAACCCTTCGTCCTTTCATACTCTCCTAGTGTGGCCAGAGAACCCTTCGTCCAATCACACTCTCATAGTATGGGCAGAGAACCCTTCATCCTTTCACACTCTCCTAGTGTGGGCAGAGATCCCTTTGTCATTTCACACTCTCCTAGTGTCGGCAGAGAACCGGATCTCCTTGACAGATCTTCTCACAGGAAATCTAGAAGGAAGAAAGAAAAGAGTGAACTAATCCTAAATCACAAGTAGAGATTCTTACCTTTGAACACCAAGTGAAACCTTTACGCTCCAGTGGTAGGAATCCTCCTTCGAATGATCTCTCACACTCTCTCATTGCCTTTTATTTCAATAGGCATGAAGATCAAATGGCAAAAAGATTGGGTGATAGTCTAATTTGAACTATATATACAAAAGACAAGAAAAAATGCTAAAAAACTATAAGTTTTAAATTCTGTACGCAGTGGATCGTCCCGTACGATCGTGGATCGTCCTGGACGTTTTTACTTAAAGTGTTAGAAACGAACCTAATGTATATTGGTACGAATTATGTTCGTACACGCTCATCATCCCGTACGAACTGTGTTCGTCCGATACAAAACGGTTATTACATAGGTCGATTCCCAAAAATTCTACAAGACGTAACCAACTGACGTAAGTCGGTTCAGTTCGTCTAGGGACAAAAATTAATTTCGTCCTGCACGATCGCATACAGAGAGTTTCGTTCAGGGACAAAAATTAATTTCTTCTTGTGCGATCTCATATAGAGAGTTTTGTCTTAGTATTAAGGTTCATTTCATCCTGTACGATCTCATACAGAGAGTTTCATCCCAATAGGAACCTTATTTTTCATCTAGACGAACAGTGTAAGAGAGAATCCTGAGAAGTTCATCCCGGGATGAATATTAAATTTGTTCTGGATGATTAGGACTTAGAAAATTTTATCCTCGCACGTTCAATCCATTGCTCTCCTGAGGGGTTGATTGACATGATCGTCCCATACGAACCAGGTTCGTCCCGTACGATCAATTCACAAAATTATCCCCTAAGAGTGTGTGTTGTGATTTTTCACTCAATTACAATTACTCACTTTCATTTAAAAACTTCTGATTTACAAATGAACAGTTTGAAGTCTTCATCGTTTGGAGTTGATTTTTCTGAAATGTTAGTACACACTAGAGCAAAAATAAAACTTCCAAAAAGTGTTAGGAGATATATAAAAATAATAATATTTGAAATCATCAAAATAATATAAGTTGCAAGAATATAAAACATGCAAATAGCAACTCTCTCTACAATCTTCCCTTTTTTGATGATGGCAAAACAATTATTGTTTGTAGGGTTTCAAATTCTAAGTATCTCCTAAACTTCCCCTGAATTGATGAACTCATGAAAATAATGAGGCATTTGAATTACTTAAAAAAAGTTTTGTTTTTCAAAAATTTTTTATACAAGCCTAAAAAATAAAACAAAAGAATACTACGAAAACATACTGTTGACCTCATTTTTATTATGAGGTCACTAAGGCCCTTCCAAACTCCAGATCAAGCCTAAATCCTAGGATCAACTCTAGACTTTAAGATTCTTTCCTAGAGCCAGACCTTAGGGCCTTCTCTAGAGCTTAAGATTATTTTCAAGACCCAAGATCTTAGGGCCCACTCTAGAGCTTAGGATTCTTCCATATCCCAAATTCTAGAGCCCCTCTAGATCCTAGATCTTATAATCCCTCTAGATCATAGGACCAATCAAGACTCAAATGAATCCCTACCTTTGATCTAGCTTGGACCCTACCCAATCATTAACAATCACCACATGATTGTAAATGATTTAGATACTTCAATATTAATCATTCAAACTTAAAATCCATTCCAAATCCAGAAATCCAGACTCAAATTCAAAGTCTTAAGGCCCTATCCTAAAGACCCTTTTCAAGGATTTTTCAAACATTTCAAAACCCAGTCAAGTAACCTCTGATTTGGGGTCTATCACTTACAAAGTGATAAGACACGTCTCTAGAGGCTACCCTTCAATTTTGAGCCCATTCTGAGATCTCTAACCCTAGAATCTAAATCAAAATTCAAAGGCTATAAAACCTTCAAATATTTACAGTATATGTCATTGGACCTAACATTTTGAAGATTCTGGTCTTGGAGCCCTCATCAAAGCCTCCAATCACTTCCAGACCTTTGATTGTAACCCATTGAGTAGTAAACTGCATTTTTCAGACCCATTTTGACCCTAGTTGACCAATGGGTCAAAATTGACCAAATACCCCTATGGGATTTCAAATGCCCATTTCAATTCAAATCAACTCCAAATTCTTTGAAACCACTTTCAACAAGTTTCAAACATCAAACCCAACTTGTTGAGCTCAAACCTAGACCTTGTGTCAACCTGGTTGACCAACTCAATCAAGTTTGACCCATTAACCCATACACCCCTTCTCTTTCAAATCCTTGAATCAAGACCACTCCAAGTCCTTTTGAATGTAAGGGATGACCCCTTGGGTACCCAAGAGACCTCTCTTGGAGGCCCAAGCCTTGGGCTCACTTGGGTTAGCCATTTAGCTTGACCCAAGTGACCAAGGAGAGGTCTCCTTTGAGCCATCTCTTAACCTTAATCAAATTGAATCCAAATCAAGGTGTCATTGGGTTCCCATTGACCCAATGCACCTTCCTTGACCAGCCCAACCCTAGGGCTCACTTGGGTCAAGAGTTAGGCTAACCCAAAGTGCCCGAGATCACTTGGGAATGAGCCAATTCTTAACCTAAGCCCAATTAAACTTGATCAACACCTCCCATAGGTGGCCCTAGGTCCAACTCACCTCCTCCAGCCAGCCCATGCTCTGGGCTAACCTAGGTCAGGTTTTAGGCTAACCCAAAGTAGCCAAAAACACATGGACCTGAGCCATCTTCCAACTCAGATTAAATTGGACCCAATTGCCACTTGCATTGGGTCCACCAGACCCAGACCCACTTCCCACCTCAAGCCCAAGGTCTTACCTGACCTGGGTTCAACCCAAATCAACCCGAACCGAGCAGATTTGGATCAACCCAAGCCATCTTTTAACCCAGACCAAATTGGATCCAATTGCAACTTGCATTGGGTGCACCAGACCCAGACCTATCTCCCATACCAAACCCAGGCCTGACCTGACGTAGATCGAGCTCAATTCAACTTGAACCGATCAGGTTTGATCCAAACCCAGCCACCAACTCAATCCAGACATTCTCAGGCCAAATTGACTCCACCCTCGACTCCAGCGTGTCCCCATCAGCCTCCCCCAGTCAACCTGACCCAAACCATGGCTGGCGGTGGTCGGAAACAATAGAGAATGAGTTCCGATGGTCCCCCCAGACAACCCCTGAATCAAAGCTGCTGCCCACCTGTTTGATCCCCACGACCTCCCTAGGACATCACCATCTTCCACATGGCATCAATCCGAGCCCCCTCCTGCTCAATCTCGGCCGTCCAAGCCCGCGAGAGGTGGTTGAATAGGCTAGAGCTCCCCAGAGCGCTAGAAGGATTCCCAATTGCTTGAAATCATTCCCCAGAGCTCCTTCGACCTCCCAGGGTCTCCCTTCGGGTTCCCAGATCGATCCCTTCATCCGTTCGAGCAAGCGCCCGTGAAAGCTTTCGGCGTCCCGCTCGAAGTCGCACCTGCGGTCGTCCTCTGGTCCCGACATCAAATGGAGATCAGTTCGCCATCGTCCCCTGAAGCTTCTCGATAGAGAAGCTCATCCGTTGAGACTTTCTCTGTGGTAATCTCTTCATCCCGAGCTCCCTAGCTAGGTAGTCCGGTCAAGTGTGAAGGAAACCTTCACCCCAACAGATTTCCACCGTTGGAATGAAGGTTTCCACTATCTTGATCCTCCCCGTGAAATTTCATCGGAGTTCGCCGGCGGGATCGCCCTGATCACGCCGGAGAAGCCTCACGGTCTCGGATGCGTGCGGGAGGTTGAAGACGCAATCTCAGCCGTTGATTCTGATCAACAGCTTGTATTAGATCCCGCGGTACCAAAGCGCGTTTAATCCCAGTCGTCAGATCCGCCATTCGATGGCTGTGGTTAATCAGACTATTAACGGTCAGCACCAATCATTGCCCAGCCAATCGGTGTGCGGCGCGTGTAAAGAGACGCTGACTATGTAATGGCCGAATTAATAATTCCAGAAATTCAAGGGAACTTCAAAAAATCATAACTCCCTCCACACTTGTCCAAATTAGGTGTTCTTAGACTCATTGGAAAGGTCTCAGGGAGACCTACAAAAGCCCCATAGTTCCAGGCCCTGGTTAGGTCAGTGTTAGGTTTAATTTCATTATCAATTTCTTTAATTACTCTGTAAATACAAGTCCACCAGGCCTAGAATTTTGGAAGATTGAAATTGAACATGTCTTTGACATATCCAAATTTTATCTCTCCATTTTAAGATGTTCAAGGGCACTTTCCCAAAATTTTGAGTTCAAGGGTCAGGGTTTGACCCTTATATTCAAAATGGGGTATAGAACTATCCAATGGGATTTAGGGTGTGATTATTTGTGTGATGATGATGTGTAGGATAAGGAGTGTAGACCCACTGATTTTTCCCCAATCCAAGCTTCGGATGGATCCCTATAGTGATTTGAAGGTGACTCAGAGCTCACCTTGGGTGGTTTAATTAACCACCTTAGAGTACTCTATTTGAGCTCAAATTTGGTGGGTTTAGTTCTTAGGGTTAGGAGATCCTATGGTCTAAATTTCATCAAATTTGGAGTTCATTTGGTTCCCCAAGTAGGAGCCTAAAAAAATATCCTTCTTAGAAATGGCCTATTAACCCAAATCAATTGATAATGAACTACATTTAACTCATAAAATCTATTAAAATGTTTATAATTGTTCCTAATTAATCCCCTAATCAATGAGAATTGAAACCCTCTTAAATTGACTTCTAAATTTGTCTTAATTTAGACTTTAGGTAAGATTAAAGGTTAATTAGTTTTAATTAATTCAAAAATCCTTTAAAATCTCAAAAGGTCTTTAAACACTTGATGATCTGTCCTTAAGTCATTTTTGACCTTTGGAACTGATCTCAAAGAGTTTGGGACTCATTTGGGTTCAAACCCTTAAGTATCCCCTTAGTTGTAATAATTTGGTAATTCCTACGAATGTATCAAACCTCCAAAATTCACTATTAATTATATAAAAAAAATCAAACTAATCAAACTCAATGGATAATGACTTCAATTAGAATCTAGTATTCTCTAAAAATATTAAACCTCCATAATTATGTTAAAATCAAGGAGTTAACATTTTAGGTAACCTTAGGTCAAAACGGGTCAAAACTTCTAAAATTCATAACTTTTAATGAAAAATTCCAAATTGAATATACTACCTGTCTAACAACTCATAATTAGGTCTAATATTTATTAAAAATTTGAAACCCTTAAGATCAACTCTAATTCTAAAAGTCAAGTTTTGCTCCCTTAGTTAGTATACCCGGATAACTCTAAGGATCTCCAGTTTTCTCTAAACTCCAAAATTTTCCTAATAGGTTAATAAAATCCTTAACAAACCCTTTAAAAACAGTAAACAATACTTTTTATATTAATCAATTCCTTAATTACAACAAATTTGAAGTAACCTAATAAACCCCGATTGCTACTAGGTAACCCAGGCATACGAGGCTTTCAATTTAGCCCTAAGGAAGGTGAAATAAACTTCACGGCCTTGGTGTGAAACAAAGGTAGTAATCAATTAACTTTTAAAATATATTTAATTAAAATTCCTAATCCACTAATACTTAAAGTTTAACCTAAATCCCCCTTTTAAGCTTCAACAAACTCAGAATCTTAGACAACCTTGATTAATCACCCGACTTAGGATCTACCCATGCCACACGACCTTCTACACACACTTTAGATGACGTGCTAGGACAACCAACTCTAGATTTAGGTTAAGCTGATATTTATTTTACCACTGTGTGCTGGATTTTTCATAGTTTTCACTACATGTTGTGGATGAAATTGCTTTGCTGTGTCTGCTTAATTTTTCTACACTCTGTGGATGGATTGATGTGTTTGGAAATTAGATTACCCTTAGGTTAGGTATGATCTAGATGTTCACACAGTTTTTTGCACGTGGCCACGCTCATGCAGAGCAATAAAAAGGGGGCTAAAATCATAAAAATTCATAACTGTTATAAATTCTTTGCACAGGTGCTTCAGCTGCTAAAGCCACCAAATAAAAGGAGCATGGCCAGTGTGTTCACTTTTTCTCTGCATATATATAACTTCTTGGGAATAACCCTTTTTTTTATATATATATTAACTGCTTAGGATAACTCTATAAGTGAGTCTAGTTATTTTTTTTAATATATAAATGTAATTTGTGTAATTGTCAAGTGTTGTGAAAGTTAATTTTGAGTTGGGATATATAGGTCCAAAGCTTAGATTCCAAAGAGGGAAGGATGCCCCTTTGGGAAGTATTCCTTTTCCATTTGGAAATCTAAATTTGGATCATACTTTTTCTATACCCAAAGAGAAAAGAGTGACCTTCCCCTTAAAAGGGAAGTGCCCTCTTATCCATTTGGGTAGTTTACCACGAAGAATCTAAGGGGTTTGAAGAAAAGGAGTTCAAAGAAGTACAAGACTGAAGATTTGAAGATCGAGAGTATCCCACTCAGAATAACTTGCGCCATTATTAGGCTTAGAATCCGGGTTATTTTTGGTGGTGCCATACCACTCTACTTTTTGCAAGACTCTGGTTTGTAATAAGCAAGGCAATTCTGCCTATGGACATTTATTAATTAGTTAATTTATATTTGATGTGTTGAATTGATTGCCTTTAGGATTACCTGCTTTTCTTAGTTTTTTGGCGATTCTGTGCCTCTTTTGTTTTCGCCTGGATATGTGAGACTCGTGAGGATGTGAAAGTTTTCTACTCAAAATCTTAAATGTCTAAAATTTTAGTGAGTCTAAATAACATAGAAAGATAACGAATCTAGGGAATTAGCTGGGGATCGACCCCAGGGTCACATGCATATTTTTGCACTACTCTTTCCTTGCTTTAGACCCTTCCCCGCCTACGGGTAGAGTCCGGATAGTCTGACCTATGAGGACGAGGTGCCAGACCTGGGGAAGTCTAGTCTTCTAAAAAAATTATTTTATAAGCCTATTTTTAAGATTTCAAGTATATTTGATTTGGAAGTTGTCGACCAGCATGCATTGCATTAGATATAAATTGAAAGAGTCAAAATTTTAATTTCATAGTCCTTAGCATTTTGCACCCAACATAAGTCAAAGGGGCCAATTAGGAAAATCTCTAGACGTCGGCCCCTACTCTCCAAAACTTTAAATACAACGTCCCTATCACTCTTTCATAAAAGACCGTACTCATCTCTTTTAAATCGATTAGGTGGTTAGCTGGCTCCCCAATCTAGGTCGGGGTAAGTCCAGGCATTGCACTACATTAGTTAGGATCGGACGATTGTGGTCAAGTGTCCAAATTAGACTAAGGATTCGGGGCAGATTTTTGATTATAAGACCTCAAATTTTGGGAATATAATCCCAAATTTCTAATAAAATGCTCAACTCTAATTAAAGCTTCATTTCAATCCTAAAACATAAAGCCCAACACTTAAATTAAGTTGGGACACTTCCGGATGGTTCTGGAATCTCAAGGTGTCCCCTACCTCTCTTCCCTCGATTCTGTTAATAAATGTTCAATCTTGATCCATTCTTTATTGATTTTCCAAAAATCCCATTCGTTTTTGATATCACTCCTAGAAAATCTAACAAAATTTCATCACTATTTTAATCGAGAGTTTTCGTAGGGGACGCTGTCTCCCTACGATGTAATTAACTATGAGGGCTTACGCTCGTAGGAGATTTGGAACCACACGCATCTGATTTCAAAATTAATTTTATTTTTTAAAATCTTCTTAGATTTTATTGGGAAAAGTTAAAGAACGATCATCTTTATTACATTAGAAGAATTATCATTGAAAGTGTTATCTCCCTTTGGGGAGATACATCCTTCTTTGATAAGGCTTTGGATGTGAATTCGACGATCATACTTCTTGAATATCATAACAGGATATTTAGTTGAACTTTACCTTGTTCCCTCGGGGCCATGTAAAGTTCTCCTTAGAATCTGGTCATGATATTCAAGATGAGTTTCACAATTCTAAGTCTAAACACCGTCATGAAATTTTATTTTCGTCCTTCGGGATGATATACTCTTTCGAACGAGTTGATTTGACTCTAGAATTAGAATTCAATCTAAATTTTAAAAATTCCCAAATAAAACTAATATTTTTTTAAAACCTGTTTTCAAAATTGAACCACAACAACAAAATGGCACGCCTGGTGGGACAAATCTCTCTCTCCATCTTTAAATAGAATGAAATTTTGTTTCATCGGTAGTCTTAACTACCTTCCTTTCGTTGGTCCCTCAACCCATTTCTTCCTTGGGGGAGTGTGGCCAACATCTAAAAACAATTTAAAACATCAAAAAACAATTTTGTTCTACCTCCCAAAATTTGTTACATGCTAACTTAATCGTCCTGATTTTGACCTTCTTCCCTGGGATTTCCTATGAGGCGACAGTGTCAAATCAGGTCCCTAAATATTCTTTTTTAAATTTATGACAAATGTCACATTCAATATATCAAACTTTAAGATTGAAAAGAGTTTGAAAAATCCTTGATTTTAAGAAGTGTTGAAGTATTTTAGTTTTAACCCCTTTACTCCCTTTTAACTTTTAGGAATGAGGAGGGTTAGACTATTTGCTTTACTTGGGTTTATTTCTTATAATTCCATAAGCCTTCGGACAAGGGGAAACTTTGTCCGTTGTGTTTTGGATTTTGTAGGAAAAAAAAAACCATTATAAATCATTCAAAATTCCAATTCCCTTCAAAACATAGAAAAAAAAAATAAGAACAATTTTCTCCAAATTCCAAACCCTCATATGCTTCCCCATACGATCATCTTATGGGCTAACATATGTTGACCTTTTGAGAAAACCCTTCTTTTGGCATGTACTTAGTCTCTTTATCTTCCTAACGTGTGTTGGGTGTTTTCTACCACTCAACATGTGTTGAAAGGTTGAGACTATTCTACAAGCCTTAAGTTTCAAAATAACAAACTCTTTTCCACTTCTCTTAAAAGAAATCTAATTCCAATCCCTTCTTTAATTTTCAGAAAATTCAAATGGCTGGCAAGTTAATTTTCACCTTTGACCGAGAACTGTCGTCAACTGTCAATGATCAAGGAAGGACTGTGATTTTTGGACTGGGATTTGATACCCTGGAGTTTTACATGGATGGACATGAGGTAGTCAAACTGGATGCCAGGAAAAATCCTACCCCTGAACTTGATCTGATTGTGAGAGTTACATGTACTATACCAGTAGATATATAGACATAGAAACTGCCTGAACCAGTTGTTAAGACCCCCACTGAAGTTAAGTCTATTTTTGAGGAAGGATCTAGTTATGTACTTAACTTTTCTACTAAGAATCAAAAGAAGAACTATTTGAGGAGACTTAGAAAGAAGATCTCTAAGGCAAAGAGAGTTGTGCCTTTTAAGACTTTAGCTCAAGTAGAGCCTAAGGCTGATGAGGAGCTACCCATTCCTGCTTCCTCTCCCCTTCTGAAAGGGAGCCTCTTTTACCCCTTAGCTTCTGCTCAAGGGGAGGAGAGGATAGCTAGGATAGCCCATTCTCCACCATGCCCAGTCGATTACTCGACTAAAAAGACTCCAAAGGAAAAGCATTTGCAGAAAACAAGGGCTTTGAGAAATATAATTCATACCTGTGCTACACAATCTGGGCAAACAAATGAGCAGTACATGAAACAGCTGAAGGGAGTGATCTCTCATCGCTTCCAAAAAGAAGTGTTAAAAGAAGAGGCGTCTGAGGCAAAGAATCTGACTCCACAACTTGTTAGGAGAAATAAGAAGTATGTTAGATAGCCCGCCACTTCAGTACTAGTTGATGGATACCACTGGGCGCCACGCCCTCCTTCTTCCAAGATGGAGAGTATTGTGTTGACTGGGTCCGAGAGAGGCCGCCATTCTGTTGGTAGACCCCCGGTACTCTTTTCCAAAGCTGTAAGGTTGGCCTCAGTAGTTGTCAAACCTGAGGGGAGTGAAACTCTAAAACATCTGGATGTCAAGGGCAAGAGGCCCAAATCTCCTGAGAAGAAGTTTGTCCCAAAAAGGACTAAGTTGGAGAATTTACCACCGCCTCCAAGAACCCCAACGTTCATTCTCCAACTCCAACGAGTCACAGTTAAACCTCCTCCAGTCTTGATTGAGTTGATGGATGTTCAACCTAGTTCTTCTGTTGTTGCAGCAGATAGTCTTCTTACAGCCAGTCCAATTCCTGATCTAGTTATGATTCCCGTTGATGATCCGGTTGTTGATAGCATAGATTTATGTGTCATTCCTAAGATTCCTACACAGGAGTTTGAGGACCTTACCTTACCTGATGTAGGAGCTATTTCTCTACAAGCTCCTGCTTCACCTCCTGAGGTATGTGCCCCTCTCCTTGTAGAGAATGCCACTCTTCTAACTACCGATCTTGGGACAGTTGTGGAGGAAGGAATTGACCTAGATCTCGAGATGGAAGAAGATTCAGTTATAGAGTCTCAACCAGATCCTAACCCAAAACTTATAGAAATCATTGCCCTCCTGGATTCTGAAGAATTATTTGATATGGATGAGTACAAAGGATACTTATCCCTCGATCCTAAGTCAATTGGGGATAGACCGGTCGAGGAGGTAGTTCAAGAGATAAGAAACATTTAGTTGAATAAAGAGGGAATGGCCTTTTTTGACCCAGACCTGGATGACCTCCTTGGAGAGGGAGATGATTGTGTTGGTAGCGTTTCCATGGTCGAAACTAGAGGGTCCAACAAAGAGGCCGAACCTGGTAGGCGCCAGCTTGTTAAAGATGATGATTCACATGTTGCTGGGTCCGATTCAGATGAGCCCGTAAGGGTTAAGGATGAGGAGCATATTAAAAACTTGGAAAATCAGTTGACAACTATGATGTCACAAGTTAAAGAAATGCAAGAAAGATTTGACAAGTCAGAGCAGGATTCACTTAAGATTCAACAAACGGATCGAGAGATTGTGGAAAGGGTTAGAAAGATAGAATCTAGTCCCAAGCCTCTTGAGTCAACACCAGTGATCCCTCCTTGCCTACCAGAGGCATCTCCAACAGCACCTACAGTTCCCCCTGTTTCTCCAACTCTGCCTCAGAAGGATATTAAGCAACTAATTGAGGACCAGGTAAGGGAGGCCTTAGCCTTTTCATAGGGAACCGCATCTATCCCAAAGGATAGACCCTACCCCAAAGAATATGATTCAGTTCCCTACCCAAAAGGCTTTGTGCCACCAACTTTTAAAATTTTCACTGGAATAGAAAACCGAGACAGCATCTGGCCCACTTCAGAGCAAGTTGTTGCAATGCGGGAGGGTCAGATGCTCTACTATTTCTCCAATTTGTAAGTAGTCTATCCGGCATTGCTTTTGAGTGGTACGCTGATCTGCCCAGTGGTTCAGTAAGAACCTTTAGCGATCTAGAGAACCTTTTCCTTAAAAGATTTTCTGGAGCGCAACAACGAACTACCGTGGGCGATCTTGTTGTTGAGAAACAAAAGCCGAGAGAGTCTCTGGTTGAGTACATCTTAAGGTAGCGAAACCTCTCGATGAAGAATGAACCCCAGTTGCAAGAGCAACATGCGGTGGAGATCCTCCTTAAGAATATCCACGACCCTGTTGCTTTTCTCCTGAAGGGTTTCACCATTAAAACTTTTGAAAAACTTCTTAATAAGGCTAGCAATTTGCAGGAAGAGGCTCATAAGATGCCATTCCTATGAGAGCAGTCTGAAGATAAGAAAGGTCCTACATTGGTTAAGACTTTTGAGAAAAAGGCAGTAGTGTCGGCAGTTGACAAGGGAAAAAGGCTAGTGGCTAGTCAGCCCAGTGTTCCTCCACTACCGCCACAACATCCAACTCAGAGACAGCCCTTTCAGATCACTCCTCAGTACACCAGAGACCCTAACTTTGTCCCTTTTAGAGAGAGATTAGTAAAACCATATCCATTTAAGAGGGAATCAATTAAAAGGATTTTTAAGAGTTTGTTAAAGAAACTAGATTTTCAGCTGCTAGAGGCCAGGAGGCCTGAAGATGAAAGTAAGAAAGATGATCCCAAGTATTGTTCATACCACCGGATACTTAGTCACCCTCTTGAAGACTGTGTTGTGTTCAAATATTGGCTTGAGAGGAACTACACCCAAGGTAACATCATAATCCCTAAAAAATACTTGGTCGATCTAGAGAAAGCTTCCATTAAAACCATTTCAGGTAACCCTTTTAACTCTCATTGTTTTGTTGAAGATGGTTGGGACATTGATTTATCCCGGGCACTTAAAAAGTCGATTAACAAGTCTTTTCATCTTTCTCAATAGCTGACTACGATAGCCCATGCCCCGGTATGGAAGGTTGACTTGGACGCTTTGCACGAGGATGTTGAGCCACTTTCCTCTCCAGTAGTCATAGGAACTACTGTCAAATGTTTAAAAAAAAGAAAGTTGATTTTGTAGAGAGGAAGTGTGTAGATGAGAGATATATTAGGATGGCAGATGGGGGTGTTAAAACCCTCTCCCCTCTTTTGTTATCTGACTTTTACTTTGCCCCATCAAAGGCGAAGGATTAGAAGATGAATAAAAAACATCCTTCTGCTTCTGTCTTGATGATTAACCATGGAAATGAAATGCAAATTGATGACTCTCTTATTTTAAATCAAAGTTCTGGTGAAGAAAGCTTAATATCAAAGAAATTGACCTTCCCGAATCAGCTATTCAATAAGAGGTCGAATGTGAAGCCTTATCAGAAAATGATTTCACTCAAATCAATTTTAAAGGAAATCCTATCATGATAGAACTTTCAAATTCTAACTCGCTTTCGGGAAATGATGATCCAACGCCTATGTTGTGCGTAGACACTGCCCTAGTTTGCCCTCCCGAAGATATCGAGCAGGTGCAACTCCGCGGAGGTAAAGTCTTACCCCCTAGGCTTCCCTCTCAGGAGAAAGGCAAGAAAATTCCCTTTGAAGATTTAAATCCAAATTTCCCTCAGCAATCAGAATTTTCTTTAATTCCTCCGAGTTTTGAGCCCGTCGTTCCTAAGGTTTATTACAACGTTTTGGCCCATCTTAGGAAGTTGCCAGCAAAATTAAGCACTTATGATGCCCTCCTTATCCCCAAAGAAATGAGGGAGTCTTTAACTAAAGCGCTTCTCGACCCCAAGATTTGCTTAACCCAGTTGGCTGCAACTTCAAAAGATGAGGCATTTTACTTCAAAGAGGTTCCTGGAGTTACCTTTTCGGATGAAGATTTGCTCTTGAGAACTGCTGACCATAATCGTCCCCTTTACATTACTGTAGATGTGGGAAATTTTAAGTTATCAAGAGTCCTCGTTGATCCGGGTGCGTCGGTCAACGTAATGAACATAAAAACCCTCGCATACCTCAGAGTTGATACTAGCAAGCTCTCAACCGATAGGTTGGAGCTTCGTGGATTCAATGAAAAGGGTGAGAGGGCTTTTGGTTCAATCACTTTGCTCTTAGAAATAGGAGGCTTGAAGACTGAAGCTAAGTTTCATATAATTGATTCAACGACGTCCTTTAATGCCCTTTTAGGTAGACCTTGGATTCATGAATATAGAATGGTTCCATCTACCCTTCACCAATGCATCAAGTACCAACGAGATGGCATTGAACACGTGATTAAGGGTGATTTGCAATCATTTTCGATTCAAGAAATCGATATCTACGAAGATGCTACATATTTTGTTCCAAAAGGGTCCTCGTCCCGCTCTAAGTTAGAGATCAAAATTGATGAGAAATTGGTTAGACAAAAGTCCAATCAAGAGAAAGAAAAAGAAAAATTTATTGATCAAGAAATGATACAATTAAGTAGTGAAGACGACTCTGACATCGTTGTCCTTAGGCCTCCAAACACATTACCTCAAAGAGGTGGGAGGATGGCCTTAAGGGCACGAGGTTGAGGCCGTATTTCATTAGAGAGGAGAACAACACCTGTTTATATTGATTTGGAATCAGATTATGACATTGAGTCCAAGGACCAAGATGCTGCCTTCTCCCTCGATTATAAAAATACAAATGCTTCTCCAAAATTTGATCTCACCTTAGATGAGGACAGTGACATTGAGGAAGATGTTGTAAAGGTGAAAAGTGACGAGCCTGAATTGACAATGTACGAAAAGCTCAGTAGAATGATTGAGGCCCTTTCTCTGACCCCACTGTCAGTTGGCAGGATTGCCGGGTTAGAAGTTAAAGTGGCCCCCAATTTGAACGGCGAAGTAAAGAAAGTCCATAAATTCTTTCCTGGCTCCTCCTCCGCAAGGGATGAAAGTGATGTAACTCTTGAGGAGGCAGATTTTAATGAATTAATAGAATTACCTTTTGGCTACTTCCCTGTTTGTGAGCAAAATACTTTCTCTAAAGGTCCTGTACCATACCGATGGACTAAGGGTCAAGCCAGATACCACGAAAATATTTGGCAAGCAAAAATTATGAATAATCCTACAAGTGGTATCGGCTTTGGAACCGTTAGTTCATTCAATGATGATGAGTATTGCCTAATGATAACTTACCATCTTGAATCGCCGAATGTCCCTACAGATCCCTTCTATGATCTTGATAGGCTCTGTTTGGAGACTTTAGATGATCCCAATGGTCTTCAAGTTCGGGATGCACCCCTTAATTCGAAGAAGAAATTAAATCGGTAGTCGATGAGTTAAAAGAAATTAACCTAGGAACCGATGATGACCCCCATCCAATCTTTATAAGTGCTCTACTGAGCGATGGTGAAACCAAATATTTAATTCAACTGTTGTCTGAGTTTAGGAATTGCTTTGCCTGGACATACGACGAAATGCCAGGTTTACCCGCTGAGGTAGCGGTTCATAAACTTGGAGTTCGGCACCTTGCCATTCCTGTCAAACAAGCTCCTCGACGCATGTGCTTGGAAATCGAGCAACAAGTCGTATCCGAAGTTAAAAAATTGGTCGAAGCTAGGTTTATTCGAGAGAAATAATACCCCTCTTGGGTGGCCAGCGTCGTGCCGGTCCGAATGAAAAATGGTCAAATTCGGATTTGCGTCGATTATAGGGATCTGAATAAGGTATGTCCTAAGGATGAGTTCCCTCTACCAATACCAGAACTCATGGTAGACATTGCCTCCTCACATGCTATTTTCTCATTCATGGATGGCTCGTCGGGTTATAACCAAATTAACATAGCCCTAGAAGATGAGAGAAATATTGCGTTCAGAACCCCTATTGGAATATTTTGTTACAAGGTGATGCCATTTGGCTTAAAGAATGCTGGGGAAACCTACCAGCAGGACATGACCCGTATCTTTGACGACTTAATTCACAACCAAGTTGAGTGTTACATTGATGATTTACTTGTCAAGAGTAAAGTCAAAGAGGCTCACCTATTTAATTTAAGAACTATTTTTGAGCGGTTGCGCCGCTACGATTTGAAAATGAACCCCTTGAAGTGTGCCTTTGGCGTCACCTCAGGGAAATTCTTAGGATTCGTAGTGAGGCATCACGGAATTGAGATTGACCCTGCTAAAATTGAAGCCATCTTAGATATGCCATCTCCTAAGAGCCTTACCCAGTTAAGGTCTCTACAAGGTAGATTGGCATATTTAAGGAGGTTTATTTCTAATCTTTCCGGGAGATGTCAACCCATTTCTGTCCTTGCAAAAAAAGACACTAAATTCGTATAGGACGAGAAGTGTCAAAATGCTTTCGATAACATTAAACAATACCTTTCTAACCCACCAGTTTTGGCAGCCCCAATTCCGGGAAAGCCATTAATTCTCTACACTGTAGTCTTAGATGAGTCTTTAGGTGCCCTGTTGGCCCAAGTCAACAACGAAGGGAAGGAGAATGCTCACTATTACCTTAGTCAAAGACTTCTTCCTATAGAAATTTGATACCCTTCAATAGAGAAGCATTGTCTTGCTTTAGTTTTTACAGCCCAAAAACTGAGGCACTACATGCTCTCCCACTCAGTCAGCTTGATTTCGAGAGTTAATCCTTTGCAATATCTTATGACCCGACCTATGTTGTCAGGACGTTTAGCCCGTTGTTCTATGATATTACTGTAATTTGAGATTAAAAAAATTCACAAAGAACAAAAACAGATAAACCAAAATCACACCACGACAAAAACAATGCAGAAATAAAAGTGCGGAAGCAAGAAAACAAGAACACAGAGATTTATAGTGGTTTGGTCAACTTGACCTACGTCCACTCCTTGGAGGCACCCTCCAAGTATTTCACTACAAACGTGACTCTCCTTTAGCCCCCACAGCTAGGCGAAGATGCCTTTACAAGAACCTCCTTTTTGCCACCCCGGCAAGGCAGAGAACCTATCTCCTTTTGTTTCCTCCTAAAGCTGGCAAAGAACCAACAACCAGATGCTGACTCCTTACCTCTACCGACCCTTCCACAGACGAGAAACTCTAGACGAAGAAGAAGCAGAGCGATCCTTGAAGCAACCCTCGTGAATTCCCTCATAAGCTCCCCCTCACAAGATCCTCTCTCTCTCTCCCTCTCTCTCTTTCTCTTCTCAAGGCCTTCTCAGGTCAAGGCAGTAAGCAAAGATTTTTCAAAACGTTGAACAAGAGCTCTTAAATAGAAGAACTTCAAAGGAGCTCATTAATTGCAAGTTGCCGACAATATCGTCCAGGCCGATATGTACATCGGCCTGGCCGATCAGTACAAATCTCAGAAGATTGGCCAGAGCATCGCCCTGAATATAAACTGGACAATTTAAAATTGGCTTGATCATCCAGGCTGATCTCATGATCGTCATGGCTGATTAGTTCAAATCAGAGGAAAATCATCCAGAGCATTGGCCCTAAATTTGAGCTAGCTGACATTTATCATCCTAAAGTAACTAAGGTTTTTGAATAGATCATCCTGGTCGATCCTACGTTCGTCCAATATGATATGATCGTATCAATCATCCTTAATTACTCCCTTAATTTCCTGATCAATTAAGGCATAATTTGTGAATATTGTCTAGGCCAACCAATGATTATCCTAGCCGATAATTAAAAATACAGTATACCTTAATTGTCTATGGCGGCAACTTCTTTCTATTTTGAGCTTATCGTCCTGACCGATACACGTATCATCCCGGACGATCTGTTAATGATAGATGCCTTAATTAGGAATCCTTATTTAGACTTTCTGTTTTAAGCCTGATCGTCCAGGACGATGTAAATATCATCCTGGCCGATATGAGTAAAAATAGAAATTCTAAGTTTCTCAAGTGTGTGTGTGTGTAGGGTTACTTAGCATCAGTCTCTTTGACCATTACAAATAGACTCAAGAAGAGAAAAAACAAATTACAGACTGACTCAATCCTAAACCTACATAATCTTGAACTGGCTTCGTTTGTTCGTCTGATCTTCAATTCCTGAAAAGTTAGAAGCAATATGCAGTCCAAGAGAATCAATAGTGTTTGTCAATCATCAAAACATAAGTCATGAAAATAGATTTGCAATAATCTCCCCCTTTTTTATGATGGCAAAACACTACGAAGATAATTAGCAGAAAAAATTTCAGGATCGACAAGTGTAAAAACATCATAAACTTCTCCCACTTTTGACATGTGGGTTAATGAGTTAACAATCTCAACCATCCATAGAATAGTAGAATATCCGGTCATGGTTACCCTTAGCTCAGACATTTTCTCAGGGTAGAATAGTCTTTTAAAATCAATGACCTAACTCAAAGAATTAATTGAATATGAGAAAAAGAATCCATCCATCACTTGGTTTAAAAAGAAATATCTTTATAAAATAATGAACCAAAGTAAATCTGTCACGATCGCAAAACAATCGAAATCAAGTCTTTGAGAACCAAAACTTCTAAGTTCTAAAAGATTTAAAAAGAGAGAATAACTTGCTTTTGAGTGGGCTCATTTTATGCCTCTTGTCAATTTGAGTGGCGCTTTGCGCATCTTTTTATAGATTTTTCAATTTTGGCATTTTTGCGCTTCTTTTGTTGGCATCATTGGCCAAATTTTTTTTTATTTTTGAAAGCTACATTCTCTTTTATTACCTCTTAAAAAAAAAACCTTAGTTGTGAATATATCTTCTCATATATTAGAGAATAGGAGCTCTCTCTCTAACATAAGGAAGAATTATCACAAACAGAATTAATAATCAAAGACAAGAGTAACAAGGGATCTTGATGTGACAAAAAATCTTAAACATTATAAATACAAGATAGATTTGCTTAAGCAAGCTTAAGAAAAGATCTCAATTTCATAAACAATCTTTAATTTGAGATAGACTTTTGATTAGAAAAGAAAACTATGCCACTAAAATAGGTTAGAGAAAGAGACACAATCACAAAATATTTTTACCATCTAGGAGATTAAGAGATGAAAACCACATTGACTATAAATTTTTTTAAAAAAAGGCATGGAATATGTTATCATTTCAGCGATGATTTTGAAAACTAAGTAAGAGAAAAAAAAAGCAAAAGAAAGTAAAACACACCAAAAATAAAGAAATAAAAAACAAAAATAAAAGTAAGTAACTAAAAGATCAAGTTTCATGCAGTTATGTCAATCACACCCAATCTGATCCTTAAAGAACTGAAAGTGTCGAAGGCCAGTGGTTTATTAAAGATGTCAGCCAATTGATTTTTAGTTGTCACATGGTGTAACTCAATGTCTCCCTTAGTCACATGATCTCTAATGAAGTGATGCCTAATATCAATGTGCTTAGTCCTTAAATGTTGGATAGGATTCTTAGATATGCATATGGCACTAGTGTTGTCACAAAATATTGAGATGGTGCCTACAGGTAATCCTAAATCCAATACCTGTTGTTTCAACCAAAGGACTTGGGCCACACAACTTCCAAGAGCGATGTACTCAGCTTCAGAAGTGGAAAGTGCAACAGAGTTTTGCTTCCTACTAGACCAAGAGACCAAAGATTGTCCAATAAATTGACAAGTTCATGAAGTGCTTTTTTTATCCACCTTGCATCCTGCAAAATCAAAGTAAAAAAATCTAATAATCTCAAAAGAAGTGTTGTGTCTAGGGTACCAAATCCCTAAGCCTTGTGTCCCCAAAAGGTATCTAAAAATTCTGTTAACAGCAGTCATGTGGGACTCCTTAGGGTTAGCTTGAAATCTAGCACAAAGGTAAACACTAAACATAATATCAGGTCGGCTCGCAGTCAAGTACAGTAAAGATCCAATCATGCCTCTATACTTCTTCTGATCAACATATTTACCACTTGGGTCTTTATCCAATGGAGCACTAGAAGTCATGGGAGTGTTAATTGGCTTTGCTTTGTCCATCTCATATTTCTTCAAAATATCCTTTATGTATTTTGTTTGATTTAAAAAGGTTCCATCCTCCAATTATTTTACGCTAAACTTCAAAAAGTAGGACAACTCTCCCATCAAACTCATCTCAAAATCTTTACTCATTGTTTTAGAAAAATCATCACACATTTCTTATTAGAAGATCCAAAGAGTATATCATCCACATAAATCTGAATAATGAGTAAATCATCTCCAACTCTCCTAAGAAAAAAGGTGGTGTCTACACTCCCCTTGACAACTACCTCTCTAGTAAGAATGTGTTAATCCTCTCATATCAAGCTCTTGGTGCCTGCTTTAAACCATATAAAGCCTTTTTTAATTTAAAAACATGATTTGGAAATTGGTAACTCTCAAAACCTGGGGGTTGTTCTACAAACACATCTTCTTTTATTTCTCCATTTAAAAAGGCACTCTTGACATCCAGTTGAAAAAGCTTAAATCCTTTATAACAGGAAAAGGCTAATAGCACTCTAATGGCTTCCAATCAAGCTACAGGGGCAAAAGACTCCTCAAAGTCTATCCCTTCTATTTGGTTATACCTCTTAGCCACCAATCTTGCTTTATTCCTCACCACCACTCCTGAATCATTCACCTTGTTCTTAAAGACACACTTTGTCCCAACTACACTTTGTCCCTTAGGTCTTTCTACAAGCTCCCAAACATCATTCCTTACAAATTGATTCAATTCTTCTTGCATTGCTAAAATCCAAAACTCATCAGTAAGGGCTTGGTTAATGGTGGTGGGTTCAGTCATTGAGGTAAAGGCAGAGTGGTTCACCTCCTTCCTAAGTCCATGTCTAGTCTTAACTCCACTAGAAGGGTCTCCTAAGATCAAATCCTTGGGGTGACTTGTAGAGTTTCTCCAATCTCTAGGAAAAGTGTGCGAAGGTCAAACCCTTTCATCCAAATCAAAATTTTCTACTCCTTGGGTGACTTCTCCTCCTCCTTCATTACTTTGGTGTTCTACCCCCTTCCCCAAATTTTCTACTCCACTAGTAATCTCTCCAACCTCATCATCATTCTCAACTCCATATTTCTTAGGACCAGACTCATCAAATACTACATGGGTTGTCTCTTCCACCATTAAAGTTCTCTTGTTAAACACCCTAAAAGACTTCCCAACACTAGAATATCTCAAGAATACTCCTTCATTAGATTTAGGATCAAATTTTCCCAAGTGAGACTTCCCATTGTTGTGAATAAAAACCTTACAACCAAAGACATGAAGGTGGGAAAGATTTGGTGTCCTACCCTTAAGGATCTCTTAGGGTGTCTTTTCTAATTTGGCTCTAACATTCATCCTATTCAACACATAACAAGCTGTGTTAACCGCTTCAGCCCAAAAGTATTTTGGAAGTGAATACTCAGCAAACATGGCTCTTGCGGCTTCCACCAAGGTCTGGTTCTTCCTTTCAGCTACCCCGTTCTGCTGAGGGGTCCTAGGAGTTACAAAATTGTGGCTAATCCCCTTGTCCTCATAAAAATCTCCAAATCTTTCATTCTCAAACTCTCCCCCATGATCACTATGGATGGTCAAAATCTCACAACCTATGTTTCTCTGAATCCAAGTAAAAAATGTTTTAAACTCCTCAAAAGGCTCATTTTTATGTGAAAGAAATCTAGTCCAAGTGAACCTAGAGTAGTCATCAACAATCACAAATCCATAGACTTTCCCTCCCAGGCTGGCGGTGCTAATGGGTCCAAACAAATCCATGTGAAGGACTTCTAAAGGTCTAGAGGTGCTAATGTCCTTAATGGGGTGAGAGGTGGAGTGGACTTGCTTTCCTAGTTGACAGGCATCACAAAGGTGATCTTTTGAAAACTTGAGTTTGGGGGCACCTCTAACTAGGTCTTTTTGGGTCACTTTCCTAAAGGTTTTCATATTTACATGACAAAGCCTCCGATGCCACAACCAAGAATCATCAATCACAGTTTTTAAGCAAAATGAAGTAGCACATTCAATGTTATTTAAATCAAGCATGTAGACATTGTTGATCCTCTTTCCCTACAAAATAGTGTTGTTACTTAAACTTACAATGCATGAATTTGCAAAGAATTGCACGATGAAGCCTTTGTCACAGAGTTGACTGATGCTGAGCAAGTTGTGTTTCAATCCATATACAAGAAACACATTTTCAATCATTAGGTTCTTGGAATTACCAATTATACATGCGCCTACAACCTTTTTGGTGGTGTTGTCTCCAAGAGTAACCTTGCCTCCAGTCCTGGGCTCTAGTACAACAAACTGGTTGGCGTCACCAGTCATATGTCGAGAGCATCCACTTTCCAGGAACCACATACTCTCATGAGGCCTTTTGTGAGATCCCTCCTACAAAATTATCAAATGTTAGATTTAGGAACCCAAGCAGGTTTGAGTTCCTTCTTATGAAGAGTAGAATGCAATGCATGTGTGGTATGCTGTGGATCATGCACCTTAGGTCTCCACACCCAATGTGTACTATGGTGTAATGTGCAAGTGTGTGAGATGAGTCCTAGCATGCCACATAAAAAATATCTAACTCCAGGAAAAGGATTTCTTAAGTGGTTTGAGTTATAATGCCTCTTCCTAGGTTTTGGCAATTGATCAAAAGTAGGTGTCATCCAAGTTTTCTTACATGTTTCTAATTCATTTTGAATCTTCAAATTTGTGCTTTTTAAGTTCTCATTTTTAATCCTAAATTTTTTTCCATCTCTTTAGACTTCTTAAAATTAGATTCAAGTGATATGTGTATGAAACTTTTAATGCATCATGCTTTTCAACTAATTCACAATGATTTTTATTTAACTCATAAAAATTCATCAAGTAAGGTCATGTGATTTGAATCAATCATTTGATGGTCTTTAGTCAAAATTTCATGCTCTTTCTATAGGTTCAAGAATTCTAATTTCAAGATAGCATGTGTTTTCTTTAATTTCCTATATGATTCATGAATTTTTTCTGAAACTTCAAGAAGTTGATCGTAGGAAAGTTCACATACCTCTTCTTGATCGATTGATCAGGATGTTTCTCCATCAAGTTGTATGATGTTCATCCTCACTGGTTCCTCTGATGAGTCAGATGCCATCGCCCTGCTTGGATTTTCGTCAATACTCTCATTACTTCCTTAGACTTAGCTTGGTCTCCTCACCCTTTCTTTGCTTGTGATCTTAAGTGTATCGGGCAATCAGTTCTCACATGTCCTGGTTTCCTGCATTCAAAACAAAATAATATCAAAAAGATCCTTTAACATGTTTATGATCCTTACCTTTTCTCCAATTTTGATGATGATTTTGTTTCTTCCTTAGAAAGCTTTTGAATTGCCTTGTGATGTGAAGGCAACTTCATCTCTTTCAGACCCGAAAGATTCAGAATCTGATTTGTGCGCCTTCAATGCAACTATTTCTCCTTCTTTTTCTCACATGCATCAAGATTTCTTTGATTCACCCCTTGCTCGTAAGCATGATGAGTGAGGCAAGTAAGTTATCAATAGAGTAAGTGTTCAAATCCTTAGATTCAGATTGATTGCATAATGATTTTAGCATTATATGACGAAGGCAAGCATCTCAAAATCTTGTTTACTTTTTCATAGTTTGAAAGTTCTTTCCTAGTGCATGCAGTAAACTATATGACATATCTGAGTAAATCTATATACATGTCAGAAATTGATTCATGAGGTTTCATATGAAAAAGTTCATAGTCATGCAAGAGAAAATGTTTCAAACATGATTGTTTAACCTCATTAGTGCCTTCATAAGTGATACACAATTTGTCCCAAATTTCTTTACCAGTTTTGCAAGTGGAGACACGAATGTAATCCTCAGATTTAAAAGCATAGAAAAAATAGTTTAAACATTTTGCATTTAATTGAGCAAAATCTTGTTCATCGAAAGTCCATTCAGTAAAAGATACTTCAGTTTTAATACCATTAATTTCATGAGAAGGTGGAGAATAACCTTCTTTGATAAGCATCCACATGCGATAATCAGTAGATTGTAAAAATGTTGACATGCGGGTTTTCCAGAAATCAAAAGGTAGGTTATCAAAACAGGGGAGGTCAGGTAATAGAATACCCTTCCGTAGTGTTATGCGATTCCCAAGGTTAGCCATGGATCAAATTTAAAAAAGTTTTCAAACTTAATTTTCGAATCCCAGGCTCTGATACCACTTGAAAGTTCGTTATGGGGATGTTAAGCCCTATAGAACTGGCCCAAGCTAACCAAGAGGGGGGCGGTGCATTGGTATTTTAAAAAATTTCTTTTCACAAAGAATAAAAACACATAAACCAAAATCACACCACGAGAAAAATAATGCAGAAATAAAAGAGCGGAAGCACGAAAACAAGAACACAGAGATTTATAGTGGTGGTTCGGTCAACTGACCTACGTCCACTCCTTGGAGACACCCTCCAAGTATTGCACTACAAACGTGACTCTCCTTTAGCCCCCACAGCTAGGCGGAGAAGCCTTTACAAGAACCTCCTTTTTGCCACCCCGGCAAGGCAGAGAACCTATCTCCTTTTGCTTCCTCCTAAAGCTGGTAGAGAACCAACAACCAGATGCTGACTCCTTACCTCTAACGACCCTTCTATGGACGAGAAACTCTAGACGAAGAAGAAGCAGAGCGATCCTTGAAGCAACCTTGTGAATCCCATCACAAGCTCCCCCTTACAAGATCCTCTCTCTCTCCCTCTCTCTTTCTCTCCTCAAGGCCTTCTCAGGTCATGGCAGTAGCCTAAAGGTTTTTCAAAACATTGAAAAGAGCTCTTAAATAGAAGAGCTTCAAAGGAGCTCATTAATTGCAAGTTGCCGACAATATCGTCAAGGTTGAAATGTACATCGGCCTGGCCGATAAGTACAAATCTAAGAAGATCGGCCAGAGCATTGCCCTGAATGCAAACTGGACAATTTAAAATTGGCTTGATCATCCAGGCCGATCTCCTAATCATCTCGGCCGATCAGTTCAAATCAGAGGAAAATCATCCAGAGTATCGCCCTGAATTCGAGCTGGCCGATATTTATCATCCTGAAGTAACTAAGGTTTTTGAATAGATCGTCCTGGCGATCCTATGATCGTCCAGGATGAATGGTCATATCAATCATCCTTAATTAACCCTTGATTTCCTGATCAGTTAAGACATAATTTATGAATATCGTCCAGGCCGATTAATGATCGTCCTGGCCGATAATTAAAAATACAGTATACCTTAATTATCTATGGCGGCAACTTCTTTCTATTTTGAGCTTATCGTCCTGGCTGATACACGTATCATCTCAGATGATCTGTTAATGATTGCTTCCTTAATTAAGAATCCTTATTTAGACTTTCTGTTTTAAGCCTGATCGTCCAGGACGATGTAAATATCATCCTGGTCGATATGAGTAAAAATAAAAATTCTAAGTCTCAAGTGTGTGTGTAGGGTTACTTAACATCAATGTCTTTGACCATTACAAATAGACTCAAGAGAGAAAAAACAAAGTACAGACTAACTCAACCCTAAACCTACACAATCTTGAACTAGCTTCATTTGTTCGTCCGATCTTCGATTCCTGAAAAGCTAGAAGCAACATGCAGTCCAAGAGAATCAATAGTGTTTGTCAATCATCAAAATATAAGTCATGAAAATAGATTTGCAACAGAGAACCCTTCCTTAGACCCAAGGCTAGGTATTCCCTACCTTGTTTTTATAGTTAATCCGTCTACCAGGAGTAAGTCTTCTATCACCATCTGTAGACCTAAGGTTGGGTGATTCTCTTCTTTAGACCCAAAGCTAGGTATTCCCTACTTTGGGTTCCAATTAATTTGCCTATTGGAGTAAGTCTTCTATCAGCATTATATAGGCCTAAGGTTGGGTGATTATCTTCCTTAGACCCAAGGCTAGGTATTCCCTACCTTGGTTTCTAGTTAATCCATCTACTAGGAGTAAGTCTTCTATCAGTATCATGTAGACCTAAGGTTGGGTGATTCCCTTCCTTAGACCCAAAGCTAGGTATTCCCTACTTTGGTTTCCAATTAATTTGCCTATTTGGAGTAAGTTTTCTATCAGCATCTATAGGCCTAAGGTTGGGTGATGCCCTTCCTTAGACCCAAGGCTAGGTATTCCCTACTTGGTTTCCAGTTAATCCGTCTACTAGGAGTAAGTCTTCTATTAGCATTTTGTAGACCTAAGGTTTTGTGATGTCCTTCCTTAGACCCAAAGCTAGGTATTCCCTACATTTGTTTCCAGTTAATTTGCCTACTTGGAGTAAGTCTTCTATCAGCATCCTGTAGGCCTAAGTTGGGTGATGCCCTTCCTTAGATCTAAGGCTAGGTATTCCTTACCTTGGTTTCTCCAATCTCTTGTCTAGTAGGAGTAAGTCTTCTATTAGCATCTTATATACCTAAGGTTGGGTGATGCCCTCCCTTACACTCTTAAGATTCTACTTCTATTCGGTCAACGCTAATGTGTGCAGCTGAAGTTCCTTCTACCACACACATTGGGGGTCCATTTGTTGACCTCATTTTTTTTATGAGGTCACTAAGGCCCTTCCAAACTCCAAATCAAGCCTAGATCCTAGGATGCACTCTAGACTTTAAGATTCTTTCCTAGAGCCAGACCTTAGGTCCTACTCTAGAGCTTAAGATTCTTTTTAGACCCAAGATCTTAGGGCCCACTCTAGAGCTTAGGATTCATCCATATCCCAAATTATAGAGCCCCTCTAGATCCTAGATCTTAGAATCCTCTAGATCATAGGACCAATCCAGACTCAAATCAATCCCTACCTTTGATCAACTCAACCTCAAATTAATCCCTACCCTTGATCAATTCAAATCTTAAACTTCATTCAATTCAAATCCAAATTAATTCAAGCTTCAAACACATCCCAAACTTTGACCCAATCAACTTAAGAATCCAAACTTAAATCTAGACTTTGATCATACCTTGATTTAGCTTTGACCCTACCCATTCATTAACAATTACCACATGATTGTAAATGATTTGGATACTTCAATATTAAACATTCAAACTTAAAATCCATTCCAAATCCAGAAATCCAGACTCAAATTAAAAGTCTTAAGGCCCTGTCCTAAAGACCCTTTTCAAGGATTTTTCAAACATTTCAAAAACCTAGTCAAGTGACCTCTGATCATGTATCTAGAGGCTACCCTTCAATTTTGAGCCCATTCTGAGATCTCTAACCCTAGAATCTAAATCAAAATCCAAAGGCTGTAAAACCCTCAAATATTTACAGCCTATGCCATTAGACCTAACACCTTGAAGATTCTGGTCTTGGAGCCCTCATCAAAGCCTCCAATCACTTCCAGACCTTTGATTGTAACCCATTGAGCAGTAAACTGCATTTTTCAGAACTATGTTTGACCCTAGTTGACCAATGGGTCAAAATTGACCAAAATACCCCTATGGGATTTTAAATGCCCATTCAATTCAAATCAACTCCAAATTCTTTGAAACCACTTTCCACAAATTTCAAACATCAAACCCAACTTGATGAGCTCAAACCCAGACCTTGGGTCAACCTGGTTGACCAAGTCAACCAAGTTTGATCCATTAAACCATACACCCCTTCTCTTTCTAATCCTTTAAATCAAGACCACTCCAAGTCCTTTTGAATATAAGGGATGACCCCTTGGGTACCCAAGAGACCTCTCTTGGAGGCCCAAGCCTTGGGCTCACTTGGGTTACCCATTACCTTGACCCAAGTGACCAAGAGAGGTCTCCTTTGAGCCATCTCTTAGCCTTAATCAAATTAAATCCAATCAAGGTGTCATTGGGTTTCCATGACCCAATGCACCTTTCTTGACCAGCCCAACCCTTGGGCTCACTTGGGTCAAGAGTTAGGCTAACCCAAAGTGCCCAAGATCACTTGGGATTGACCCAATTCTTAACCTAAGCCCAATTGAACTTGATCAACACCTCCCATAGGTGGCCCTAGATCCAACACACCTCCCTCCAGCCTGCCATACTCTGGGCTAACCTGGGTCAGGTTTTAGGCTAACCCAAAGTAGCCCAAAAAACACATGGACCTGAGCCATCTTCCAACTCAGATCAAATTGGACATAGTTTGCCACTTGCATTGGGTCCACCAAACCTAGACCCACTTCCCACCTCAAGCCCATGGTCTGACCTGACCTGGGTTGAGCCCAAATCGACCAAAACCGAGTAGATTCAATCAACCCGACCCATCTTTAACCCAGACTAAATTGGATCCAATTGCCACTTGCATGGGTGCACCAGACCCAGACCTATCTCCCATATAAACCCAAGGCCTGACCTGACCTGGATCGAGCTCAATTCAACTCGAACCGAGCAGGTTTGAGTCTGACCCAGCCACCAACTCAATCCAGACATTCTCAGGCTAAATTGACTCCACCCTCGGACTCCAGCGTGTCCCCATCAGCCTCCCCCAGTCAACCCGACCCAAACCATGGCTGGGTTGATCCCCACGACCTCCCTAGGATGTTGCTATCTTCCTCCTGGCATCAATCCGAGCCCCCTCCAGCTCAATCTCGGTCGTCCAAGCCTGCGAGAGGTGGCCGAATAGGCTAGAGCTCTCTAGAGTGCCAGAAGGATTCTCAATAGCTCAAAATCATTCCCCAGAGCTCCTTCGACCTCCAAGGGTTTCCCTTCGGGTTCCCAGATCAATCCCTTCATCCGTTCGAGCAAGCGCCCGTGAAATCTTCTGGCGTCCCCGCTCGAAGTTGCACCCCTGGCCGTCCTCCGGTCCCAACGTCAGAAGGAGATCAGTTCACCATCATCCCCTGAAGGTTCCTGATAGAGAAGCTCATCCGTTGAGACTTTCTCTGCAGTAATCTCTTCATCCTGAGCTCCCTAGCTAGGTAGTCCGGTCAAGTATGAAGGAAATCTTCACCCCAATGGATTTTCACCGTTGGATTGAAGGTTTCCACTGTCCTGATCCTCGCCGTGAAATTTCATCGAAGTTCGCCAGTGGGATCGCCCGGATCACGCCGGAGAAGCCTTACGGTCACGGATGCGTGCGGGAGGTGAAGACGCAATCTCAGCCGTTGATTCTGATCAACGGCTCGGATTAGATCCTGCGATATCGAAGCGTGTTTAATCCTAGTCGTCCGATCCGCCATTCGACGGTTGTGGTTGATCGGACCATTAACGGTCAGCGCCAATATTACCCCCACCCAATCGCGCGCGGGCATGTAAAGGGACGCTGACTGTGTAATGGTCGAATTAATAATTCCAGAAATTCAAGGGAACTTCAAAAACTCATAACTCCCTCCACACTTGTCCAAATTAGGGTTCTTAGACTCATTGGAAAGGTCTCCGGGAGACCTACAAAAGCACCATGGTCAGGCCCTGGTTAGGTCAGTGTTAGGTTTAATTTTAGTTTGGATTTTATCAATTTATTTAATTACTCTTTAAATACAAGTCCACCAGGCCTAGAATTTTGGGAGATTGAAAATTGAACTTGTCTTTGACATGTCCAAATTTTTTTATCTCCCCATTTTAAGATGTTCAAGGGAACATTTCCCAAATTTTGAGTTCAAGGGTCATGGTTTGACCCTTATATTCAAAATGGGGTATATACCTATCCAATGGGATTTAGGGTGTGAATCTTTGTGTGATGATGATGTGTAGGATAAGGAGTGTTGTAGTCCACTGATTTTTCCCCAATCCAAGCTTAGGATGGATCCCTATAGTGATTTGAAGGTGACTCAGAGCTCACCTGGGTGGTTTAGTTAACTACCTTAGAGTTCTCCATTTGAGCTCAAAATTTTGTGGGTTTAGTCCTTAGGGTCAGGTGATCCTATGGTCCCAAATTTCATCAAATTTGGAGTTCATTTGGTTCCCCAAGTAGGAGCCTAAAAATAAAATCCTTCTTAGAAATGGCCTATTAACCCAAATCAATTGATAATGAACTACATTTAACTCATAAAATCTATTAAAATGTTAATAATTGTTCCTAATTAATCCCCTAATCAATGAGAATTGAAAACCTTTTAAATTGACTTCTAAATTTGTCTTAATTTAGTCTTTAGGTAAGATCAAAGGTTAATTAGTTTTAATTAATCAAAAATCCTTAAAAATCCCAAAAGGTCTTTAAACACTTGATGAACTATCCTTAAGTCATTTATGACCTTTGGAACTGATCTCAAAGAGTTTGGGACTCATTTGGGTTCAAACCTTTAAGTATCCCTTAGTTGTAATAATTTGGTAATTCCTACGAATGTATCAAACTTCCAATATTCACTATTAATTATAGAAAAATTCAAACTAATCAAAAACTCAATGGATAATGAATTAAATTAGAATATAGTATTCTCTAAAAATTATAAACCCCATAATTTGGTTAAAATCAAGGAGTCAACATTTTAGGTAACCTTAGGTCAAAACGGGTCAAAACTTCTAAAATTCATACACTTTTAATAGAAAATTCCAAATTGAATGTGCTACCTGTCTAACAACTCATAATTAGGTATAGTATTCATTAAAATCTGAAAACCCTTAAGATCAACTCTAATTCTAAAGTCAAGTTTTGCTCCCTTAGGTTAGTATACCCTGATAACTCTAAGGATCTCTAGTTTTCTTTAACTCCAAAATTTTCCTAATAGGTTAATAAAAATCCTTAAAAAAACCCTTTTAAAATCAGTAAACAATACTTTTTAATTAATCAATTCCTTAATTACAACAAATTTGAAGTAACCTAATCAACCCCGATTGCTACTAGGTAACCCAGGCCTACGAGGCTATCAATTTAGCCCTAAGGAATGTCACGCCCCAAGATCTAACTTGGAAAGAATTTCAATCAATCCATTAAAACCAATTACCAGAGCTATCTATAAACTTCAATGACAGTCTACCAAACAATCGATATTAAAAACATCAATGAACAGTTCCATTCATACCTCAAAAGACATATACAATACTCAGGAGCTACAATATGAACACATGAAATGAAATCTATCCTGTCCTGAGTACAAAAGGATCACAATAACCAAAAGAATAAAAACCTGAGGATTCCTGATCAACCTCAATCACCTTCTCCCTTTCCCTGACCTGAAAATATTAACCACATATAATGAGCTTCAAAAAGCCAAGTAGGTCACCTAATACCTAAAACTGAAATCAAAGCACGGTACTGGAAACAATATGCATGTCAATCAGTCGAATCCATAACAGTCATTGCACATGATCAATGAATCTATGCAGATACGAAAATCAGTAGTCAATACACAATCGATAAAATCCATAGTCATCGATAGAAGAATCAATAAACAGTAGAAAAAATCTATGTAGAAAGAATCTCAAATTGCTCAGTCAAATCAATCGTATCAAATCGAATCAAGTAAAGCAATACTCTCTGGTCAATCAAATCGATCGGTATGAAATCATGAAAATCAATCATATAAAACCAGTACAGGGTAAAAAAAACGGTTGAAATCGAAATAAATACAGTGAAACCTAATCCATATCAACAATGGATCACATGCAGCAGTTCAATACGGTATATCAATGAAGCGATAGTATCAATGAATCAATATCAATGAATCATAGTATCCATGTCCATAGCATCATGAATCAATACATATCCATATCAGTAGCAGTATTAATACTCAGTGGAAATAATGCGAATATCAATGAAATCGAACAGAAAATCCGTAAATCCGTCAATAAATAAATTTCAATACAAAATCCGTCGATATCAATAAAATCCATGAATCCATAATGAGATCAATAGGTCAATACCGTTACACATGCATTTCAATAC